>JASVER010000191.1:738632-796284 GCA_030449065.1 Oceanodroma leucorhoa | reverse complement strand
CCCCGCCCTCACCGGAGGAGCAGCGCTAGGCCGGCCGGTGCCGTGCCGAAAGCGTGCCGCGGCGGAACAGCCCGGCCCCCCCGGGCACCCCCGGCAATTCGGGCGGAAAAAAGGGGGCCGGCCGCTTCTGCGTTGCCTCGGTTATAGCGAGAAGGGGCCCCATCTCCGTTATCTGAAAATGTCATCATCGTGCCTACGGTCCGCGTACGCTTCTCCGGGGGAGGCGTCTTGCAACATATTAATAACTTGAAAGGGCAAATTCCCCCGAAATTATGTGCAAATGTGACCAGAGCGTACAAAAGGCCAGCGCCCTTGGTTTGCCTGAGACGCAGCAGTACTAAAAATACGGTGTTTCCTCGGTGCAGAAGCCTTCGGGGCACTTGGTGATGTTGGTGGGTTTTGGTTCAGTGGCGGGTGGTGCTGAGGACGGTGACGCTCCTGTTCTGTGTCGGGTGGGTTTATAGGTGGTAGTTTCCAAAAGCGACAAAGTGACTGAGCAGCCAAAGCCCCAGTGAACGTCAGTAATGTGTACATTATAGGAAAGGGATACAGGTTTCACCGGTAGCGTTTCCAAACGTGGCTCTGGTCGTATCAGAATAACCACTCCCACTTTTAGATGGAAAGTGTTGTTTATCGTTATTTTTTTAGGCATTACAACTTCTGATGTGGATGCTTATACATTCATTCGAGTTTACTTGATGTAGGTTGTGAGGCAGACAGGTAAATTGGTTTAAACGAGGCTTAGCGGCGTCCATTGCAGGGTTAYGCACCAGCTCACCTCGCTCTGCTCGTACCCCGGTGGAGCTTCCCCGAGTTGAACACATGCCTCCAGTGAACTGAAGCACAAGCCAGCGAGGCTTGTTCTCCAAAGTCACTTAGGTACTTTCCACTCCCGTTTGCCGTATTAGTACAATTACTCTACCTCATCTTTTGGACACAGGAATGTAATTTATCCTTTCTCTTCCTCTTTCTTTCTATCACATCGGCTTCATGTTTTTCCATGGAAATTTATGCAACAGTGATCTGTTGTCTCTTTTTATTTGTCCTTCCACATTTCCTTATTTTTTTAAATTTTTTCTGTATTTTTATGTGCAAAATTAAAATGGTGCTCTAAGCAAGATTGGGTTTTATACTTAACGTGCAAGTTGCCATTTTTTTCATTGTTTTTGTGAGATTGAACTGGTATCACCTTCAAACTGGCAAGTCTACAGAGCGCTATGAAGACAATCAGAAATTCACGGTTCAGCTTACATTTAACACTATGTTAATTTGTGTTAAAAGTACAAAGTGGAGCAAAGCTAAGAATAGAAGGGATAATTATTATTATAAATAGCTTGCTGCAAGAATAGGGGTGGTTTTGGTGCCTCGTGCTTGCCTTATTTGAGGTCCAGCCTTTGAAATGTGCAATATTAACATTCTGCTCTTTGCCTTTTTAACTGCGATAAGCCCTGAAAATGCCATGGGTAGTTACTTAGTTGCGTTCAAGATTTAATGTGTTTCTCCCCTTTTCCACATAAGCAAAGTTCTTCTTGGATATTGAAACATTTTATGAAACAGCAAGAAAAGCATCAAGGATTATGGGCTCTGTTGACTCTTGTTCTGGGAGCCAGAGATACAGTAAAAAATGGGAAGAGGAGAGCATTAACTGAGCACGTTAGCACAGAAAAGCAAGCTTTGGGAATTGAGGAGCTGCTGAATGCAGGAAGTGCATGGCTGAAGGCAGTTAGGGTTTTTGTAGGGAACAGGAGGAGAACTGTTTGGAGTCCGAGGGTGCTACCGCATGAACTCTTGTGACTTGCGGTTCAGCGCAGTTGGCAGAAACGAAGGTATACAGTCTCCTCTGGTGCTGCCGTTCCTGATCCGGCTGGTGAGTGCCAGACAAAATTGACAGTGGTCTCGGCTCATGTTAGGAAACGTTAATTGCAGGGGCAGTTTGGGCTTTTTTCCATACAGCAGCAGTAGACTCCAGCAAAGGAACAAATGGAGGTAGTGCTCTCTCAGACAGTCCTGCGAATGTCATAAATAGGCAGAACTGGCTTGTAGGTACTCTGAGTACTTRCACTAACAAGGCTTAATTGTCTCTCCTAACTGAAGTGACAGTAGTCTACGTCTTGGAGCAGAGGGCTCTGACTGCTCATGTCTGAGTAGCGGTACTCGTTACGCGGTGTAGTGACAGCTGTGCAGGCCTGGTTGCTTGTACGAACCCTCAGACAGCATTTTTGTAATAGAACTGTAAGTCAGGATATACGTTGCTTTATCTTGCCATGCTGTCTGGGGCTACACGGTCCACGTTCAGATTTTTATCCAATTCATCTCAGATAGAAAGGCAGTTATTAAGATGAGTTTTTAAAAAAAAAAGGTGACAATATTGCTATTGTTATCTGAGTCCTCCCTGTGACAGCAGCAAGATGGGAATTACCAACACAATGTTTTCAACGTACTGATAATCTGACGTTCAGGTTTATGTGTGCGTGACCTTATGAAGTCCTGTGATCTGATGTGCTCGTACTGCTTGACAGGTGAAGGAAAGTAGCCTCAAAGTTCAGTTCCTTGATGCCTGACATAAATGACAGGTCTTCTGTGTGGATGTGCTGGGTTTTTGTTTTTAATAGTGTGTGTGAAAAATGGGTTTTGTTCTTGGTATGTATAACACACTTGCAGTTTGAAGACTTAGCCAGGTATAAATTGGGTGTGCTTTGGTCTGAATGCACCAAACCAGTTCAATGGCACCTATGAAATAGTTTGGAAAACAGGTTTTTCAAGGTAGCCAGGCTCGATAGACTGTTCTGTAAATAAGTAAACCTATCGTATGCCATGACTGTTTTTAACAACAAAAAGGGATTTTGGAGTTTAGGTCTTGTATTACTAGTGATCGCTGAAGATAAAAATGGGCTTAAGAAAGACTCGAGTTTCAAGTTTTAAGGTTGCACGTACATAAGTGGGGACTGCCCTCCCGCCTGCCGAAATACTATTTGTACGCCTAGGTGTATGCCTTTCGGTGAAGCATAGAGGACTTGCCCGGAATGAGTCCTTAGAATTGATGCACTGGTGGTTTACTCCAGACAGGAGAAATCTTGCCCTTTTTAGCTGGAGAGAGAGGTCCGTGCGTGGGTGGTAAAAGGAGCATCCAGAGGACAAATGGTGGTTCTTCACCGAGTTGATGTTTTTCTGCTTTGCTTTTTTCTCAGTGTGGACTTGATGAATTGAACATAAACTCTCCCATATGCAGCTAGCAGATACAATAATGATAGTCTGCTTGTTTCTGACCTTATGCTCATTCAAACTGCCCAGAATTAGCATTGTTTTGGTGCGCAGGGGTTGGCACAGCGTTCCACCTCACCGAACCACCGGGCAGCAAATAATAGGAGCCTGCTCCAGCGGGTTCTGAGCATCGGTTCTGGGACTTTGTTCTGTGCTGCGACTGGTATCTGTGTTAGAAGTTGCTGTTACTGCCTAGCATTTCCCCTGGTCTAGTTTGAAGAAAAGTATTTTTATCGCTTTTCCCAGTCTGTAACGTATATTATATATGTGATATTTAGTAGCCTGCATCTAATTTGTTCAAGACTTGAGGCCTTATAATCATCACCAGGATAAAGAATTCTTTGGAATTGCCAAGTGGAGGTACTGATAGCACCGTCTATTGAAATGGTTTTAACAGTATACAGTATGGTATAAAGGAATTTGTAAATCCGACAGCAAACCCAGCCTGAAGGCTTTTCTACTTCTGTGGGAGAAGGATTAGGAGAAGCTATTCCTGAGTAACTTCACATATTCAAGACACTGGAGAAGATTGTTTATTCTTACCTGGAAGTGGTGATTCATTTCATTTTCCTGTGAACTTACCATGAAATAAAGGAATATGAGCACCAAAAAGGTCACAGGAGAATGAAGTTCTCGGAAAAAGCGTTTTAGTGACTGTCAACAATAGAAATAATGAACGTCCATTTGGTAAAAATGCATTCTGTTAAAATCTGTCAACTATTTATAGGGAATTCTTTATGTAGCTGTCATTAAGAATGCCTAGGTTTTGTGCTTGAATATTAAAAATCAGTTCTAAGAGAGAGTTGAGTTTCACAAGCAGCTGAATACCTGTTCTACTGGTGGTTCACCAGATAAGGTTTTTAAGGCAAACCTGTGAGAAAGGAAGTGTTTCATGTTCTGAAGTATATTGTTCGAGATATTTCACGTAAGAGAAATATATGCAGGACTTCTTACTATGGCAGGTGTTAGAGTGATTCAGGAATTGTATGGTAAGCTTTGAGCAAGTCTTTTCAGTCCGTATGTGTGAAGTCCTGTGTCAAGTTACTAGCTGAAATGTTTTATTATGTTGTAAAGCGTGACTGCTGTTCTAATCCTGAGGTATATTAGTGTCAAGTCCCGAAGCATATTAGTGTATTCCAGACAGGGGTATTGTGTTTTCTGAGCCTGTCAGATATAAATTCCTGTAGTATGCTTGCTGCTGTCTTATTTTAGCTGGGAATTCACCACCATAAACAGTGCTGGACTAGAATGAAGTTGACAGGGTTGGGTTTTTTTGTTTCACATAGCATGTATTTCACCTCGAACAATGCCAACTCAAGGCTTGTCAAGGTAGCGTCATTAAATGTCATTCATACATCCTGGTTTTCTGTAATACTTCCTCTTTCTGGCTTGTTCCGGAGCGCGAGTTATGGAGGGCAGGTGTGGCATTATTACTGGTAAACACTTGCGTTGGATGGTGTCTAAATGCGTAAGTTGGGCTGGAACTGAAACTCCTCTTTTCAGGTCTGCTAGGAACCTGAAATTCACGGTGAGTTGGTTTCAGGAACGTTCTGCTTGGACTTCAAGATTTCTACATTTTCAGCACCTGGCATCTAGGCTGGCAAGGGGGATAAGCTGGTGGTGCACCAGATGGGACCCCGATGGAAACTTGCTAGATTTGTGTTGGAATTTCATCAAAACCAACATGTTTCCATTGGCTGTTGTGATTTAAATGAATTGTCACTTTGACAGAAAAATTGGCGCTTTGTGACA
This sequence comes from Oceanodroma leucorhoa, assembly GCA_030449065.1. Classification (NCBI taxonomy): domain Eukaryota; kingdom Metazoa; phylum Chordata; class Aves; order Procellariiformes; genus Oceanodroma; species Oceanodroma leucorhoa. Next base: position 791,271 of record JASVER010000191.1, on the reverse strand, counting down.
GAGCGCTCCTCACAAAAGCCTTCAAGCAGCTGTAAAGAATCTGTGCAGTTGATATCTTTTCATCTTTTGAATCATGTAGATTGATTTGAATATAAGCACAGGGAGGGAGAGAACAAGGCTTCAACCAGGGTATTGTGATTCGGAGAAAAACGTCTCTCTGCTGTGTGGAAGAAAAGTCTTTTATGGTCTAAACTGCAAGGTAGAGTTGCTGTGTGCCGTCCCRCATCTGCCGCGTTCCACCTCGGAGAAGGCTGCGTTCTGTAGCTGGATGAAGCGATCCTTTGTTCAGCTTTTGAGTAAAAAGAGGTTCTTTTCTTGAACGGCCGGGGCTTYGCGTCATGCTGGGACCTAAGTATCACCTGAGTGGCCTTTGGCTCGGCACAGCCGCATTCCGTGCTCTGCACTCACACAGGTGGGCTTAGGGTGTAGCTCCGGAGCAAAATTTTATCTGCAGAGCCCCTATTGGTGGCTGCTGGGAGAAGTAAACATTTTTCAAAAATACACTTAGATCAGTGAAGCATAACAAGCATATAATGCTTTGGGTCTTTTTTTTCTCATCAATGTTTCTGTCGAGGGCAGTGGAATTGTACTTAAAAATGGAAGCAATTACAAGATGTGATTGCTCATACATTCCTAAATAATCCAATACTTAGGGTAGAGCCAGTAAAAATGCTGTTTTCTAAATGTGGATTGAAACTTTCTCCAGCTATGAAGAATCATGTCATTATGGGATGTTTGAAAAGGGGAAAATTAAATGCATTTGAAAATATTTCCAGTAAATGAAACTGTTATTTACACATAATTCATCATGATCAAGGTCATAAATGGGTCATAAGCSTTCAAATATTTGATTTTAGCTTGTGGATTAGTAAGTCATGTATTTAGGAAGACTCGTGTTCATTTTCAGCAGCCTCATTGCCCAATTTTTTACTTTAATTATGCATCATTTTTATGTATTATTCTATTTATTTTTATTTCATTTTTTTCCTGTTTTCTCTAAGGTGAGTTTTAAACCTGCTTGTCTTACTTGCCTTCTCATTTGTAAAATGTGTTGATCACAGGTGAGTTCTTGGAATTTTATTATCATAGTGGCATCTCCATTATCACTCCAGCTATTTTCCTGTCAAGATCTAAAAGCTGAACTGAATCGAAACTGATTTTCCCAATGTTTACATAGTCATCTTTTTTGAAGAGTGTGTCTGCATATTTTGTAGTGTTAATATTGTATTTGCATTTGTTTTAGTTGGCTTACTTTTCATGGTTTCTGTGTTTTCTGATAAGAAGCACTGAATTCCTTGGGTTTTGGTTTTTTTTTTGTGGCATCCTTAGTCTTAGATTCAGATTTTTTTGCAGTCCTCATGAATAATCTTAATATAATTGTGCTGCAGTTAATAGATTTTTTTCAGTGCCTGAGACAAATGCCAAGTTGGCTCCTTTCTAGATAGATGTTTTCTGTTTGTTTACAGTACGGGTAGGGATAAACACTACTGTTTTTCAGTCCCGTTCCAGATGAGCCATCCCTTCCTGGAGGAAGTCGGTTTCTACTTTGTGCCCATTCAGTACATGGCGTTCTGTTGTATGCTGCTGGCAGTTCTGATCTGTGACAAGGAATCACCTTTTGGTTTGTTGGTGTTTTTTTTTTCTTCTAGTTCAGGTGTGACTAAACTTGTTCAAATGTGCAGAGAAAATAACATTTCAAGCCACTGTCTGGTTTGGATTTAGATTTAACAAAGATGTCCAAAGTCAGCCCTGGCTAGAGGGAAATAGTTCTGGTTTTAAGCCATTTTTTGGGTTGAGAATGAGTTGCAATCCTTGTGCCAGAAGCAGGGTGGAGACTAAAATGATCAATTCACATTTGCAAAAATATTTTTTGAAAGGAAACYGAGTTTCTGCCTAATAATTGTGCCCATCTGTTGAGTTAGACTTTTTTTCAGGTGGAGGACTTCATTTTAATGGCCTTGCTGGGGCACCAGGGGTCTGTGTGGAAACTGCTGGACAAAGTGATCTTCACTGGGGCTTTGAGCGAGACGCTGTCGTGTTTCTTGGGTGTGCCCCCGCCCCCCTGGGCCGTGTCTGTTTTATCAGCCACGGATGTGTCGATGGGTGGTTTAGGAGGGGGCTCTCTGAGGGCTGTTGAGATGGCTGCGCTGGGCCCCCCATCAATGGGAAGTACCCTCATTTAAAATACAATGTCACGGCCTGGAAGCAAGTTGGGGTTGTAGCTGTGTGCCTGGGAGCCTCACCGGGGCGATGCCTGGTGTCCCTTGGGTGCAGGGAGGACTACCTTCACGCGCCCCTGGCCTCCTGTTGTTCGGAGAGGCCTGGAGGTGCTGACGGGCAGCCTCACGGTGAGCTTGCTGTCCTGTTCTACACTACTTCCTCTCCACCTTTCCTACAGCCCTCTTTTCTTCTCGCCTGTACGTATCGTACCTTTTGCACGCAGTTCCTCCCCCAGACTTTACAGTGCCTCTGTTTCACCCTTTGCATGCCGGCTTGACAGCCTGTTCCGTTTTTGCCCCCCAGTCACTCAGCGCGATGCCCTGCCAGTGAAGAAGGCCGCCTCTGTGCTCCCATCAATGAGGCTCTTGTGCCTCTCACACTGCTGCTCTTCACTGGAGAGGACTTCCAGGATCTGTCTCGCTGTGACCAGCCTGACGTTCAGACTCCAGAGCACCTCAACGCTCGTCATCGGTCCCCGTTTGTTCAAAAGAGTATATCCCACTGTGCCGTGGTAGTGGAATAACTTCCTAGGTAGCTGTATGCCTGAGTGGGACCGGTTATGCCATAGTGAGATAGCTGAAATGCCACCGGGGGGGATGCAGAGATTGTAGGTGTTTCTGGAGAGCTTCTGATGGGCCCAGCTAACACCAGAGCGAGGAGCTGCCCGGCACCGTCAAACAGGAGGTATAAYGCTCCATCCAGCATTTGAGTGGGGATGGGACCCTTAGCGTGTGCTTCCGAGGTACATAAAACACGGAGAGAGCTTTCAACTCTGAAATTATTTAGCTAATTTGGAAAAATGTAAGCAGCGTTCGTGTTTCTGTAATTATTCGTGCTGGTTATAATTTTGCCTTCTGAAGTAGCTTTACTTCGGATGCTGTGGTAGGTAGCTTTGGTGTAAAGGGAAATGTCAGGAACTGCTGGAGCCCAGCGTACCTTTCTAAAGACATCTCGTGTGCTTGTTTTCTCTGCTTTATGGGACACGCTTGTTGTTTTTGTGTGTAATGCTACCGCTGCACTGGGGGTCTGTTTGGGAGGTTTCTGGTAAATATGGAGAGAGGGGCTTTTCCAGCTGCCTGCCAATAAAGCAGTCTGCTTTGTACTCCTGTTCTAAGACCTGGAAGTCGTTTAAAGGATTCTAGGCATCCAGGATATAGCTGAAATGTGCCGTCCTTCAGCCTGGATGACAGCTATTTGGAGTCAGTTCACTTGTAAACAGGGAGGTTGCTGTTTGCCTGAAGAATGCAGTTTTTAGAAACAGAGTGAACTAAGTATCTCAAATTGGAAAACTTTTTTTTTTGCCAGAAGGGTGGGGAAGAGGGTTTGGAGATTGAGATCGTGGGGGAAGTATCCTTCAGAGGAGGCTTTTGAAATACAGCAGAGGCTGTTAACCGCTGTTAGTGTTTCATTACCCGTTGAGCTTTTAGCTGTGAATTGCGAGGTTTGTGGAGGAGGACCTCACCCTGCCCGTGTAGTTACTGGAACCAACATTTGGGTTGAACGAATGCCATCAGAAGATGGCAGCAGCAGGCCTGTGTGCATGGTTGGTTTGGGATGTCAAGAGCAATGGAAGTGAAACTGCAAATTTTTATAAACTTGGTCCTGATAGTCTTACAGGTGGTTATCAGAAAAGGCTTTGGGTTTGGGGGAAATGACGGTAGAAGCAAAAGAAACCAAGTACAAAACTCCTTTTTTGTTTTTTCTTTTTTTCTTTTTTTTCCCTTCGTCTAACTAGGTGGTTTAAGAAAGAGGAACAATAGAATGTGCGTGTAATTTTTTCTAGCAATGTGGAAGAAAATAAGCGAGACACGGTGTGCTCTTTTTGCAGCAGAACTGCAGGGAGGTGGCACTTCTAATGCTGGTGCTTTGGGAATGGGAAGATGAAGCTTATGRTAAACTTATCCTGAGACCTGTAGCCGAAGTCCATGGAAAAGGGAGAAGGAATGGGAGAGTGTCAGAACAGTATATGGCTGCGTACGACCTTCTTGTCCCTGCTCAGGCCAAAGTGTCCCTTGTAAACGTTTCAGCGCTTTGCTCTGTGGTATTCAGTGCATCCATCAACTCTGAATAGCCCATATGTCTACTTATAAAATAAATTAAGACATCAGAAGGCTTTGAATTATTTGGTTTAATTCCAAGACACAAACAGCTTAAGAATGTAGTTTTTCAAATGTTCTTTAATCTGTGTGTAAACATAAAGATAYGGGTTCCAAAAGTCATCTTGGGAGTAAAATCTTTGACATGAATAAAAGTTTGGGAACTGTGAGGCAGGCTGTAGGGCAGTACTATCGGGAAGAAATGAAAGATTTGGGATGCCTTTAAAAGGACTTTGGTTTTGTGTGTGTGYGCGTGACTGAACTCCGTCCTCCTCAAGAGGTTTTGATGAAGTTTCTTAAATTACAAACCTTGGATTACCAGTCACTTACATATATGGATGTTTGTGTGAAATCTGTCTTGCTTTTATTCCATGCAGATATTTTTCGTCTTTAAAATGTCAGACAGGATGAAATGGTAGATTTCAAGTACAGATACTTCTAGCATCCATTAAATGTCTTCTCATGCTACTGCTTCATGATAGCACCAAAGGAAATCTTTCTGAAATAGAGCCGTAGTTGGCATTAGAGATCTAGGAATTTGTGTGTCCCCATCACTGCTTAAAAATAGAAGCAACAATTTATCTTCCTTTGCAACCCACAGGAAAAATAGCTCCATTAGTTTGAGGGTGTTAGTTTGCATGAGTTAAATGATTTTTTTTCTTAGCGAGTCTGTGGGAGGAACTCAGAGAAAGCTATTCAGGGAAGAATTCCCTTTGAAGACGGTTCTTCAGCATGCAAAGCTCAGTGTTCGTGAACCTTGAATTTTTYATCTGGAGCGATTAGTTTCCTGTCCACTGCATTGTCTCCTGACAGCTCATTCTGTCGTGTAGACCCAGCTCACGTGGAAATTCTTTCTCCCATCATGCCCAGGCTTGTCCTGTTTGGTGGCTTTCAGTGTCATGAGAAGGATGCTGGCATTTTGTGGTTAGCTTTGATCTCTTAAATGTTAGTGACATCTTCTCCGTTGGACCTCAGGTGGGGTAAGGAAGAGCTGCAAACGCGGTGGTACCTTCCTGCAGGGGGTTCTCACTACGAAGGCCTGTGTGAGTTTTATTGTATGCACATACTAAGCAGGTGGCACATACAGAGTTTCCTCAGCTGTGATTTTGTTATAAGATTATGCTCTTTTCCCCCATACAGGTATCTTTGCTTACCTGAACTACCATGTTCCCCGGACAAGACGGGAGATCCTGGAGACCCTTATCAAGGGGCTCCAGCGGCTGGAGTACAGAGGCTATGATTCTGCAGGTAGCTCTCTCTGAGCAACAGTGGCTCTTTTTTGAATTTTGGCCTGTAAATGGTGATTTTTGCGGTGTGTTTGTGAATGATTTCCACTGTCTTCTGCTTTTGAAGGAAGCTGAAACACAAATTGAATGTGGTCAGAGGTTTGGATTAACTTTCAATACACAGATTTCTCTAACATTCTTGATGCCTCTTATCTAAGGCTTTAAAAATACCTACAAGATGACAAAGGGAAAACTCACTTCTAATCTAAGGGGTTTCTTGTCTTTATTTGGAGGGTCAGCTGGGGGGAGAAAGGGCACTGTAAAAAGAATAATCAGCAGTATTTGTTTACATAAAATACTGTAATATACTTCCTGCACTTCACACTCTTTCTTCATATTCTGTGGCGGTGCTTAGGTGTGGGAATCGATGGCGGAAACGACAAAGACTGGGAAGCTAATGCTTGCAAAATTCAGCTTATCAAACAGAAGGGGAAAGTGAAGGCTCTGGACGAAGAGGTTCACAGTATGTATTTCCCTTTCGTTCTTTGCCTGCTCTCTTTCCTGGAAATGTCTTCTCATCTCATTTGTGTTTTGAGTATCATCTGTTTTACCCAGAAACACTGTATTTCCAAATAACTGTGTATAAAGTGCCAGAGATTTAAACACTCACATGKGTGCTGTGAAGAACCCGGTGATCCTGTGGATGTTGTTATGAAGTTACAGAGAAGTCCTGATTTCTCAAGACAAATGAATCACATCCTATTAAAATAAAATAGACCTGAAATACAGTTTAGAAAACAGACCAAAAAAACCCCCGAACAAAAAAGCTCCCTAAACTGGGGAAAGGGGAATTACTGGGAGATAATTATCAGAGACCTAGAGCTTGGGCAAAAAAGAGAAATGCTCTAATAACTTCACCAGCTGACTTTTAAATTTTCATATGTAATGCTTGTCCCAACTAAAGCTGTCCATCCAAGTAGTGATGGGCTAAGCAACTGGCTTCAGGAAAGCACTAATGTACGTGTGTAACTGTCAAGTTGATGAGAACGCAGAGAGTGAGGTCKTCTGCGTCTCTTTCTGCCTCTTTATGTTCCCTTGATTTAAACGTTAAGTTCATTAAATCTGTGCGCAACGCAAAGAAACACGAGGTTGTTGGGTGTGGAATGCAGGTAAGCCGGGTGAGAACAGGAAGATGCATTTCAGAGGAGTCAAGATTTCTAGTTTCCATTCAAGAGCTGCTGTGTTGTTGTAACTTAACTTTTTTTAACCCGTGCTAGTGTCAGCCTCACAGTGCAGAGTGCTGTTTATCCAAAAGGAAGGTGGGTAGATCTAATCTTAGCGTAGAGAAAACCAGGAACTGAAAAGGCCAGGCGAGGTGGTGTGTGCGTTACAGAAATAGAAGATACACAAAATATTTCTGAAGAAATGTTTGCCTGCTGAAGAAAATTGCAGGATATACAGTTTTAAAGAGATTGTGGAGGCACTTGTAGAACAAAAGGAATCTTTTTTCCCAAAGAAATATAAATGTTAATGGTATGCTTTCTAGAGACAAGGGTTAGTGATGAATATTCTGACCGTAGTGGTATGTAACTGTGAAATGGGCTGGTTCGGTCACAGCTGACAGTGTACGGGAGGTGACAGGAGGGCAGGGTGCACCCCAGAGAGAGAAATTAAGCTTGGATTCTTTCTTAAAAGTTGTTTTTTGTTTTGGCGGGTTGAGGAATGCAGGGAGGTTGCTTGTGTGCATCCGCATTCTGAATCCCCTGAAAACACACTCGATGTTTTGTTGGATTTGCTGATTCTGTTTCCCTGTCAGTGTTGCTGTCCTGTGGGCCCTGAAGGCCTGGTGAGACTTCCACGTTGACTTTGGCCCCTTCAGTACTAAAAACTTCTCCTGCTTCTGCTGCAGAGCAACAGGACATGGATCTCGACATCGAGTTTGATGTACACCTTGGAATCGCCCATACCCGCTGGGCTACCCATGGCGAGCCCAGCCCTATCAACAGCCACCCGCAACGCTCAGATAAAAACAACGGTGAGTGCGTTTGCTGAGGAACCAGGCGCTCCGGAGCAGGTCCCGGAGCGTCTGGAAAAGCTTCCTGCCGTCTCCGGTGCCTGGTGTGTCACGGGGAGGGGCGGCTGGCCCCGGGCGGTGGGTTTATTGCAGGCCATGTTGCTGTGAAGMCGGAGGGGGTTTGGCCTTGATTTCTGGCCACGGGGTAGGTTCGCAGCAGTGAATGATCTCGGGAAGGGTCGGAATTAGCGCCCGGAGGTTCGGTGGGTGCATGGGCACAGTGCAAGGAGGAGGTAAACACAGGATGAAATCGACGGTAAGAATTTTCGTGGCTATTCTTCGGAATGGAATTTTGTACACTTTTTTTTCCATTTATTTATGATTTTTTCATGATCACCACTGTACGGAAGGGGGTTGGTGTGTGCTGCTGCAGCGTGCAGCTTGGTTAGTGTTCGGTGTAGCCGCCCGAGGAGCAGCACCGACAGGCTGGCAGGAGGAGCGCGGCCCTGAACTGCTTCCAGCAGGCTGGAAACTGCCAAGCGCTTAAGTGCCTCCAGAAACCTTGCAGGATCCCAGTAGCCCTTGTCCCACCCRGGTCATTATTATCTTCTGCCATTACCAGCCCTGCCAAATGGGGCAGAGCAAGGAARTCGCACCAGGAGGTGAAACTCTTCTCTTTATTCTGCTAAGTACGGCTTTTCACACAATAAAGTGGTGTGGTCTCTGCTGGCTGTGTTACCCGGCCGCGGGCGCCCGCTGCCAGGCCGGGGGCTGGTGCCGGGGCTGAGCGGGGCCTTTCCTCTGTCTCCAGAGTTCATCGTCATCCACAACGGCATCATCACCAACTACAAGGACCTGCGGAAATTCCTGGTGAGTGACCTGTGTGCGTGTGACACTCACTCCCCTACTCACACTCTCCCACTCACCCCCTCGCTCTCCCACTCCCTTTTGCTCTCACACACTTCCCCACTCACATTCACACTCTCCCACTCGCACTTTTCCACGCCCCCCCCCCTCGTCCCACTCCTCCACTCACACTCGTATTCTCGCGCTTGCTCCCCCACTCACATTCACACTCCTCCATTCATGTTCCCCCACTCACATTTTTGCACTCACACTCCTCTACTCACACTCTCACTCTCCTACTCACATTCTCACAGTTCCATCCCCCCAGTCCCTCCCTACCTCACTCCCCTCCCACTCGCATTCCTCCTCTACTCACCCCCCCCCCACTCACTTTCCCACTCACCCTTCTTGATTCACACCCCCACTCTTCATTCGCACTCCCTCACTCATATTGTCACACTCTTCACTTACGCTCCCCCACTCACGCCCCCTCTTGCACTCACCCCCTCTATTCACACTCTCCTACTCTTATTCTCCCACTCACACTCCCCCACTTGCAGTCACCCACTTAAACTCACTCTCTCCCACCCCCACACTGACTCCTCCACTTGTTCCCCACTCACACTCACACTCCCCCACTCACATTCTCACACTCATTCTGTTCACACTCCCCACTCACACCCCTCATTCCGCTCACTCCCTTTCCCTCCCCCACTCACTCATCCACTCACACTCACCCTCCCATTCACACTCCTCACTCCCCCACTCACTCCCCCATTCCCCCACTCATATGCGCACACACGCTCCCCCACTCACTCTCCCACTCGCACTCACCTTCCCACACATCCTCCTCACTCCCCCACTCATTCTCCCACTCCTTAGCTCACTCTCCCACTCCCCCGACTCACCCTCCCACCTCACTCTCACTCCTCTACTCATTCCCTCACTCACCCCCCACTCATACTGCCCCACTCACTTGCCCCATTCCCCACTCATAGTCTCACACTCACTCTGCCACTCATCCCCCACACACCCCTTGCACACTCACTCTCCCACTTGTATTCTCACTCACACTTCCCCACTCACCCTCCCACCCCTCACGCCCATACTCCCCACTCATTCCTTCACTCATTCTCACACTCCATTCCTCTGCTCGCACCCCTATGCCCTCCTTGTTCCCCCACTAACCCTCGCCCTCCTCCACTCACACTCACCCTCCCACCCCCCCAACTCTCACTTCCCACTCACCATCCCACTCACACTCCTCACTCTCCCACTCATACTCCCCCACTCCCCACACTCACACTCCCTCACTCATCTCGCACTCTTACACTCCCCGCTCACTCCTCACCCCATTCATATTCTCGCACTCCCTCACTTACCCTCCCACTCACACTCCTCCTCACCCCACCACTCCCACTCAAACTCCTCACTCCCCCACTCGTTCTCTCCTCCACCTTCCCCACTTAGACTCGCCCTGCTCATTCCCTCACATTCACACTCCCTCTCCCACTCGCACACCCCGACTCACACTCCCCACTCACCCCTCTACTCATTCCCCCACTCGCACTCMCCCTCCCGCTCACACTGCTCCTCACTCCCCGTTCCCTACCCCACTCACACTCGCCCTATTCACTCTCCCACTCAGTCTCACACGCTGCCCCTCATTCCTCACACTCACCTACTCACACTCTCCCTCTCTCACTCCCCCACTCACATTCTCACTTACTCACTCCCTTACTTACACTCCGCCTCACTCCCTCATTCTCACACTTCCCTACTCGCACTCACCTCCCACTCACACTCCTCCGCACTCCCACCCCCCTCCTCCCTTCCCCCACTCGCACTCTTCCACTTGCACTCCCCCCACTCACACTCCTCACTCTGCCACTCGCTCCCCCGCTCGTATTCTCGCACTCCCTCACTCTCCCACTCACACCTCCACTCACACTCACCTCCAGCCATGCTCCCTCACTCTCCCACTCCTGCTCTCCTCTTCCACGCCCTTCCACACCCCCACTTGTGTCACTCCTGCACTCACTCCCCCCACTCACACCACCCCTCGCACTCATAGGCGGTCGTCCCCCACTCCTCCACTCCCGCCTCCCCGCTCGTTCTTGTGCTCACACTCACTCCTCCGCTCACACTCATCCCCCACCCGCTCCCCCATTCACAGTCACTCGTGCACTCCCAGCTCACACTCGGGGGAGCACACGTGTTCGCACTCAAGCCCACTCCCCACTCCCCCTTAAACTGACTTCCCCCCATCGCACTCACGTTCTCACAATTACACTCACTTTTCCACTTGCACATTCTTGCACTCTCCATCTTACACACACTCCCCCTCACTTCTCCACTTGCACACTCACTCCCCACTCGGCACTCGCACTCCCCCCACCTGCAGTCTCATCACTCTTGTACACACAGACACGCTCCCCCCTCCCTTTTGCACTCACATCCACACTCCCACATTCACTCCCCCGCTTGCTCTATGGCGTGTGCACTCACACTCGCTCTCGCACTCACACGCACTCTCACTGCCCCACTTGCACTCTTCCATTTGCACTTCCTCTTCGACCCGCACGCTCATCCTCACTCTCCCAGACACACTCACTCCTGCACTCTCGTGCTCGCTCTCCCACTCCCTCCCTCGCACTAACAGTGGGAAAGAGAAGGAAAAGGAAGCAGGTATGGATGGAGGAGAAAGGAGAGAATGAAGGAAAAGAAGAGAAGGAGGGATGAAAGGGAAAGGAAGTGAAAAGGAGGGCAAGGAACTGAAGGAAAGGGAAAGGAAAAAGGAAGGAAAATGGGAAAGGTAGGGAAGAAGGAACGAAATGGGAGGCAAGAAAAAGGAAGGAAAGGAATGAAAAGGAAATGGGAGAAAGGAAAAGGAGTCCAAGGGAAAGGGGAAGAAAGGAAGGAAAAAAGAAGAAAAAGAGAAAGGAAAAGGCAGGAAAGAAGGAAGAAAGGAAAGGAGAGGAAATGTGCAGGAAAATGAGAAAATGAAGGAGGAAAGGACGGGTGAGGAAAAAAGAAGGCTAGGAAAGAAGGCAGGAAAGAGGGAAGGAAAAAGGAARGCGGGAAAACAAAGAAGGAAAAAAGGGAACATCAGGAGAGGAAGAAGGAAAGAATAAGGCAGAAAAGGAAGAGGAAGAAAGGAAGAGGAAAGGCAGGAAAGATAAAAGTATGAAGAAAGAGGAAGGATGGAAAAAGGAAAGGCAGGAGGAATGGAAAAGAGGAAGAGGGAATGCAGGAGAGAAGGAAGAGAYGTCAGGAGAGAAGGAAAAGGAGAGGAAATGCAGGCGGGAAGGAAAAGGAAAGCCAGGAAAGAAAGATGMAAGGAAGGAAGGAAGGAAAAAGGAAGGATAAAAAGGCAGGAAAGAAGAAAGAAAAAATGAAAGGCAGAAGAGAGGAAATGCAGGAGGGAAGGAAAGGGAAGAAGGAAGAAGGGAAAAGCTGGGAGCRAAGGAAAAATGGAAAGGACAGGAAAGGCGGGAGGGAAGGAGATAAGGAAAGGAAAAGGAATGTAGGAAGGAGAAAAAAGGCAGGAAAGAAGGAAGAGAAGAAAAAGGAAGGGAAGGCAGGAAAGAAGGATGAAAGCAAAGCATGAAGGAAGGAAGAAGGAAAGGTAAAGGAAAAAGGAAGAGGAAATGCAGTATGGAAGTTAAAAGCAGGGGGGAGCAGGAAAGAAAAAGAAAAAAGCAGGAAGGAAAAAAGGAAGGAAGAGGAAAGGAAGAAAGAAAGCAAAGTATGAAGGAAGGAAAAAGGAAAGGCAAGAAAGGAAAGGCAGGAGGAAAGGCTGGAGAAAAGGAGAGGAAGGAAAAAAGGAAAGGCAAGAAGAAAAAAGGGAAGGAAAAAGGAAAGGTGGGGAGGAAGGAGAAAAGGAAAGGCATGAGAAAAAGAGAAGGAAAAAGTTAAAGGCAGAAAAAGGGAAAGGGAGGAATAAGAAGGAAAAAAGGAAAAGCAGGAAAGAAGAAAAAAGGAAAAAAGAAAGGAAATGCAAGAACAAAGGAAGGAAAAAGGGAGGAGGGAAAGGAAGGAAAAGCAAAAGAGGAAAGAAGGAAGGGAAGGAAGGAAAAGGAGGAGGGCTGGAAAGAAAGGGAAGCCAAGGAAGGAAAAGCAAGGTGGGAAGGGAAGGGGGAGGGCCGGTTACCCAAYGTGTGTGTCGCTGCAGGAGAGCAAGGGCTACGACTTCGAGTCGGAGACGGACACGGAGAGCATCGCCAAACTGGTCAAGTACATGTACGACAACCGGGACAGCGACGACATCAGCTTCACTACCCTGGTGGAGAGGGTCATCCAGCAGCTGGTAATGCTGGGGGCAGGGTGTGGGCGGGGGCGCGGGGACAGACGGGGACACACACCCCAGGACAGACAGACAGACAGACAGACACACAGCTGTGCTCCAGCACTGCCCAGGGTGGCCTGGCCGGTGCAGCACCGTGCCTGGGCCAGGCGGTGCCACAGGCTGTTCTGTGGCACATGCTAAGGGGTGTTTTTGTCTTTCCTACCTCTGACAGTTCATCTCAGACATACATTTGGTTTTCTTTACCAATAGTCAATACTCATGTGAAAAATGTCTAAATTTTTCACATCTTGAAACAGCAACAGCATCCTGAGGCAGCCTGTCCCCGGTGTGTTGGGTGGTGAGCATGTGGGGGCGGCGGGAGCYGGCGTGGGACAGAGTGAAAATAAGTCCGTGCTTCAAATTTTCCCCAAAACCTCCATCTGGAAGAGATGCTGACCCCTTGTGGGAACTTCGCTGCATAGCCGGTGGTTCCACGTGTCAGTTCTTGCCCAGCTGTGCACAGGAACAGGATCCATCCACAATTTACCTCTYGTCCCAGAGCGCCTTGGTCAGGAGACAGTTTTTCAGCCTGGCAGGAGCTGTAGCAGCAATGGACCAAGGACACGTTGTGCTGGCAGATGGCGGTGGCTCACCTGTACGTTCGGTGGCCCCGCACCTGAGCAAACACCCCAAAATTTTGGCGCTTATTTTACCAGGTCTTTCCTTTGTAAGTCCCCTCACTGCACTCTGAACTAACGCGGGAGCACTTGTATGGGTAGCCGGGGCTATCCGAGTGCAGTGTCTGTCTGGGAGTTCAGAAGACTCATTCAGTGGTTGAGGATGAGCTACCTGGGCTCAGGGGAGGGACACCCCTCCAGAATGGGGTGCCTGGAGCTTTTGGTGGCTCTGACGACGGCTGTGAAGTCTGCTGTTCAGTATGTCTTTTTCGCAGAAGCACGGGTGCAGCTTCTGTGCTGGGAACCCTGAAATGGTGGCCCAGGCCTCAGATGAAAGGATAAACAGTTCGTATTTCTCTTGTTCCAGGAAGGTGCTTTCGCCCTTGTGTTCAAAAGCGTTCATTATCCTGGCCAAGCGGTCGGTACCAGGTACGTATCGCCGTGGGAAAGAACGTTCYTGTTGCACCCTCTATGTTGGTTTTTTTGTCCCCCTAAGTTAGAAGATGATGGAGTAGAGGTTGTTCTCATCACACTCTATACGCTGGGGTCGGGTGGCTGCGGGTTTTCATTTTCTGTCTCTTGTTTTCCGTTTATTATAACAGAAAAGTCCCAAAAAGGTTTCAAAAATTTCTTAGTGACCACCTGTATCACAACTGGTCTGGAACAGCTTTTTTTGTAGACTCTGGTTGTGAGAGCTTTGAAAGGAGATGGTTTTCTCTCTTCCTTTCTCTTTGCATTTGTGGCAGCATTTGGACAAGTCCTCCGTTAGCCTTGAAGTTGGGCCAGCCTGGTGTTCAGGTTTTCTACTCCACTTTTAAACGTCAGCATCAGTCGGGTTGGTTTAACCATACTTGTGCCTAGCGCAGGTTTTGAATTTCGGTGCCGACAGCTGTTTGTAGATACGTACAGTGAGCAGCAGCTGGTGTGTTCCTGCTTCGGGTGTCCGTGGGATTGCAGTTACTCTTGCAGAGTTTCCACTAAACTTGAGGACAGATTCCTCATGTCCTTGTGTTGTGTWTATTCAGAGATTCTTTCGCTCTGTCTTGCATCCTCCCGTGTTTGCAGCACTAAGCTTACCGGGTAGGAGCTTGATCTTAGTTCAGTTCCGTTGCTGTGCTGGAGAACAGCAGTCCCTTCGGGTCGGATGTCAGGGTGATGAATCTTTGGGCGCTGAGGGCTGTAACTCGATGTCTTCTCGCAGGCGAGGCAGCCCCCTGCTCATAGGAGTGCGCAGCGAGCACAAGCTCTCCACCGACCACATCCCGATACTCTACCGGACGGGTGAGTGTGAGCACCCCCCCCCGGGAACCACGTTCCAGTCACACTCAGACCAATGTGCAAGCATAGAGACAACACACAGTTGCGTGCTTTGGAATAGATACTACACTTTTAAACTTTCATCTGTAAATTAAACCATTATCAAAAAGAGACTTTATTTTTTTTAAGTAAGTTTTTAACCACAGGCTATACCGCCATATRCCTCAAGTTAGTCTTTAGTTTTATAATCGAAGCTTTAATGTCCAGTGGTTGCAAGGAAAACACATCTTAGTGCAGTAGAATAGAACAGCTCAGTATAGTAAAGTTAACAGTATAGTTAAACTTAGATACTTAAGTTTATATCTTGTGTGTGGCATGTTGGCATTCATAGACTTGGTTGTTTTCAAGAACAAAAATGACSGTGTGTTGAAGGCTTTTCATTATCACAAACCCTTCCCCTGCCCCCCCAACATAATTCTTAAAAAGGAGAATGCTGTTACCCTTTGTGTGGCAATCTATATTTATGTTGTCTGTCCATCTTTCTCTCACACGTGTGTTTTACCACATAGCTGCACCCTTGAAAATGAAAAGTGGCTGAGAATTATCCCGTAATTTACCGTTGCCAGAGTTACTGGGCACTGGAGTAGTTCTCTAAGCACTGCAGTGATCAAAAGGACTTACTGTCGCAGTATGTCTTACTACTTCCTAACGGAGTTGCTAATGATAGCTTGCTGCAATGTAACGTGAAGAACCAGTCCCAGTAAGCTKTGTCTGTGTTTACTCTTGGTTGCTGTTGGGTAATTAGCAGTAATCCTTAATGTATGTATGTAACACTTTTATTTTCTTTTCACTGATTATCTGAAGTTTCTCCTGTTGTGTTTTTTTTTTTTTCCAATTACACTTTCAGCTGTACAATCTATGGATCATTCTTTTGATGGAATATCCATAAAAATGGAGGAAGGTGCCTACCAGAGAAAATCTAATACTTGACATTTCAGACAAATCCTCCAGTTCCTTAGGAAAGGAATCATAAATGAGACAAATATGCATTGTCTCTTTAATATGTGGTTATTGCTTTCCATGTAGTGTAGTGAAACAAATGGGATACTCAGAATTCCTTCTTGATCAGAAACACCATGAGCAACACACACAGGAAAATCCACCCATCAGTCCACCCGTCTCCTTTCAAATATTCCAACATCAGGCTCAGCATATGTGCAAAACTGATGAATTAGTGCAGGTTGTGCTGCGTGCGCCCTGCAGCTCTGATTACAGAAGGGAACCGTAAATTACCTTAAAAAAAMCCCCACAAAACGATAGAGTGAAACCGTGTTAGGAAGCTGCTAATAATCCCAACGCAAGCATTCTCCAGAACTCCTTCTGGAGTTCAGACTGTCGAAGAGCTACGTCCTCCCTCCTCGTTGTAGTGCGAATCTGAATTGCAGCTTCTGGTAGAAGCAGTAAGGTTGACCTGAGGCTGGAACTTGCTTCCCTTTGCTCACATATCAGGGTGAACCATTTTTAATTCACATTAAGTACTTAATGTTTTTAAAGGCTAACGCATCATATGTGGTGTGATGAACTAAGTTCACAGCTGAAGCAGGAAGAGCGCTTTTCTATAAGAGGAGAGGATCTGATTCTTAGCTACTGTAAATAAATGTGATTCCRGCCTCAGGCACCGGCAGCTCAGTGGGTGAAATCTGTGTGCTTTTGCCGGAGGAGAAACAAACCTGGGTTTGTTGAAAGGTGAACTATGTTTGTTCTCTGTCAGGAGCTGGTTTACCTGAATCCAAACATTAAGCGAGGTTTTGCTTCTTTTTACCAAAGCTATCTCTCTTAAGTCAGTGTGAAGTGTTTAGAGTAAAATTCTGAAATCAGGTTAATTCCCAGGGGCTTTAAGAACCRAAGTCCCTTAGCTTTCAGAGGCTTTTCTGAAAAATGGACCATATGAAATACGGATTTGAGTATCTTTGACTATAATCATTGTTTCATTAGTTGTATAATGCTGTCATCTGAAAACACCTCTTACAGAAATCAAAACTTTAATGCTGCTCAAGCAAGCATGGAAAAATCTATTAAGAAGCAGCTCTGTCAATCTGTGCTGTAGTACCTTTGCAGAACTGCCATATGSTTGGGATTGTCATAATGGAGAGTGAGGTGGTATCAAAATATACTCAAAACATACCCCCCTGCCCAATTTTTACTATACCTGTGTTAATTCTSTGTGATGTCTCCATTCTTTGATTTAGAAGGGAAAAGATTAAAAGATTACTTCTGTGTTGCTTCTAAAATCAGTAGATGGGAGGTGGGTGCTGTAGAGCAACAATCCAGGTTATCCATAGATAAATGGACAATCTGTGGATCCATAGTTAACATAACAACCGTAATTGGCTGATAATGCTCACTGTAACTTTTCAGTCACTCCTTGGTAAGACATACATACAGTGCACGTGYATGTGCACAGTAAGGACACGTTCCAGTTACAGCTCAGTGTAGAATCTGTAATACAGGAAAGCAATGCMACATAATAAAGTCAATGCGGGGAAATGTTGTATTTTGAGAAAGAAAATTTGCATGTTTTGATCAAGTATGGGTGCTTCTGTTGGAGAACAGCCRCTAACACCTTTGCTCTGTCCTTTCCCAACAACAAAGGAGTTGTTTTCCTCATTTACTGACTTAATAACTAAAGTGGAGGGCTCTAAATTGTTGGCTGAGTGGAACCTTCTTATTGAGTATCAACATGAAAGCAGTATTTTTTCTTTACATTTTCATTTACGGAAGTATAAATCTAAACGTCATGAGCTCTACTTACATCACTGAATCATATCAGTATCCAGTAGGTGAAACGCAACATTAGAGCTTATGGAATAAATACACAATAGAGTAACTTCAATGTTGTTATTCTTAGCAACAGTCACGTTTTGCTAGGTAAGCTGATTAATCCACCCCCGCCCCTTACCATACCGTGCACAATGACTGGCAAATGATTTTGTTCGAGCAGTGGGTGTTCTGGTCCTCATCTGCATTCGTGATGAGCTTCGCCACTGAAAAGTATTTTCTGCAGTTAAAGAGGAGGCGGAGGATCAGAGAGTATTGGGGMTTGCCAGAGTACTTCAGAAAGGGTCCCTGGTGAAATACTGAACTTTTTTAAAGGCTTAGTACAAGTTTTTCAGAAGTTGACTCTTAGTCCTGTGTCCTTCAGGACACCTAGATACTYCCCTGGCAATAGCATAAGACTCGCAGCAGTTCACCAGCTGTACAATTTTTGGATCAGAATGAGGTGGTTGATTTGATAGCTCAGGAACAACRCCGAGTACTTAATCATGTATTTCCTGATCTGTGCCTGAAGACATTAGCTCAGCCAGACAAGAACAGGTTTGGGTTACATCTGCAGGTGCTCTGTGGAACGGTGTGGTTGCACAGGTGGCAGCTCTGAAAGAATTTCCCCAGTGCTGAGAATAATTGACAAAGAAAGAGCGATCCTGCTCGATTTCTCAAAGCCTCAGGAAAGTTAGTGAAACAGGAGCACAGGAGAAACTTAAAATGATAAACAGGGGAGATTCAAACGGGAAAATGTTGGCAAATGTGACTGCTCATAAAGCAGCTTGAATTCTCTTCTCCTAGTGGAGCTACACGTAAATTTCATTTGAATTTTTACTGATCTTTTCCTCTAAACTTAAAACTCTGCACTAACATTACACTTGCAGACTTAATTCAAAAGCACATAACAAAAAAGCGAGCCAACTGAGAAAGGGCACGATAATACGAGTGCCAGTATGCTGCCCTCTTCTTTTGTCGCTGTTAAATTTACTGTGACCACGCACGGTGATGAAAATAGTGCTTCATGTTGGTACTGTGCCTTGGGTCCTCTGGCTGAGACTGACATTGCAGCTGCGTTCCAGATTTGTCGGTACGTGCAGCACCTAATCCTCGTGTCTTCCAGGTAAAGACAAGAAGGGAAGTTGCAACCTGTCTCGTGTTGACAGTACCACCTGCCTTTTCCCTGTTGAGGAGAAAGCTGTGGAGTACTACTTTGCTTCTGATGCTAGGTAATAATGTTTTTCCAGTATCTTTTAGAGTATATAAAACCACGCCGTTTAAAGCTGAGGCCTTGAACAAGAGATGGGGAGGCTGTKGTTTCTTTATGAATAATAGTAAATTGTGTATATATGGCCATTACTTTACATTATAGATTAGGTGGATTAGATGAGAGTTTCTGTTAAAGAAATGAACACTGGCTTTGGAATAGTGGTGTTATCCTTCTTCAGGCACAGCTGTTGATAAGATTCCAGAGGTGAGTGATAGGAAACGTGACAGTGCTGACAGGACAGATGCTGATGATCAGGAGAATTGTGTTGATTTGCCAGGGATYTCTGCACACACGCAACTCCTTTATCATCAAAGGTGCCTTATTTTAATCCCAGTGGAGGGAGGAAAGACTAACTTGACAGCAGCCTTACCAGAACTTTTGGTTTTCTCTATATTAGGGAAATGAATACTTATTCCAGAAACGTAAAAATACTGATATGGTTGACTTCTGCCAGCTCCTCTCATCAGAGCATTTTGGAGAATCTCAGGACATCCTGATGTGTTCTGATTTTASAGAGCTTTTCAGTGACATGCCCAAGGTCAGAACAAAAGCTACTAAAATAGGGAGCTGATGTATTTCAGTACAGCTTGCCTCGTTCGGCTAAGAGCGAGTACAGACTAAACCTGGTCAAAGATTYTAAACCCCACCGGTAATTCCTATATTGATATTCCCCAAGTAAACTGCAGGCAGGGCAGGTATTCAGTAGTACCTAATTCTTGGAGTGCTTCTAGGCAGATCTCAGAGTACTTTAACAGGTGGCCAAGCTGTCCCCAGTTTTACAGACGGGAAAATGAGATGCTGGGAGGGACAATGGCTTATCACTGGAAAAACCAAGAAAGGAATCTGCACCTATATTTGAGCACSCTGTGTGCTAGGGCAAATTACTGCCTTCCTGACTTCCACTCTCCAGCTCCTATCGGTCAGATCACATTGCTGCACATGCTGCTTTCTCTGAGGAATTCATAGTTTCTTCTTAAAGCAGGCACTGAAATTAATAATGAGGTAGGTGGAAAAAATCCAGTTATATTGGCAGTGTGGAAATGTACTTTACAGTACTCCTCTTATTTTAAAAGAAATTCCATTGAAATGAGTAACTTTCTTGAATCAAAAGCTGTATGTYGGATTATAAATAGGGCTGTAGCCCTCCTTTCTGTGAAGAATAATGTCTTATGGCAAATGGTGTATGCTTTTATAGCGCTGTCATTGAGCATACCAACAGAGTGATTTTCCTTGAGGATGATGATGTAGCAGCTGTGGTCGATGGCCGTCTTTCCATCCACCGGATTAAACGCACAGCAGGCGATCACCCCGGACGCGCCGTCCAAACCCTGCAGATGGAACTTCAGCAAATTATGAAGGGTAAAATCTCTTGGATGTCACCTGTGTAGATGCACAGGTCCTCCCTGGAGTCACAGAATGAGTCAGGTTGAGAAGGACCCCTGGAGTCATCTGGTCCCATCCCTGTGTGAAAAGCAGGGCCAAGTAGATCAGAAGGGGCCGAGGATTTTGCCTTCTGCTTGGAGGCGTCCATTTTTTCCAAGACTGATCCCTAGCAGGCTTGCCATTCTGGATCTGACCCTTCATTGGCACATTTGGGTAACTTGAACCTAGCTCTCATGATGAGCTGATGCTTTGGTAGAAAAAGAAGTTTCATCTTAATAATCTCTGACCGGTAACTGGCCTGTTAGTGACTCTGGTCCGAGCTTTTCCCTATATACACAGGAAAKATGTAAATTACCAGGAGATAACTTGAAGTGTTCTCATTTGTTTTGTTTCTTTCTTTCTTTTACAGGTAACTTCAGTTCATTTATGCAGAAGGAAATTTTTGAACAGCCAGAATCTGTCGTTAATACGATGAGAGGGAGGGTCAACTTTGATGACTACACTGGTAATTGAGATTAAGCCTCCTTTATTCTTGACAGCTCAGTATCTAGCAGTTATTTGCAGTAGTTATTAGAGGAGGAAGTAGGTGATGACATGGGAGATTAAAACATGCTGGTGTAAGACGATGTGCTTGCCTCACATGGAGCGCTTCCAGAATTACATGCGCTGGTGGCAAGATTACTTTTTGTGATCGTTTTTTTGCAAAGCGGTTGATGGAGATTGTAACACGCTGTGTGTTAGCACCAGTAATCTTGAGAATTTCTGCTACCTGGCCAGCCTAATTTTTCTCTCTGACTCCTGCTTACAGTAAATCTTGGTGGGTTGAAGGATCACATCAAGGAGATTCAGAGGTGTCGTCGTTTAATCCTTATTGCTTGTGGGACAAGTTATCATGCTGGAGTTGCGGTAAGTGGTCAGTCTTGATCTGGTTGCGAACTGTAGGTAGAATTGAACAGCGGGCGCAGTATTGCGTGTGTCGAGCAGGTTACGGATTGATTTAAGGTTGAGAAAGAGCAAGTGCACATTGATGAATGAAGACCCTTTTGAAAGCTGCATACACCAGACTTTCAATTCACCAGCAACAGCAGTAGGAAATAAAAGCTGAAGAACTTGAATACTTATGAAAATGTTGCCTGTGACTTTCATTTCTATGGAAGGCTTTAAAAACCAAAACTGGCTCTGTCATAAAAGTCAGTTGGCAGGGGAAGAGACAATGCAAGAGCAAATGCTGCAGCAAGGTAGGGGCTGCCACGAGCCAGAAGGGGTTTCCTCCCTTGCTATTTACGCAGACAGGGATGGCGCCTGCTTACAGACATCTCTGTGCTCGCCCAGCACAGTGAAGAGCTTTCGCTTTGTACCTGACAGAAGTACTGGCTGTGCGTACAGCCAACGCCTGAGTTTGTTTCGTCAGGGTCTGACCTAATCCTCGGTTAAAACGCGATGGCTGTAGATGAAGCCTTTCTAGATTGTAGCTTGGCAGCTCATAATGTTGCAATTAAAAGTACTCYGCAATTTCGCAGAGGAATCCTGTAGCTTCTCTCAGAAATGCTGCAAAACACAGCTATGGTCACTGAACTGGAAGGACCAGAAAAGAAAATGTTTGTTCATCTTGGCTAGCTCTGGAAGATAATGTTAACAGTAATCCATCGACTAGCCAAAACAAGTTTCTGGCTTGGCCTGGATACAGGTGGTGGTTTCCGAGTTCTTCAGTAATGCAAGTTACAGTCTGATAGAAGGACACCCCGTATTATAGAACAGATACGTAGTATTGTATAATCAGTGAGACTTAAGAACAATCTACGTGTGAGGGAGGACTTGGCCTCACAGGCTTTTTGTGGTGCCAAAAGCAGGGTCACTTTTCACAGGGGTAGTTGTGTGACTTGAGTGTGGGTATACTGAGTAATTAAAATATAATCCAGCACTAATTTTCAGATGGTATTTTGATAGTAATATTTTCCAGTGTGTGGCAAGTAGAAGGCTTTTTTGTACTCCAAACACTTGGTTTTTTAAACACAATATAATCTGCTTCTGACATCTCCTTTTACCAGACCCGTCAGGTTCTGGAAGAACTGACTGAATTACCTGTTATGGTTGAACTAGCCAGTGACTTCCTGGACAGAAACACCCCTGTCTTCAGAGACGATGTTTGCTTTTTCATCAGCCAGTCAGGTATGGTCTCGCTTTACCACCCACTCACTCCCCTCCTTCCTGTAAATGTTAGCTTGGGAGGGAAAAGGCAGTAGGGCCAAATTCTTGCGCCTGCCTGTAGGGTTGCATGTGGTACGCGTGAGAGAAGGAATTGGCACACACACGCTAGAGATGGGGAAAAAATAGAGTGGTTCTCCATCTGCGTGCTGGTGCCTGATTTTGTTTAGCYGATTCTTACATATGGTAACAGTAGTTTTGTTTCCTTTCTCTGTGAGGAAATATTCCATCAATCAACAGACCAAAAAAATGTTACTGAGCTCTGGGTCAAGGCAGCTCGATAGTTTCTTTTGAATAGTTTTAGTTCTCTAGTTAAAGCACTGCCAAACACTAAGCTATACGGTGGATCGGATCCATAAAAGAAATGAAACTATTACACACAAGTATCAAAAAATACAACCACCTTGGAATGGAAYATGAGATAAAAGACACACTTAAGCATAAAAAAAAAGTGATGTATATCGCATTCGAAATATKTTCAAGGACAACTGCAATACAAAACTACAATATTTTTTTCCTCTTAGTTGCATTTACCATTGTAGATTTTCATAACCGATCTTCAGCTTTGATACTAAAACTAGTAGTTACTTTTTCTCCATGGGTTAAAATACTCTTTTGGTAGCAATTTTTTCTTCTCCGTATCAAGTAATGCAGAATATCCTCTCTTTGTAGGGGCTCATGTAAACGTACAGGCTTTCCCTGGGCTTTTGGAATACCCGTGCAGATATTGCTGCTTCCCCTTAGAAACTGTATTGTCCCGGTSTCACAGGGAACACGCCTGAGGGCACACTGGGGGATGCAGCTTTCCCCTGAAGTGTTGGCTGTGGCAAGCTAACGAAGATTTTCCTGGAACGTGAGCTTGGTCATCAGGCAATACAAAACCAAAGTAAATACTGAGCTCAAATAACCTCAGTGCCCCCCACCCTTAAATCTGTTTTTCTAGCCGTAGATTACCACCCTACGTGACTTGCTTTAAGCAGTGCGGTATGCAGAGCAGTTTTTACGCACTGGTGTACTGAAGGAGAAGTGTAGTGRCTAACCTTGGGGTTTTTTGTTCCCTATTGTCACCTTACGCGTGCAGGAGTGCTCAAAAGAGGTGTGTCCTTTTAGGACAAAAGCAAACTGGTAACACTAGATGGAATACGCAGTAGCTTCTATTTCTAGTCCCATCTCTGGAGCTCGGCTCGCAAGCAGCACTGCTGGGATCATCAGTGCAAGGTTTCCTTCCCCGCCCATCATGTTCATTTAAACCAGCTTTTTCTGCTTCGTTATATCTGGAGTTTTTGAATCAACACATCAAGCGAAGTCCGATCTAAGCCAGCTTCTGTTTGTGTAGTGCAAACAATTTTGAACAGGGATAATTGGTTTTAGACATAACCTCTTGGACAACAGATTTTGCAAGCTCTCGTGGTGTTGGAAAGCACCCTCCGCCACGCAGGTCCATGGGTTTCAGTGGCAGTAAGTAGTGGCAGGACTCAAAAGGCTAGCTGTAACTCACTGCCATTGCATCCCCTGGACACTTCAGCTATTCCTAATACACGTTTTCCCCCCGCCTCACCCTGCCCCAGGTGAATTTTTATTAACCAGGAAAAGGAATGAAGTTGGTTTTRTTAAAGAAGATACACTTGAACTGCCTTTTTTTTTTTTTTTTTTTTTCCTTAAACCGCAGCAGAATACTGACYTCTCCATACACCAAATATTATTGTTAAGTTTTGTGTTTTCTAGATTTCACTGTCTTCTTTTTAGGGTTAAAACACAGCGTGCCGGGGCTGAAATAACTACAAACTCCCTTGACTTGCAGGCAAATACAAACCTCTAAGATTCTGTTTGGGAAATCGCTGCAATTTTACATCTGCAGTGACAGCAGTAACCGATACTCAACTGCAGCGTTGTCAATACCTGTCTTTTCAGGTGAGACAGCAGATACTTTGATGGGTCTTCGGTACTGCAAAGAGAGAGGAGCCTTAACCGTAGGAATAACTAACACAGTTGGCAGCTCTATATCACGAGAGACAGATTGTGGAGTCCATATCAATGCAGGACCAGAGATYGGCGTTGCCAGTACCAAGGTAAGTAATAAGTTTATAGAACTCACTGATTATTATTATTGTTACTGGAACTCTCCCTGATGGTGTTGGCTATAGCATGGGTCCTCTGTTCAATGCTTCCTGTTCCCTTTTTACCGGTTGCTCTTGATGATTGTGTAGTTAATGACCATGTGCCCAGCAACACTATTCATTTTCTTTTTCTTGTATCTTGCAAAGGCCTTTTTTTTTTTTTTYTGTAAATGAAATATTCTACGGAAGCAATATTAAACATTGAAAGCAAAGGAGTCTCAGGGGGAAGAATTTGCTAAGAGGCAACAATTCTCTCTTTGCCATCATTTGTCTTGAGGTGCAGACTCAGTTTAAGGTCTAAAGATGAAAAAGGAAATTAAAAGACAAGATTATAGAAAGTTTGACAGTGTGTAACTGCCCTTAATGGCACTGCTCTCCTAAAGAAAGTGTGATATTCAAACTATACTTCCAGCAAATGGGGGAATGGTCTTTTAGAGGAAGCCAGTATTTATGTCCACCTAACAGAATTATTCTGTGGTTGATGCATCTGGCTACGCACGATGCAGTATAAAATAACTTGCTTTGCTGCATTTCATTTTGATGAAGTGCTTCTGCATGGTGAAATCTGCTTTGATTTAGTTATATTTAGAGGCGAGATGATGTCAATCTGTTACATAAATTCAGCCAAAAACCACATTTGAGTTTAATAGTTCATTGGGGAATTTGATCATGGAAAATTCATGAGTCTCTTACAAGAAACTCTTGAACGAGTTGTTTGTCCCTGGGTTGTTTTCACATAGCCAACATTACAGTCTGGAGATAACTGAAAATGGCATTTTCTCTCTGGTGATGTGGGGAGTTACCGAAGTTGTGCGTATAAGAAATATGAACTTGAAAAGACTCTGCCCTAAGGTTCTCCAGAACTTCATTTTGAGAACATACTATAAACAACCCAAGCACTGTTAGCACGACTGTTTGGTGCTGTGTACTTCTGTAACCTTCAACTGCACCAAAACAAAGTAGATCACACTCCATATCAAACTCTGCTGGTCAGCATAACTGAAGCTTTTCTCGATTCCTTCAGAGCTATTTAAATCTTCTCCAGTATAGCAACGTGAACGTTTGTTTGATCATTGTTTAGGAAGGGACAGAAATACTACAAACCTTAATCTTATTTCTAAGCAACTTCAATCCCAGGCTGGCACCGCGGACCATTTCATAACATTTGTCTTATAAGGACTTCAGGGGCTAGACTTTGCAATAGCTGTTTGATACTGTGCCCGAAGTGTTTTTGTGAATAGAATCGCCTTAACTTGAGCTGTGAATAGAACTGCCTTTCACTTGCCTGTGCAGATGATTTTTCCCCAAAGTCAGTGACACCAGTCACTATGGTCTTTTAGACAAACGTGGAGCCTTACCACGGTGAAGAGTTCAGAACCTGTTCTTAAGGCGGGGTGGGAAGTCGCTTACCTTTTCAGCTGCCTTTGTGTTCCTTGAATGCGGTCCAAAAAAATTCCAGCTAGCTGTCCAGCTGCGATGGCCAGATGTTAGTGGTGGGCTTCCAGTGTACATCTCCAGTCAGTGGGCCTGCCCGTCGTCAGCGTTTTCAGCATTTACTTGGGGTAAAGAAGGAYACAGGTATGGTCACAAAATAGGATTTAATAGTCGCCAGGGAATGTTAGAAATATTCCATTTTGCTTGTTGTATCTTAATCTCTTGGAGTATAAGGAGATCGTGCCATTGTACGCCTCCATCTGAGATTTGCCCTGTGAATTTCATGTTCATCTTTGCTACTTAATTGGAATGAAAGCTGCCATTTGGTACCATGTTGAGAATAAAGTCAACAGCTAGTCTAAGGATTTTACGTAGTAGGTGACAACCGTTTGGTTACTGTCTTAATGACRTGTTTTCTCTCTCTCTCTCTCTCTCTCCCCCCTTATTAGGCCTACACCAGCCAGTTTGTCTCTTTGGTGATGTTTGCTCTGATGATGTGCGATGACAGAATTTCGATGCAGGAAAGGCGCAAGGAAATCATGCGTGGTCTAAAGGGACTGCCAGGTAGGAAACGGCTGCGTTTATTGCGTCTTGCCAAGGGAAACTCAATAGCACAGACAACTTCAGTGGTGCCTGAACTTTGCTTTTGAAAGACCGAGGGGATCAGATATGTGCAGCGTGGCTATTAGCAATAACTTTTGCAACTGCGTTCTCTCTAATGTCTTCAGACTAAATCGGACYATTAAAATAGAGAGTCCAGTTTTTATGCAAGTTACTGCTATCTGTGTGTATGAAGTATGAACAGTATGTAGAGTTTGAGAGGTGCAGGCATATAAGCACACAGAACTTGAATTCTTCTCTTTCCTTCTAGACTTAATTAAAGAAGTGCTGAGTATGGATGATGAGATCCAGAAGCTAGCCACAGAGCTATACCATCAGAAGTCTGTTCTCATCATGGGACGTGGCTACCATTATGCTACATGTCTTGAGGGAGCTTTGGTAAGAGATTTCTTTACTTAAAGCTGGTTCCAACGCACTTAGCTACGGACTTCAGATTTCAGCACAGGAAACAACATGTGGCTACAAGTTTTTTTAAAAGCAGCTAACAGCTATGGCGTGTTGGCTGACATACTGGGTCAAATAGCTAAAACTCACTGTAACCCTGCTGAGACTTCCACTTAAAGATACCCAAGTCACATAACAACCACAGTGGGCTGAAAGGGTGTATTTTCAGCATTCACACTGGGAATATTTTACTGTGACAGACCGGGCACCTTAATAAAATCAGTTCTTTGAGCTGTTGGGGTGACATTTCCAGGAATGCTCAGCATCCAAAACTGAGCATGTACTTCCTAAAACCTGTATATTGCAGTTTTTACCTCTGAGGAGATTCCTGTTGCTATAAGTGCTGTCACCCACCGACGTGCAAACGCGTCCTCTTTGCGTTTGCCTGCCCAGTTCAAGACTCTGACGAGAGATGATGTTGGCTGATAGCAAATCGTCAGGCCTGTGGGGGTTTGTGTTAGAACTGTAAGTGCTGATGGCCTGCAAGCAGCTCAGCCCAGATGCACTACTTTGAGCTAGGTTTTCAGGCTGGCTTGTCTACATATAGGATCTGAGGAGAGCCAGAACACGTTTGTATGAAGTGGAAGAAGCCACAGAGGTGGTTAAAAAAAAATTTAAAAGTTTGCCCAAAGCTTTATGAATGATTTTTTTTTTTCCCCTCAATCTAGAAAATTAAAGAAATTACCTACATGCACTCCGAAGGGATATTGGCAGGTGAGCTGAAGCATGGCCCTCTCGCGCTGGTGGACAAACTCATGCCCGTTATCATGATCATCATGAGAGACCATACATACGCCAAGTGCCAGAACGCTCTCCAGCAGGTCATTGCACGGCAAGTGAGTACCTGTGAAAGTTTGCAGTGCATCAGAAATGTTGCTTTTAATATAAAAGCAGCTTACAGGGCACCCAAACTATTTGCTTTAGTGTCGCTGCCTAAAATGGGAATTCAGTAGATATTCTGGGCATTTCAAGTGCAACGTTTGCAGCAGATTGCAGAAGCCTAGTGTGGTTTGTTTACCCCTTAAAACATGCTACAGGGATGCCCATGGGATGCTAAGCTGTTTTGTTCTAAATTAAAAAGTTCTTGCCACTGGCGCTCTGAACAGAAGTGAGAAAAGAACCTTCCAGACCTGTTTTTCTTCAACATTTCCCTTTGTTGCAGGGGCGACCTGTCGTGATTTGTGATAAGGAAGACATCGAGACGATTAAGAACAATAAAAGAACGATCAAAGTTCCCCATTCAGTGGACTGTCTGCAGGGGATCCTGAGCGTCATCCCRCTTCAGCTTCTGGCTTTCCACCTTGCAGTGCTCAGAGGATACGATGTAAGTACAGTGTTCCTTCCCTTCTGCACTCGTGTTTGCTACCTGCGGATCTGGAAAAGACGCGTTGGGCGATGTTGGAAACCTGCGGGGGTTGTCTGTGTAGTCGCTTGAGCTACTGAACAACCAGGTTAAATGGTTGTTTACAGACCTGGCAATTACAGAAGCTTCTCGTGGACAAAACTTGAAGGCAGCCCAGTACCCTTGGCCGAGTCTCCTGCAGTTTGAGTTTGGACTTGTGTCTGTTCTCTGGTACAAGCGCAGGGTTTCTGGAGGGCTGGTAGGAAGCTAAAAGGAAGGTAACAATCCAGAGAAGGATGTTTGACAAACATTGTCTGTTTGTGCTGGGTATTTGATCTTAATACAGACACTGGCCTCTACCTTTTATCATTTGAGCACTGTAACAATGTAGACTAAAGGGACTGACTCCTTAGTTCTTGTCAGAGGAGTTGTAACAACTGAGGTTTATGGACTTTTTTCTGCATCRATTATCCTAAATTAACGTGAAAATATGTTCAATCATTTTCAATTTGAGTGCAGAACAGACGTTCCACGCATTACAAAGTTATACACAAACAAAGAAAGTGTGTRAATACTCACAAGCATGTTCTTTCTCCTCCCTCTCTGCAGGTTGATTTTCCAAGAAATCTGGCCAAGTCCGTAACTGTAGAGTGAAAGATCATCTGAATCATAGGGGCAAAGGGGAATTAAACGAAAGACTTTTTTTGGTACCAAAATAACTTGATTTTAAAGTTCCCCTAGGTAAATCTTATTTTGGTAAATCATTGTTTGTGTACAAGATCACCGTAATTCCATTACATTAGTGATTGTCAAATTGATTCCACATGCTATGTCAATAGCTTTGGGGTTTTTTTTGAACAATACACTTCCATGAAAGATGTTAAATGGTTTTCTTTAAAGATTACTGAGTCTTCTAGGTAAGGGGCCCTCCACTTTCCTTTAAGATAATGTCATTGTTTCTTATCCAGTGTGGCTTATTCCAATCGTTGATGAGAAACCATTGAATGAATTACCTGTCATGCTCTCAGGCAGTGAAGCAGGATACCAGAATATACAACTGGAACAAGAGCTGTTACTGGTCATGCTTGTGCAGATATTTTAACAGTGAACGAAACTGTAAACAAGCATTTGGGGTCAATTTCTGCCTCATGCACAAAAGGAAATTCAGCTGACCTGTCACAACCTCCTAAATTTTAGGCACACGGTAAATGTGCTAAGAAGATAATGTGGCTTCTGAAGGATCTTATCTATGCCAAATACCTAGCAAGTGACAATCTCGTAGACTCGGTGGGCCACARCGCGCTGTGTACCACCAGCGTGTACCTGTAGTTGTGCCCATGAAGACAGTGGAACTCTCGCCTTCGAGTGTAAATGGAAGCAGCGTCTGACTCGGTACGGATGCTTACCAAAGTGGGGGAAAAGAGAGGACTATGAACAGTGCTCAGTTTGTGCTGGTGTTTTGTTGTTGCTGTTGTTTGGGGTTTTTTTTTTAAAYACGTAGAATTCTTCCTGTGTTGAGGATTTCTCCCCTTGAACTGAGCACTAAACACATCCTAAGGAACCAGCTTTATACTGCTGCAGGTCACCTACTAGTCTGAACGTGCAGAAGAAAGTTTCTGCTCTGTATGTCTCCGGCAGAGAGRCAGCACTAAAGCTCCTCTTCTGAGGCTTACTGCGTTAGCCAAAGTCCCTTAATGAAAGTATGGGTTCTGGTTTATTTAGGAGCAGTTCCTATGCGACTTGTGTCAAATTCAGCTGGTTTAAAATTGGAGGGGATAAAAAAGGCTCGATAGGCACAACAGAAATACGTATGTTGGTAATAGTGTTATAACAAGCTTGCAGAGAATTAGAAATTACACAGAAAATACGCCTTCAAGACTTAACACTGACTTTTTCAAAGTCCTCAAAGAGCAGTTAGCTATTTATTTTCTAATGCAAAAAGGTGAATTCCCACCAGCTTGATGGGTTTTGAATTAGCTTTACACACGCACCATAAAAAGAAAACCACGCTACAGGGCGTGAAGTAATGCTTGCCCAGCGCTGGTGAATATTCCAGGCCACTCACTTGCCCCGAAGAATTGCTTTAACGAATGCAGTGCCTGGGGACTGCCCGCTACCCTTTAAGACCTCGTTCTCCTTGCACAGAATGCCAGACTCTTGCTAAGTGGCAGTAATCCAGGCCGACTCCTACAATGGAAGGTGACTGCTCGGACCGAGGTGTTTCCAAAGACTGCGTCTGTAGCAATTCTCCTCTATATAAAACCACAGTAACTACTTAACTTTAATTCAGTATCAGCTCAAGGCTTAGTTTTATTATGAGAACGAAATGCTGTGTGCCTGGAAACAGCTTCTCGAAACCAATATATGTACTTTTATTAATACATCATATTCAGACTATTAATTTATGAACACATTGTGCTGCCAGTGTCTGTTTAAGAACAAAGTAGTAAATATTGCATTTTATTTATACAGCATTTGCTTATGAGGCACTGACTCATAACTATTGTGTGCCTCTGCCTAAACATGACCAGTAGACTTCCCTGCTTCATTTGAAGACGATACTTGTCCTTAAGGAAAAAACAGCGCGTGTTCAAAGCTGACAACTTCAGACAGTTCCTCTTCCTCCTCCTCCCACTCAGCTTGCGTAAGAGAAGCTGTGCAGACCCTTCACATGGAGGGCTGGAACCAAGGCAGGGCTCCCCCCTGTATCCCACCCCAGCACAAGGACTTGCAGTACCACGTCCTACCTTCTCGTCAGCATGGGATCTGATGTGAAAGAACCCTGCAAGAGAATTATTTTAAGATCTTTTTCTCCTATTCCACTCAGAAGAAAAGCAGCAAGCATTGCTTTTATCTAGCCTTGTACAGATGATTGTCCGCTAGCTTACCGAGTCTCCTAGCAAACAGGATGGTAGCCGTCCCTGTTGAAATACACGTTGCTATTCAGTAAAAGTTTGATAATGCAGGCTGATAAATATTTATGAAAATTGTATACAAAGAGGACCAAAGAACAGGAGTCTAAGTTAGAAGTGTAAGTCTGGCACTCTCACGTCGAGTGTAACTGTACAGATATTGCTGAGCTATTTGGTTTTATGCTGTGATAGACAAATCCTTATTCTTTGTAATTTAAGGCATTAAAACTCATGACAGATTCTTCATTGTCAGAAGTAAAGGTAGTATTCACCCCCCACGTTCTGCAAGTTGCCAGCAAACTGCCTGAAGTGTATAAAACTCTGCCTGCCAAAACAGAGGTTTAGTCGCTACTTGCAACTAGGCTGTCGGATGTTGTAATGCTTGATATCAAAGAATGCTGTGGAGCACACTTGCTATGAAGAATTTCTCTGATGAGCATGGTAGGGAATCCGTTAAGCATCTCATTGTTGTTAATTGCCATGCCTGTGTGAAGTGAGAATGTATAAAGGACTCTTCTTAGCTTTCCTTACCTCATTTTGTCTAGATGTGTTGCATTTTGATGAACAGATGATGTTTCTCTTTTCCTTAGAAAACTTTTAGAATGTCTTGTGGTATTTATTAACAGCCAGTCAGTCTTCTGCTCTCCAAAATGAATGTTTTGCTTACTGAGCCAGTAAAATGCCCTCCTTCCTAATTGAGGTGTTTAAAAATTCAGTAGCCCTGTCACTAAAATTGAGCCACAGGTAAATACAGATAAAGGCCTTTGCCATTTGGAATAGCAGCTACCTATTACTGCRTACCTCTGTCAGAATTTATTTTGATTTAAGTAACTGTTTTCCTCATCTATGTCTACAGTGGCTTAAAGGGAAGCACACGCCCGTAGGTCTTAGGGTTTTTTAATTACCAAAGACCAGAGAACTTCGGGCTCAGCACATGTTGTTTCTGCCTAACAGATCTCAAATTCCATGCTGCTAGAAAGGTTATTCCACACACAACAGGAAATTAAGTTGTACATGGAATATACTTCTGTCAGAAAGGTTTTCTTCCTAGCTCTACTGMTGAAAGGTTGCAGACAGTTCTTTCCTGAATTTGTCCGGTGAGTAAGTACTGTCTCCGTGCGTATTCTTGTGAAGGGCCCAAACCAGTATTTGGGTAGCCGTGTCCTTGTAAGGTGCAACAGCGACACGGCAAATGCCATCTCTTCTGTAGCATGGTCCTTCTGCCTTGAAGGTAATTACGGGGACACCCTTCTAGCCAGAAGGCTGCCTTGACACCCCTGTTTGTGAAGTCTCGGCCCCTCCGTACTGAAAGAGCTGGAAAGTTCACACAGACCATTCCCGAGTCAAGTGGGAGGGAGCTCATGGACGCGACACGACGCGCAGTCGTGCTGTTAGGAGCCTTAAGACGAGCCTAGACACACTAGGTTTGGTTAAGCCGCAGACCGAGACATCTAAAGGCATAAGGAAGACCACCACGTTAGTGCAAAATTAGGCTTTTCTCCTCTCTAGCCGTCACTAGTAGTCCTCGACGCCGCAAGCAGGTGCCTGGCGGCAGCGTGTCAGATGGAGGGAGGGATGGAAATTCGGTGCTTGAAGTAGCACGTCAGTGTTTAGCTGTGGCTAATTTTAGATCCTACCTGAATGTACCAAACTTGCCTCAAAGCATGGAGTCCCTCCTCTGTATCAGAAACAGGAAGAAGAAGAAACAWAGTAGTACATGGTTTGAATAAAAGGAAAGAAAACTATTTGCCTTCAATTCCGTTTATGTAAATAGACATTTGAAATGGCAAATACCACCATTTCTTCCCTTCTAGATCTATTTGCCTCTGCTTGTACATATCCAGCTGGCTTGGTTTGTGGGGACCAGTCTGTATCTTGTTTCCTGTTGTGTGCTGTACGCAGAAGATGTCTTACTTTTGTCTGTAGTGTTCTATAATTTGGGGTTTGTCTTTTTGCTCACTTTTTTGTATCTCACCCTTTGAATAAAATCAAGTGCCCTACATTAAACAAACGGAATTACTGGTCTTTAGTTAAATCCATTTAAGAATAGGCAACCCCTGTGAAAGGTAAGGGCAGTATGTACAAAGCAGAAAAACACAGGGCTTAACTCACCTCTCKCCTAACCGGCCAGGCTTTTTTTCAGGTCTGAGATGATTAGAATATATTTCAACTGCCCTTTCCTAACCATGATTTTGCCACTAACCAAGAAGAAAGCCCATAAAATACCCCTAAGGCAGACCCGACAGCATTACCTTCTGTACCTTAATTCTCATTTAACTACCACTTTTCTATCACCAGGCGAGACAAAAATCGCAGTCAGCACAGCCCATACACGACCCATGCTTAGTGAATATTACTCAGGGTTTCTTTTTCARGAAAGAAACCTGCTTGGGTAACGTACAGACCGGCTGCGTCGCAAACCCAGCAGTGGMTGCTGAGATAGTACAATTAAGTGCACATTCTTATAAGACAACAGCTGGGG
The DNA here is from genome assembly GCA_030449065.1 of Oceanodroma leucorhoa. Classification (NCBI taxonomy): domain Eukaryota; kingdom Metazoa; phylum Chordata; class Aves; order Procellariiformes; genus Oceanodroma; species Oceanodroma leucorhoa. The sequence continues at coordinate 757,617 of JASVER010000191.1, read as the reverse complement.
GCTTAGAGATTGTTCATGTCTAAAAAATGCCTGGATAAGTTTGGAAGCGAAACCCACAATGACGGAAGACTGTCTGAAATTCCACCCCTCCTCCAGTCGGAGCCATTCATGGATTAATTTCCTCAGGGACCTCCACCTTTCCAGGGGAAGAATATCAAACGATCATTTATTTTCCTAGATAAAGTGAGCAGCTTGGACTTGCTCTTCTCACAAATACCTCTCCTATACAAGTACCAGTATTAAAAGGTCACGAGGCTACTTTTTAAGGCTTACTGCCTTGAAACAATGCAAGTATGTCCTTAGTACCACAATAAAAGTCACTGCCTACACAGATGTTGGGAGCAAGACGGTCCACATTTGCTGGCTCAGATCTGCAAAAATAAACAGCAGTTCTAGCTTGTATTACGGTCATCGACAAAAATGGGTCAAACAGCTCAAAGCTTTAGGCTTTCATTGTCTCAGCTGTAGGTCACATCTGCTCAGGACACTAAAGAGCAGGGAATATCGCAAGGAGTCGGCGCGGAAGGTTGGCTGTGTGCGGAGTCCTCCCGAAGCGACTCCGGGGCTGCACCACCCCCAGTCCCTCGGCACACGCCGCCCCGTCTCCGGCCGYGCACCGCAAAGCCGAGAGTTGGGATTCTCGTCAGCTGCTGTCAGGGGGCTGCACGTCCAGGCACAGCGGGTAGGGGACAGGGCACCYCCGATTCTTTAATGCGTTCCAAGTACGATACTCTGAGGAGCAAGGGAGCAAGAAAGCCATTTCCTTAAATCCTGATGTGGCYAAAAGCAGTAAGACAAGGGGCAAAGGACCTGCAGGCCCTTTGCACAGAAACTCTTCAATCCCGCACAGACTTGGTCTCATACAATGTGACATCTGAAGATAAATAAGCTCCCAGAAGCTAAGTGAGATTTACAGAAGGGCGTAAGCATTTGGTTTGAATAAATTAGAACAGRTTCCCTGCTCCAAAGCGCTCCCAGGCCCCTCTAGAGCAACCTGCTGCCTGACATTTACCCTTCACACGCTTCCACAGCGCGTGGGCCTTCAGTGCTGAGCCTCAAGCTGCTGACTATACACATTCATGCAAGTTTTTTCATTTAACTATATTTCACTTTTCTGCTCTAAAGCAGCGCTCACCCTTGCTTGCAGGAATACTGTGCATAGCCAAGACCCTGGGAATGGTGTTTATTCAACACCTTATTCTCCTCTTGCTGTCTGGTAAACTGTTTCTCACCACTGCAGCGCACACCATAGCCCTGTACGATAACTGCTTGCACAGAAAACACCCGTGTAGCACCTGGGATCGGAGAAATGCCACCTACCGCCGCAAAAACAGCCAGTTCTCAGGTCACTGCAAGATGCTCAACGGGGAAGCAGCAGTCCATAGGGTACGCTGGGGAATTCTTGCCCCAGGCCCCCTTTGGACACAAATAAGTTTGGAAAGAAAATGGTACGCAGCGACATTTTTTGCCGGACATAGGCAGAACAAGGAGGGGATGTTTTGCCTGTAAAATTGGCTCCCAGTTACCAGGGTGCTACTTCACAGAAACACGGAYTAGCAGCGGAGCCATTCTTACACGAGCCTGATCTGCTGTGCAGGGCAGGCCGGTGTTCATAGACTGCACTTGGTTTTAGAAAAGCGACCATTCCTTACACTACCTCCGAAAGCCGTAAAAGCTACTTTCTAGTTTCCCCCCAGGTAAGAAAGCAGCCAGCCACACTCCTCGTGATGGTGTGAACATACAGAAAGTGAAGGAACTACCCYGACTTTGTACAGAGACCAGCAGTAGAGAGCACAAAGCGTTCAGGGCAGCACACCGTTACCGACGGGACAGCCCGACCTGTTGAGCTCGAGGGTCCCGAGCTCYTGACGGGTTTCGCCAGCCCCACAGCATCGTCGTGCAGTGCCCTAGCAGCTCCCCTTGGCATTCAGAGCATTAACGAGCAAGACTTAAGGGCTTCAGCTTTAGTGACAGCTGATGGGACTTCTTGGGAAACATTAAAAAACACTGTATGGGGATGGAAATTCATCTCAGTGGAGCATCCTGGCCAGTTCCACTGTTGAGTAGCTGCCTTGCCCGTTGCCCACGCACCCTCTTTGCTGGGCTGCTCTTCCAGCAGCTCCTTGCTGCTATTACATCTATTTTTGGCTCGCCACGTTCCCAGCTCCTACAGCTTGGAAGGTCCAACATGCTGCAACAGCTCGGCTTCATCTCCCATCTCTGCTACAATTCCCTGTGCCATCTCTGCCCCCGCTGCCCCTGAGGCCACCCCAACCTTCCGTCAGAGGACTAACAGCACTCCAGGAGCCCTGCACCGCCTGACGCATTTCACTGATCAGACAGGAGAGCATCACTGGGATTCTGAACTACTGCAAGCCTGACCAAAAAGCTGCCCTCTGGGCTTAAAAAGAGGCTATTTCGGATCTATTTCCATGCATTTATAAGCTGATTGGAATACATCGCAGGCATTTGAAAAAACAAAGAAGAAAAAAAGCAAGCTGACTTGCCAAGATGGTCCATTCAGTGCTGAAGAGGTTACCCAGCCTAAGAGAAAAATCAGACGCACAAATCAGATGTGACGGGACTCCTTCCCCCCTCCTCAGTCTCATTCTTTATTGTTTAGGTCAAATAAAATATGTTCCCATGGTCCTTACAAATTCCTATGGAAACAAGTTTAAACAAACAAGCTGCTAGCCTGTGTCTGGACAGCCAGCAGCAGCATGACTTTAACACAGGATCCTGAAAGCGGCGGTGAGCCCAGACGCACTGGAGACACTCGGAATACCACCGCAGCTCAGAGCTAAGAGCCAATTAGGTTCCCAAGGGCTCCTGTGCATCGGGAGATACGTTCAGACCTCGTGCAGGACGGTAGGAAGGTGCCCAAAGACCTTAATAAGCAGAAAATTACCCTGCGCAGGCAAACCCCACACCTCGGCTGTACCAAAGCGACGCCGCAGCTCCTGCTAAGGGGAACAATCAGCAAACCCACATGGGATGCGGCTAAAACCTCCCCGCTCCTCTCATTTCCATCTCTGCCCAGAATTAACCTACACTGGATGAGAGCACGCGTCCGGGGGCAGGGAGGCGCGGGAGCCTCCCGGCCGGAGCAGGCTGGCGGCTCTGCCTCGGCAGATCGCGGGGCGTGGGACACGAGGGCCGCGGAGGACGGCACGCTCCCGCAGGCGCTCCGCGTCGGTGGCACYGCACGCGCCAGTGAGGCATTGCTGGGGAGGGGACGCCGCCTCTCCCCCCTCTGATGCCAGCTGCCACCTGAACAAGCCTTCCTCAAGCTCACAAGCGAGGGCTTTCTAGCACCCAATACGGGGCAAGACACTGCCCGCCTGCACGGGATGACTCACGTCGCACTGGCAAACCCCGAGGATGCGCCTGGAAGTGGGTTTCACAACCAAAGCCACCCTTCAGGGCTATCAGCACACCCGCCCTGGGAAAACCCGGCCTGAGCTGCAAAACCTCCTCTCCAGCACTTGCAGCCGCACCACGCGAGCAGTGCAAGAGCACTGCCGGCGCCGACAGAACGGCCCCTGCGGTCACCGGCTGGACCGCTCTGCTGTTGCAGGGATTCACATTCCTTCTTGCATTTTTTGCAGCATCTCCTATCCGCAGGAAGACGTGCTTTTCCAAGCCCAGCCACAAACACTGCTGAAAATTAAAATTCTCTTCTATCCAAACAGCCCCAACTGGTCCACTGGAGAAAACTCGAGACACACACGCCCCACGCCAAGACAGGACGTTCACGTTCAGAGGGTGACCTCCTGGGTGACATAACATCAAGACTGTGCCGCTAGCCGTCRCCAGGTGGAATTTAGGGGGGATTTCAGAGTTGCACAAAGCTGGGAATTACGCACACAGCAAGAACTCCCACTGAACCACACCGCGAGGAGTCAGAGGTTTCTGTGGCCCACTGAACATGTATTACACCCCTCGCTGGCCGTGTTGCTGAAGGAGAATGGCAGTCCTCATCCCCTCCTCTCCACAGGTCGGACTTGAGCCTACAGAACAGCCACGTCATCTCCCTTAGCATAGCTGGCAGACGKCCTTCAGGAAGGGCTCACGACAGGGCTTAAAACGTAGGATGAATTAATTGCCTCGAGGACTGTCCCTGCAGGAYCACATCCAAGTAAGGCAGGGGGCAAGTGGGTCTCGAGGCTGACGTGAGCTGACCCAGAAAGGCACCTGCTTGCAAGCGGAGCAGCTGGGGTTAGGAAGGAATTTTTGCTGCGGGGACACAAAAGCTGGGGTAGGGATCAGCAGGGACTGAAGCCATCTGCCCCTCATCCCCCTCCAGGTGCTGCTAGCCAGGAACAAGGGCTTGTCAGGGTCCCAAGCTTCATCCCAGGCTTTGCTAGCCTAGCTGAGCCGGGGCAGGAATGGGTTTAGGAAGCGCCTGCAGGCTGGGTCTCACCTTGGTGAAGCCGCAGGACAGTTACCTCCTGAAACGGGGAGAAGGCAGAGGCCTGGGGGCAATCATCTCTCCTCCAGGCACTGCTGGATCCAGAAGAGGACATCTGTCCTTTCCCCTCCTAATCTAGATTTGAAGGTTATTGTTCAGTCGCTGGATGCCACATTGTGCAGTGTAAGGTGCCCCTGCAAGGAAGGCACGGCTCCTGGTGAGCAGGCGAGACAAAGCGAGAGCTCAAACCTGCTCCTAAAGACATTGCAGCTTAAAATCTGTCACATCTCCCTAAGAAGTGTTCTGTATCTCATCACTTTACCCCTCCCGTGTGGGTTACCACGTGTCCAAGTGGTATCATGGCCAATGCCTACATGGAAAAGCAATAAAACAAGTCATTTATTTGTAGCTGTCTTCAATTTAATCATAGAATAGAACCATAGAATAGTTTGGGTTGGAAGGGACCTTTAAAGATCATATAGTCCAACCCCCTGCCATGGGCAGGGACATCTTCAACTAGATCAGGTTGCTCAGAGCCCCGTCCAACCTGACCTTGAATGTTCCCAGGGATGGGGCATCTACCACCTCTCTGGGCAACCTGTGCCAGGGTTTCACCACCCTCAGTAAAACATTTCTTCCTTAGATCTAGTCTGAATCTCCCCTTTTAGTTTAAAACCATCCCCCTTGTCCTGTCGCAACAGGCCCTGCTAAAAAGTCTGTCCCCATCTTTCTTATAACCCCCCTTTAAGCACTGAAAGGCCGCAATAAGGTCTCCCCGAAGCCTYCTCTTCTCCAGGCTGAACACCCCCAGCTCTCTCAGCCTTTCTTCACAGCAGAGGTGTTCCATCCCCTGATCATTTTCGTGGCCTCCTCTGGACCCGCTCCAACAGGTCCAGGTCTGTCTTGTGCTGAGGACCCCAGAGCTGGACRCAGCACTGCAGGGGGGTCTCACCAGAGCAGAGCAGAGGGGCAGAACCCCCTYCCTCRCCCTGCTGCCCACGCTGCTGGTGATGCAGCCCAGGACAGGGTTGGCCTTTGGGCTGKGAGTGCCCATTGCCAGCTCATGTCCAGCTTTTCRTCCCCCAGCACCCCCAAGTCCTTCCCGGCCGGGCTGCTCCCGATCCCTTCATCCCCAGCCTGTGTTGCCCTGACCCAGGTGCTGGACCTTGCACTTGGCCTTGTTGAACCTCATGAGGTTCACATGGGCCCACTTCTCCAGCTTGTCCAGGKCCCTCTGGATGGCATCCCGTCCCTCAGGCGTGTSRACCRCACCACTCAGCTTGGTGTCATCTGCAAATTCGCTGAGGGTGCACTCAATCCCACTGTCTATGTCACTGATGAAGATATTAAACAGTACTGGTCCCAGTATGGACACCTGCGGGACACCACTCATCACCACTCTCCGTCTGGACATGGAGCCGTTGACCACTACCCTCTGGATGCGACCATCCAACCAATTCCTCACCCACCGGACAGTCCACCCATCAAACCCGTACCTCTCCAGTTTAGAGAGAAGGATGTTGTGGGGGACCRTGTCAAAGGCCTTACAGAGGTCCAGATAGACGACATCGGCAGCCCTTTCCACGTCCACTGATGCAGTCACTCCATCATAGAAGGCCACTAGGTTGGTCAGGCAGGACTTGCCCTTGGTGAAGCCATGCTGGCTGTCTTGAATCACCTCCCTGTCCTCCATGTGCCTTAGCATAGCTTCCATGAGGATCTGTTCCATGATCTTCCCAGGCACAGAGGTGAGATTGGCTGGCCTGTAGTTCCCCRGGTCTTCCTTTTTTCCCTTTTTAAAAATGGGGGTTATGTTCCCCCTTTTCCAGTCAGTGTGAACTTCACCAGACTGCCACGACTTCTCAAATACGATGGATGCTTAGCAACYTCAACCGCCAGTTCCTTCAGGACCCGTGGATGGATCTCATCGGGTCCCATGGATTTGTGTACCTTGAGGTTCCTTCAGTGGTCTTGAACCTGACCTTCTCCTACAGTGGGCAGCTCTTCATTCTCCCAGTCCCCTCCTTTGCCTTCTGCCTTGGGCGGTGAGCCTCGAGCACTTGCCCGTGAAGACCAAGGCAAAAAAGTCAAAAGTACTCAATGTGTCCTGGGTAACCGGGTCTCCCATTTTGTTCTGGAGAGGGCCCACATTTTCCCTAGTCTTCCTTTTATCCCCGACGTACCTATAGAAGCTTTTCTTGTTGCCCTTGACGTCCCTGCCCAGATTTAATTCTATCAGGGCTTTAGCTTTCCTAACCTGGTCCCTGGCCGCTCAGACAATTCCTCTGTATTCCTCCCAGGCTACCTGTCCTTGCTTCCACTCTCCGTAGGCTTCTTTTTTGTGTTTGAGTGTGTCCAGGAGCTCCTTGTTCATCCATGTGGGCCTCCTGGTGTTTCTGCCYGATTTCCTCTTTATTGGGATACATMRCTCCTGAGCTTGGAGGAGGTGATCCTTGAATATTAACCAGCTTTYTTGGGCCCCTCTTCCCTCCAGGGSTTTGTCCCATGGCACTAAGATCCCTGAAGAGGCCAAAGTCTRCTCTYCTGAAGTCCAGGGTAGTGAGCTTGCTGTKYRCCYTCCTYRGTGCCYYAAGGATCTTGAACTCCACCATTTCATGGTCACTGCAGCCAAGGCTGCCCTTGAGCTTCMCATTCCCCACCAGCCCCTCCTTGTTGGTGAGAACAAGGTCCAGCACAGCACCTCTCCTCGTTGGCTCCTCTACCACTTGGAGAAGGAAGTTATTATCAACGCATTCCAGGAACCTCCCGGATTGCTTATGCCCTGCCGTGTTGTCCCTCCAACAGATATCGGGGTGACTGAAGTTCCCCCATGAGGACCAGGGCTTGTGAATGTGAGGCTGCTCCTATCTGTCTATAGAGGGCTTCATCCGCTCGGTCTTCCTGGTCAGGTGGCCTGTAGCAGACCCCCACCGTAACGTCACCTGTCCCTGCCCTCCCTTTAATCCTGACCCATAAGCTCTCGGCCAGCTCCTCATCCATCCCCAGGTGGAGCTCCATGCACTCCAGCGGGTCAATGCAGCTGGACGCAACCAGCTGGTTTGTAGCAGGCCAGCAGCCAGGGGGTTGTGGATGACTGGAGGTACACTGGTCACAGCTCTSAGAAAAACTCTTCTTGAGTAGATGTGGGTGGTTGCTATTAGGTAGGAAAAAAGAGAACTGCAGCGAGACTTGGGCTTTAACACCATGGAAACATCAGCTAAGAAATACTTTTCTCCTCAGTAGGAACAAGCAGGGAAACATTCAGYTGGGACAAGGGCTCACCAGCCTGGGAATGCTGCAGTTTTTGGCCTTTTCTGCTTGTTTCAGTGACTATGGAAAGCACTATATCAAGTCCTGTTCCAAAGGGAAATATCTGCCATCATTCTATGGCTGGAAAAAACAGAGGAAGAACTACAGCTGCTCCTAAGACCACGTAGCCTGGGTGGATGCTGCTTCCCAGAATGGAAACAGGCAGAAAAGCCCAAAGCGAGGGATCCTGYGTGACCCAGCGGCAGTTTCAAAGCAGCACCCAACCTGGCACAGAGCCTGTACCTGACACTGCTAATTAGACTGTCCGTAGCTGCTTTCCCCCAAACGAGTTTGGGAGTTCATGCCCCAGACTCTGGGTCCCTTCAGGGCCACAGCTTTACCAGAGGCCCAGTGCAAGGTTGTTTCACCGAGAAAGAGCAGCCAAGCCCAGACCTGTTTCAGTGCTGGACTTGCAGCAAATGACCCAATTTCCAGCCTGCCCAGCATGTTTCAACAGTAACTATACCTCAGTGTCCCAAAAATACGATCTCYGATTCACAAACACCCGACTCCCCCCCAGGGCTGCACAGCTATTTGCAAACTCCCACCGCGGTCCCAAAGGTGCAGAGGAGGTAGCTGYGTGCAGAGCCTCCGCAGTTGTTAACAGATAGGCAAGAGAGAGAAGYGGAGCTACAGCACATTACGTGTCCCTTGAGAGCAAGGATTAACCCCCCCATCATGCCGAGTTTCTCCTGTAGTATCTCCGTTACAGTGAGTAATCCCATCAAGTCTGGAYTGTTATCCCGCACGCACAAAGTCCTCCTTTGTTTAAGCCCAGAATTAACACTGCAGAAAGCAGATAGCCTTATCTCCAGGGTTTTTCAAACCCCACGCTACTTCTTCTGTGGCGGACAGGGCTGAAACGCCGGCTGTCCGTGGCGGCATCCCCGTTTCTGGGTGCCGGGCCGGCACTCCTGACCGCAGCCGGTGTCGAAGCACGGCCGCACCTCCCTGCTCAAAGGGCCGCTCTTTTCACGGCTGCCTGTCCTTTTTGCAGGTGGACCGCATTGCCGCTTCCAGAGACTGAACGCCATCGCTGCTTCGCCGCTGTGTGAGCAACTCGCCTCCCGTGCAGCCGTCCGAGAGCCTCAAGGAGAAGGAGCGAGAGGGGGGGTGAGCTGCAGGCAGCCAAAACAACATCCCTGGGCTGCCGCCTCCTCTGCCCACACCCGAGGGCCCTCCGTGGCGGYGATGAGCATCGGTCAGGCCGGCAGCCCCAGATTTGAGTGTTTTGCACTGAGTAAGGCATCACAGAAAAACCCCCTAGATGAGTGACAGACTGTCGCAGATTACTTGCTGGTTGCATTTTGCACYGCAGTTCTTGCCTTGATTTTAGGTTTTAAATAATAAAAGTCTCCAAAGATGTCTCGATTTTTAAAACAAATGCCAAAAGCAGAGCATTCTGTTTTGGAGATGCCAGTTTGTCTTTTCTTGGATGCTTTCTTCCCTTCTTGGCTTCTGCAGCCCAAGAAACAAAGCCAAGTTCATGACTCCCCCCTGCTCCCCCTTCTTTCCCTGTTCAATGACAGTTTTGATGGCTTAAGTCTGTGTTGCTGTGACYTGAATTTCTAGCCTGCATGCTAGCGTGGTGAGGATGCATCTTACATAGACAGCACGTGAAAGTTGGACCTTTAGTCCTTGTGACGGCTTTGTCACAAGAGCCTGGCTGTACAGCCCTGAATCTCGCTTCGTATGTTTAACACGCCAGTCCCACGCAGACAAGAACAACTAGCCAAAAAAAACCCCAAAAAACCCCAAACCAGCTGAAATGTCTATGGCAAGCTCCTGGGAGTGGAGAAAAACCATCACCTTCCATATGATTAGATTAGAAAACTACAAAAACAGTACGAGACGGAGAGGAGTGGTGGCTTGGTGTTAACACTGTGGGGCTGGAACGTCAAGAACCGCCTCTTGGCCCGGCGGGGGACATTGCTTACAGCCACCATCGTCGAGGACGCAGCTAGGAAGAGGTGAGGGGTCTGACTTGCAGAGGCATAAAGCTCCCAGTGCTGTAAACCCAGCAGGTTATGAATTCCTGAAGGTATCAAGCACCAAGCCCRCCAGAATAACCCCCGCTCCCACTTCGTCCCTCGTCACAGGTCGGAGATCATCACTATCTGGCAGTTATTACCCCAGAAGCAATCGGGGTTCACCCAGACTATTTAGCTGTGGCAACTACCAGCGTTTTGCGCACGCAGCGTTCACGCGGGTGCCGTTCAGGACTGATACTCCTTTGCAAAGTGCTTTGAGCTTTGGTRACACAGATCTCAGCAAGGAAGTGAAGGAGGCGTTGGTGTGATACAAGGCAAGAGTTGGGGCTGGGTTATACAACTACAGGATTTCGAAGGCAGTAAGCCTGGGAGCCTTCATTTGCCTCCCTCTGCTCACAGCTTTCTGGAGCAACAGATCAAGCTTTTCTGTTTTTAAACACAACCCAAGATGCTCAGTCACACACCTCTAGGCACCAAAGCTTTAACAGACCTGCGATAATGCCATGAGAGACAGGTGGGTGACAGGGTTGTGCCCAAGGCCGYCCACAGACCCACACAGGACCTGCCACCACCCCCAGAGCTCCTGCGATCTGTTGACAGCAGGTTTACCAGGGCCCCCGTTTTCCTCGGGGCACCAGAGCACGGAGCGCGCAGCCTGCCTGCCGGTCCCCAGCACCTCAGCTCCGTGGAGTCCAGCAACACCGGCGCTCCGGAGGGCATGGAAAACCCCTGGCACATGGGCCGTTTCAGTGATAATCAGTCCTTATCCCAATTCAATCAATATGACCGAGAATGTGGAGGAAAAAAAAATAAAAATCTAAAATACAACAGATGAACCCCCCAAAATACTGCTTGTAATGTTTAAGCTAACTGAGACCATTTTGGCTGGCCTGGGCTAGGAAGCTGCACAGGCAGTTGTGCCTCCAGACCAAGGGCACACGATAAAATTAAACGATGTGCAGACGAAGCTCATTCTTTAGCAGGGGGCAGCCTATTGCAACCAGGAGGAAATATTAACTACAGCAACATTGCAGGGGTAAGTCTGCTGAAGACAGCGGATGAGTTTTCTGCCTGACTCGTACCACCGATTTGTACGGGCACCCAGCGGCAGCGCAGATGCTTGGGGTCTGATGTAAGACACTCCRGTAACGGGGGAATCTTTCCAGTTGCTTCAGCAAGCTTTGGATCAGGCTGTGCAGGGGGGATGCAGGACTGGAAGAGACCTTGTGCCTCCAAGCCCGGGGTCACCATGCCGCCTAATCCTACCCTCAAATCAAACGCTTACTCCTAAACCAGGACAGTACGCTCCCGCTTGGGCACTGTTCCGCGTCAGCCCTGGGATATCCTCACTTTTCCTGCCATCTGAACGAGAGCGTGGCTGCTGTTTGCCAGAACCWCATTTTAGGATAATAAAGGACAGTTGTGTGTATGTGAAAGTAAATTTGTCCTCTCCTCCTTGCACTGTTTTCAAAAGCCTCGCACACAGGCCCAAACGAAGAAGCTGAACTTGCATCGGTCACCGYTGCACAAGGCACTCACAGACACCACGGGCCGAACCTAGCACAAATCTGCTTCTCTGATTGAAATGCATTTAAAAAAAATTAATACAGAGCAAAAATGTTTCCAGACTGTACCAGCCTAAATTAGACTGACAAAGCAAAGCTGGAAAAACCACAAAACTGAAGCACCAACAGTGCGGAAGTGTGTCCGAAGGCTGCTTGAATCCCTCCTGCTCCAGTCTGTCTGCCGCTGAACAGCACAGCCAGCAGCTCCACCCCAGTTGCAAACTGGTGCAGTTGTGCAAGAAATTACTACTTGAGACAACATCCCCCCTCTTTCATGGCCTAAATATCCTCTAAACTTCTCCAASAGCCTGAATATATTCCTGTCTTCCCTGGAGCATGGGAAGCAACTGTGAAATCCTGCATTAGCAAACTGCAGCATTTTGAAGTTGCCAGCACACAGAATATCCCACCCCCAGCTGCAAACCCTTCCGAGGGTGTGGAAATGGCTTTCAGCGCAGCTCTYCTCTGTCACGTCTTTTCTTCTACAGAAAGGGAGGTGGAGGGAAGAAAAACCCAAACCCTAAAACCAACATCCTGAGCTTCCAGTGAAGTGATTTGTCACCGAGCTGGCTGCAAACAGACAGACGCACATCACCATTGCAAATGATGATGTCTCCCCAGTGGAGTCAGCTGTGATTAAATCATCTTCCAACAACGGCAGAAAGGGAGGAAAAAAGCAGTCGGAAATTTTTTGACAGGAGATATACGGGAAGAGGATTAAACCAAGTGTGAAAGACACAACCTGTTCACCGCTCCCCGGTGCACAGCTTCTGTCCTCCTCAGCTGCCYGGGCAGGACGTTATTGCTGCCACAGGGGCAGGTTCTTGCTGGGAGCTGGGGGCCCCCGTCCCCCACTGCCACAGACTCCTCTCCTGACGGTGGTGAAACCCCTCTCTCACTGAGGTCTGTGCAAGCTCGGCTGAGCTGCAAGCCCAGAAGGAGTTGGCATTACTCGAATCCACATCGCATTTCTGTGGGCACAGGCACGTTCCTCCGGACGAGGCGGGGAGCGCAGGAAAAGGAACATCCCCACGTAATTCACTATAGCCTTCCCCTTACAGGGAAGGTCTTCTGCACACGAACACACTGCCTGCGGTTAAAACAACYCAAATGAACTTAAAAACAATTCTCTGTTTGTTTTAGTTCAGAATTATTTAAAAGAGGATTGCACTAAACTTATTTAGTTCCTGAACTGATTTTATTYGCAGGCAGGGATGAACCAAGGACCGGGACCACTCATGGTGGCAGCGAAGTTCCCACATCACGGCATGACACACAGTCGTCCCCAGTTGTCACTGGCCTACCTGGTGGGGGAACCACTCAGAGAAACTATCCCACGGCCTCCAGCCATGAGCACCCATCACATGAGTCTTCTAGAGAAGGGATCCATAAGGTTGTATGAAAATTACTTGGCTCTTCCAAGTCTGACAYGTTTTAGACATGTGCATTAGAGCCTACGGTAATATTTGTCAGTTTAAACAATACATTCAACCTTAAAAAGGCCCCTAGTAAAAAGAAGAAAAAAAGAAAAAAAAAAAAGGTTTCTTTTTCATTTTTGGCCAAACCACAGTTTTCAGTAAATATTCTTTTGCAGATAAATAATTTGTTGTTGTTGTTTTTAAACAAATAAACCAAATAAAGCTCGCTTGTTAAAGCCCAAATCCGAATTACTTTTTAGGGAAATAAAAACATTTCCCTTCGGCTTTTCATCAGCATTCCCCTCCCCGCTAAATACTGCAGTAAACACAGACAAGAAAAGAAGCTCTTCAAGAAAAAATCCCGCCTCTGTGCAGACGGCTCTACCCTGCAAAATATCAGCGGTGGCCGCCAGCGGGTTTTGCAGCTCCGCGCCGTGCCCTCGTCCCCCGCGGAATCGCCGCCCCAGCTCCCACGCGTGCTCTGCTCCGGGAGCGCGGCCCCAGCTCGCCGCCGGCTGTGGAGCCAGGGGAAGTTTTGCGTCCTCCTTGGCAATCCTGTGCGGCGATTTGTTTAAACTGGTTTTCACCCCCCGCTTTCAGACCTGTTCTGCTGCTGGCGCTCGGAGGCGTCAGTGTTTGCAACGGTATGGTTCTTTCTCTAAATCTAGATTATTGTGTTCTCATGACCTTCGCCTGCTAACACCGAAGCATTACAAGATCCCATAAGATCCCTAACCTTTGCCTGCTAACGCTGAAGTATTAGAAGATCCCATAAGATCCCTAACCTTTGCCTGCTAACGCTGAAGTATTTAAAGATCCCCATTAAAAGATCCCCCTACCTACTCTTCTGATTAAGATCTGCGTTTATCCTACTGAATCAATGGATTCTCTGGCAGGTTTCCAGCAGTTCGTGCCTTCTTTTTTGTTTCTCACATTCTGGTCTGTTTCTTATTTATTTAATTTTATGTTGTGGGAATGTAAAAATGTGCCACAGTGGATTAGGCTGGTGGCCTGGGTGGTCTAGCACTTGGCCTCAGCTGGTGTCTGTTTCAGCCAAATTGTTTCAGTRAGAAATCATTTTGAAGAGGTATAAAGCAAAGGCCAAATCCTGCAGTCCTTATTCAGGCCAAAATCCCTGCAGACCAGTGAGGGGCAGGATGCCCCAGCACTTCGAGCTTCGGCAGCCGTCTCCAGACACAAGTCCCTTCTCTCCTTCAGCTCACTGCAATGCAGGCACCTGCGCCAGCACGGGACTAATTACCYCCACAGTCAGGAGTCGTGTAACTCTGCCCATTCTAGAGGTGGGGATGCACAAATTAAGCAAACAGGAAAATCGGTGCTAGAAAAAGGCACAGATGGTGAYGCAGGACCCCTCTGATTTATGCCACCCAGCCACTGAGGGGTACTTAGCCCTAAGAGCGTAGGCTGCAGGGACGTGTGACGATACGTATTCTGCTGCACCGCCACGGACAGGAGGGATCTGCAAAYACATCCCCAGTGTGAGCCAGGGACAGGCCACACCGCAGGCTGGGTGGAGCCCCGCTGTACTTCCCTGGTGCTTTTTGGCTGTCTAAACAGCACGAAGAAAACCCTTTCACTCCGGAGGCCAACAGGCACCCACTGCCGCAAGAACAGGAGAGAAACACCAGGCACAAAACTGCTCTGTTGCTGCTTACAACCTGCGCGCAGCAGCTCCTTTGTAAAAGACGGACGGCACAAAGCRAACGTGGCATTTCTCTGGCATCCACGCGCATGCTTCTCTCAGCTGTCTGGTGTATATGACACATGAGGCCCTTCTGTTTTATGAGGAAGTTTGTTATTGAAGGCCAGGCTTGGAAGGCTCTAAGCATGGCTATGGAGTCACAGCTGGAACAGGCATGAGATCAATATATCTGCAGACAAAGGGAAGGTCTTGCCAAGGGAAAAATCAAAAGTTGTTTCGCAAGGGGAGCCAGATTCCCTTCTAAGGCATCCTATAGATCAAGGCCTAAATCCTGGAGTCCTTGGCCCAAGTCCTACCATACCAACCTCCCAAATATACATCAGTGCTACCCGGAGGACAAACASCAGCCCTGCAAAGCGCCGAGTGCTGCTGCGGCCTCTCCCACCCGCACTGCCCGAGGGAACAGCACGCCYGTGGCCTGCAACGGTGAAACGAGGCTCAGTTAGATCCAATACACACGCGCGCATCAAGAAACGTTTGTACCATCACTTCACACTGTGTCCCAGACTAATAAGAAGTTTGGGGAGTTTCCATGGTTTGCAGAGGACCTTCAGATCATAGGATACAGTTACTGATGCTAGTCCTCCCATTTCCGAGATGCTTCTCAGGAATGTCTGAAAAGCTTTTGGCTTTGGGAACAAAACCCAAGCCCTCGCTCCCCTTTAACATTTGCCTTTCATTTGTTCCCACATGTCAGACAGAACAGCCCTGCACAGGGAACTCCTTTGTCTGCTTGGCCTTTGCATGGAAACAAGACGGGATGGGGTACTGATAGCATCCAGTCACGATTAGCAGCCAGAGCAGGGCTTTCTTAGTCACTATCTCTGATGTCTTCCATTTATAATGGGCACTCTTTAAAACCTTGCCAATTTGGCCTCAGATAAGTAGATAGAGTTACCTCCATATTTGCAGCATTACCTAAACTTTCCCCTGCCGGCTATAGAGAATGCTTGGATATTTAAAGAACCAGCAATCTGTTAACAGGAACTAGTCCTGGGTTTCTTTTTCAAAAAGCCCCAAAAACTGTGCAGTCGTGCTGGCCCTAACAGAGCAGCAACAGAAGCGAGACTGAGCTATAGGGGATGGCACTAGTCAAGATCCTGGCCCCAGGTCCTGCTGCAAGGCTGACGGACACGGGCACCACGAGGGATGCCCAGGCTCTTGCACAAAGCCAGCACCAGTCCTGGGGTCAGAAGCACAAACCTCTTCAGTGTAACATCTGCAACACCTGGTTCGAGCCATTAACCACAAATGCCAAAGGAACCTGCGCGCCAGCTGGAAACAGCTTGTGAGGTAGCAAATGGCCAGGTTTTAACTATTAAAAAAATAAAGCTTTCATTGTAACCTGTTACTCCAGTCACCTGAGCTCCAATTTKATTCCTGAAGCAACAAGTGCCACCAACCACTCTGCTCCAGGAGCTTCCCCCTTATATCCTCCAAATCTGGCTTTTCCCAAACCCAGGGGAATGTGCCCCTTGGGGTCACACAGCTTGCTGCTGTCCGGGAAATGGGTGGCAYCACCAGCCACTGGACATAAATGGTTCCTCTTGCTGTGGACGCACCTCCAGACTGGTTTGCACACAGAGAAGGAAACTGCACAGGAACCTGATTTCGTAACGTCACTGACCTCAGCCAGGGAAGCCCACTGCTCCGTAAAGCCAGAGGGACTGGGAACAAAACTACTGAGGACTTTTTCTGGTTTTGTTGCCTCTGAAGACTGACGGTACCATGTGCACTCTCAGTTCACCCAGTGTCACGGTCAAGAATTAAAACCACATCTCTAACTCACTGCATTATTTGGGTCAATGCAAATGACTCAGTCTCCTAAAAAGCAGCTTATAAGATCTCCTACAACTGAAGAGAAGAAAACAATGGTTTGCTGTCATGTTTTGAGGACAGGCTATTGTCATAGGAGTCTAAGCACCTAGGATGCAAGTAACAGCTCTGCCAACAACTACCTCTTTCATCCTTGACAGGTTATTTACCTTCACATCCTTCTCTAACAAAAAAAAATACCAAAAACTTATTCTGTTTTGCAAGCCACTCTAAGCCAATTATTTTTACCAGATTACCTCAAGCAGGCTGGGGGAGCAGTCTGGACCAAGCCATCCCCATCCCTACCCAGACAGGAACAGAGTCAGAGGCAGACAAGTGAGAATGACTTCAGAATTTGACCTTCTGAGCTGGACTGTAAAAAAAACAAAAAAAAACCCAAAAAACCCCAAACCAAACAAAAAGCTGTCTGATGCTACTACAGYTATTTCAATACATTTTTAGCAACTGCAAATCTCTCCAGTTTCCATGACAGCCTGTGAAAYAGGCATCTGTAATCGCTATTACTTTAAGCAACAGTGTATCACACACACACACACAGAAAGACACTAATCTTACCCCCAAAAAAGCAACTACTGTCAAATTCATACTGTATCACATCAAAGCAGAAATTCCCAGTGGGCTCTTTTCTGGCAGTCAACAGAAATGCTGCCCATATAGCCCATGCTGACTCCCTTGGCTCCCTGCTGCTGCACTGCATTAGAGACAGCTAAAAATACCTCCGGATCCATTCCTAGTATTTTTTCCACATCTGCCGTTGCTGTAGTTACCAGAGAGCCTGCTATGCCATTCTGGATAGGGAGGGTGAGGCACTTTGCTCAGCCATGAAYGGTGAAGGAACCGTCCAGAAACACGATTCTCTCTCAAACGCGCCCTGTGAAACGCTCCCAGCAGCTCCTCCGGGCGYGGGCAGGATTCGCTGTGGTTTCCCAGGAGCAGAGGCAAACCTGGAATCAGGCTTCATTAGCAGCAGGGGCTCTTCCCAAACCGGCAGCTGCTGCCCCTTCGCTGTCCCCAAGAAACACCCCTTTGCCGACGCTTAGCTTGATCCCCAGCCCTGCTCCCAGTGACTCCCCGGCTCTGCCCTGTGGCTCTGACCCCCACCCCACGCCGAAAGCACGGGTAAACATTGGAACATCGGGGCCAAACCAGGATGCAAGCGGCTGAGTGGAAGAAAAGGAACACCGATTTCTGATTTTCATTTGAAAATGGTAAYATCCCAGCCCATCAGGGCGCTTGTGAGCCCTACCTCAAATAAAACCYGGGAAACAAAACCAGCACTCTCCTCAGCCGTTGGAGCTTTTGAGATACACAGAAATTTTAATTTTATCTGAACTCAGGCACTGCAGAGCCAAGATGAGTCAAAAAAAAWTCTCACTTTCCCAGAGGATTTTTCCCAGCTTTTCTTAAAAATAGTTCAAGGCTTGCCTACACAGGTCATAGCAGCTGCAAGATAGGATATTACACGGCAATGCAGACAGGCAGACAAACCTTTCTAAGGCCAAAGATGCTCATATTTCACATGTTACCCATCACCAAAAACAGATTTAAGGAATGCAAACGTACTCTATTTCTGCCTGGCTTTTACCTTCCCAGAGACTTTCCACTGAGTACGAAATACTTAGAAAAAGGATCCTGACACCCCCATTCCCAGTCATCTACTAGTGAGCACCTCASGTACAAAGAGACCGCAAGATCTCACAGGCACTAAGCATCTTCTAGAAGCAGCTGAAGACACACACACCCAGCAGCAGGCCTCAAGGATATGCCAGGAAGGATTTTAAATGGGAATGGAAAGTGGAATATAGAAATCCCCAGCTTTCTTGCAAGTAAAAGTTACCTCATCTGCTAAGTTCAGTTTTCCACTCTCTGCGGTATTTTTGCATGCTGCAGTTTCTCCATCCCTATTAATTCCTCCAGCTCTGGAAAAGGCCCCACGATTTAATGTCTGTGAAGAACTAGAAAAATCCCTGTTCACGCTGCGGCATGGCTAGCTCGTAAGATCGTACGAGATGGCAGCTGACGGCAGCACCGCACAGGTTACAGCTCCAGGCCACATCCAGCATGAGCCGGGAAATCCCCGCGGTGGAGGGGACAGTCCTCCACTGCCAGGGACACGTTACTTTGGGCAACATCTACACTGACCTAATGGCATGAGAAAACACCTCCCCTGGTGCTCCAGACCTTTCAAAGATGTTTTACGTTCCCCTGCTAGCAAGAAGGACCTTTGAAAGCATTTAAATATTAAAAGATGTTTAAATAATCTTAAGAAGTTTGTTCTGGCAATGTGCTACAGACTTTCAGCCACTCTGCGGCGGACACAATTTATTCTGTAGCTCATGTTATTTTTACAAGTTATTTTGTAGCTGTTTCTTCAAAAAGGTGCATTACAGTCTCCAGCAACACTAACAACAAAAAGTGGATCTTACTATGCTTTGAGTCTCACTGGTGTTTCCATTAGCCCCCATACAAAAGCCCTATCTATGACTCAGAAGGGGCTTTCTCTGCCAGAATTAGAAAAAACAGTAATTTCCTTCCCTGCCAAGCAAGGAACTCCTCAGCTGCCCACAGCCAGAGGAGCCTTTGGAAGAACAAGCAGGGTTCATCTGCAAGGAGAGCCCTGTGAGCAGAGCCCCCCCCCCCAGCCACTACCACTGTTCAGGAAAGGGGCTGCTCTCTGCACCCCACTCACGTACCCGTGTGCCAAGGCAGGTACTGCTGATGGCTACCACCCA
>JASVER010000191.1:412391-738407 GCA_030449065.1 Oceanodroma leucorhoa | reverse complement strand
TGGCTACCACCTAACCCCGGCACAGCCTCCAGCCAGAGGTGCCAAGCCCAGGAGAAAGCAGCCTCTCCCTCTTGCAGCCTCAACACAAAAATGAAGGAAGTTGCTGGAAATAGCCCAGCCAGGACTCACCATTTTGGCTTCTTCCTTCTCCTTTACTTCCCTGCTCCGGAGGGAAGCTGGCTCCCAAGGCACTCTGTCACCAACCACTCCAAGATCACCTCATGCAGCCACAAAGCCACCCATTCCCTCCCTCGGCAGCCCCGGCTCTGGAGCCCGGACCTGCTCCCAGGTGGCTAATTAGGACCAAGACCAAGATGGGGGGTGGCCACATGCTCAGGGCTACTTAGCAGCCTCCTGTCCACATGTCCTTGCTCTGGAGCAACTTTGCTCCAAAAAAAAAATGTTCTGTCTGGGGAATTTTTTTGTCCTGTTGCATGTCTGGTGATGAAGTCTGCCACGATAGTAGCACAACGTGGTTCCCTGAGCCCGGAGCAGGCTCAGGGAGCACTTTCCCGAGGCAGCGGGGCTGGCAGCTGACTGAAAGGGCAAACAAGCCTGCCTGGGTCTCGCTACAGTGTTCTTCTCATTTTTTTTCCTCAATGTAGTGATGGGACTTCATGCAAAGTCTAGCTGCGCAGCCACTTCTGTGTAAATGCATGCCCTGAAAGACCCAGAGCTACCATCAAGGCTTGGCAGGTTTGCATCACCTCTTCTGAGTYTGGGCTATGCTGAGGTTTAACTTTCCTTGCATTTTTTTTTTTTTTTTTACCTGTCTTCTTCTGAGAAGAGCAACGGATTTTCTTTGATAGTCTCCATTTAAAAAGCACCTTTTTTTCAGAGCAAGAGTGCAGGACCTGTTGAGTACTGTGGCTTCCCTCTTTGCATTTACTGGATACAAGTTTGGTTTAAATTAAACACAGCAAGAAAAATCCAGACTGAGCCTAGACTTGCAAGGTTTGATGTGCTGAAGAAACTGCCTGCTCACATTTTCGGAGGAAGCTAAAAAGCCTGGGCTTGCATGCTTTGCTGAAAGAGGGCAGGGCATTGAGGCTGAACTTCTTCACACTCTGTTAATCTTCTTTGTGGAATAAAATATTCCAACCATATCAAAATCCAGATGAGTTAGCGATAGTTAAGCAGAGAGGAGGAAAGAAGGACTATCAGCAAATGTGAGAGGAAACATGCTCAGTTATTTCTAGTAGTCGTTATGCTTTGTTAAAGGATGCCTTTGTTAAAGGTTGCTGAGTTAGCTGCGTGAAATGAGAAGTTATCCTGCGTTTGGAGGCTCCGGGTATCAGCGGAGGAGCAGACAGTTTAGGCTGTGTCACATCTGAATGAAAATAGCTTTTGTGTCAGGCAGAAGTGCTCTGGGCTGTCAGCAAGAAAATCACCAAGTTTGAGTTCTCCAGGATGACGGAAAGCCAGTTTTATGAGAAAACTTGTTGCCCAGGATTCTCCTGCGTCCTGCTTCGTTCACTTTGTCTGGTCAATGAATCTTATGGAGCCCAACACAAATTTGTGTAGTTCTTTAATAATAACATCAAGGTCAGCAAGAGTAATGACTGAATTTAACAAATGACACATGCAACAAACAGAGGGAGTAAAACATCATTGCACAGTACTGGCTGAACTGACAAAATGTAATTCAACATCAAAACAGAAGGCTTGTTTCTTTTCCTTTGCTGCATCAGCACCACATATAAGGCAACGTTACCGACTGGTTACCCTCAAATCTTGCCAGAGCTCTCAGAAGCCAGACATTCCCCCCCTTCCACAAAATAAACAGTGACAGAAGATGCCTTCACACACCAAGGAGTAGAGAGAGAATTCGGATGACCACAAAGTTCATGTGGGTGAATGCTTCAAAATACAGCCAGCAACAATTTGTAACATTTTAGCAATTAAAAAAAAAAATCTGAATCTTTGTCAAATGCAGCTGCTTAGTCCTTTGAAGCTGCAAGACACACTGACAGAGAGATTTGCGTGAATGAAAAACAACGGGAGCAATCAAAGTGACCTATTTAGAGCAAATGAAACAACTTTATTTAATGCCATCAGACATCTGTTTATTGCTGTTTAGACCAGCTTGTATAGGAGCATGTGCAACTAGTAAACAGTGAGACCTGCTGAAGTCTTCTGAAATTGCAGAGCTGATGTAGTGCCACTCAACTCCTTTTGATCTACCAYGAACGTTTACTTAAAAATTGGCTAGTGTGGATTCATAGCCTGTGTAATGTGTTTCTAGGAAAGTTTTATAGACAGAGAATACATAGGGTACCATATATCAGTATATGGTACACCGGCTAATTCAACCTCATTTACATAGCATTAATTGTCATTGGAAGCTGATTTAATTTCAGGAACAAATTTTCACTCTTGATTGCTTTACGTTAAGTTCCTAAATTAATCTTTAGGGACCGGCATAAAAGGAGTATGGTTTTTTAAAAGCATGTGCGGTACATTTGGGAAGCCATTTCAGAAGCCACACTTAGGTTGATCCTAAATAAAAGACCAGGTACAAAGTCTGCCACCAAACGTGCTCTGATTTTTCTGAGAACGTTAGCAAGGGTCCACCAAAACCGATTCACTGGCAGCAGCGCGGGTGCTCTGCTTTGGCACCCAGTTACCCCCCACCCGTTTTGTTTGTCTCTACCCGCTGCACCCTGGCCATATCCCACCCCGGATCGACRTACAAAACCCTTTGCCAACGGATCAAGGGAGCGCATAGCCCGGAGCTCTAGTGCTTCAATTAATGCTATGTAAAATAGGTGTTCGTCAYTACAGGAAATATTTGTACATTTATAAAAAAGCAATACAACCATAAAGAAAAAAATACAACAAGCACAGCTTGATACGATAACATGCCATGAAATGTCATTGGCTTTATAATAATTTACTACAACTTGAAAAATGTTCTTTTATCCACAATGGATAGGAAATGCTTCCATCTAACATATGGTAAGCATGCAGTAACAATATGTACAACAAAAAATTTGGAGTTTGTTTTTTATTCTTAAACTGGATGATTACATAGGGGATATTTTAAAATTACGATTTTTCGAGCCTGATCTAGGTTTTATTCTGCTTCTTTAATACCTTAGGGGTTTTTTGCCCTTAGTTTGGGGAGAATGAAAATTCCTATATTCTATCTGCAGGAAGTTAGCTTTAGTCATGGAGTACACACTGCTTTTATTTTTTTTCCCCAGCAGTAGGTTTAGATTTATTGGTTAACTGACACTTAAAAAAAATAAAATTCTCAATGCCATATTGTTGAAAATCAATCTCCTTTCCAGACTTTTTTGAAATACTGAGGATCTGTTAAGAGAAATATCTGTTGATCCTGTATTACACTATTCCCAKTTTTTACACCTTTCATCATGAAACCAAATCGAACAGCTATTTAACTAGATCCCATCCATCACAAGAGGGAGTCCAACCAAACTTGTGTCAGGGTGTTAAAGCTTCCTACTCCCACCTGACAATCACAAAGTCGTCTCCTTGAACTAACCACGGCCTGTAGCTGATACAATCTGACGTAGCGAGTAGCAAAACTGTTGGTTTTGCTCCTAATTGGGGACTGCTCTGTGCTGCCTGCAGACAAAACAGTGTTGTGGGTGAATTAATCAGCCTTTTTGCAGAACAGCCAGCTGTGGCTGTAGATTGAGTCTTCAGATCCATCGTGAYGTATTTATCTCATCTAACAGATGACATACTGACCTAGCAGTGGGTAAGGCTGGTGAATGACAGCTAGACTGACTCTGAGTCTCATGGTAAGGGTTCTTTCACAAATGTCCTTACCAAAAGGCTCCCAGGTCAAGTCTCCACTGAGTCTTTTTCGTCTGTTCCTTTTCCTTCTTGAGCATTTTTTTCTTTTTCCTTTTTTCTTTTTTTGCTAGAAAAGCTAGAATTAGTATTTCCAACAGCACTGAAGTAAGTACTTGGCAAAGCATTTCTTTATCTGGTAAAAAATTATATGATTATGAGAACCCTTAGATATTCATAGAACTGCAGCTACAAAGACGGTTTACCTCTTATGACTTCGCAATTTCCAGAGAGAGAGTCATTTCGTGAGAACTGATCCTGACAGTAAGTTAGAGAGCCAGAGGTTTGACTGAAGTGCTGAGTGATCTCACCTATTTCTAGCACTGTGTTGCAAAGGCAGGTGCTCAGAAGGTTTGCTATAGGATAAAACATGCGTACGTAATATGTGGGCTCCCATGAAGGCGAGGAGGAAGCATGGAGAAATGCAGCCAGTGCATTTCTTGGAAGACTGATTCCCATCTTGCATGTCTGGTGTGTTGATTTTTTGCCTCGGTCAACAACTGCTAATACAAGTGATGTTGTTGAGAGTTGACAAGAGTGAGTAAGCACACTGGCTCCTCTTCACTATGAGTTTGGAAGGCATCTGCTACTTATTCAGGAAAGGAAAACAAAAAATAAAAATCCATGTGGAAACATTTCTAGGGTGAAAGAATGCAATTTACAGAAAAAACAGAAACGCATCAGTGGTAACCATTTCAAACTGACAATAACAAGGAGCCCAAGCAGACTGGATTTAGAGAAATCGATACACCTAACCTCTTGTTGATATTCAGAAACTTTCCTTTTAAAATGGAAACCAGCGTTACATTACACTGCTGAACTGCAGAGCTATTAACTAGATGGACATAATTAGTCTAAACTGAATGCAAAAAGACTCTTCTGTCAACCATACCTTTCCCAGATTCCTTTGCTCAATTTTTATGAACTCCTCTGTCCCACTGGGAGCGCTGAAGGCTGACCTGTCGTCAATTAGTCCTTGTCCTCAGGGGATGGGGTCAAAGCCTTGTGACATACGGACTGGTTTATTTTTCTATGTAATTCGTTTTCCTASTGGCACTCCATTTTCATTCACCTGCACTTCCACATACCAACATACGCAAATCCAGACACCAGAGACCTACCCCTTCTCCTTTCTGGACCCTCCGAGATGACAATACCTTCCCTTCTCCAATTCATGGTCCATGGGAACAGCTGCCTGTCATCAATTCTTTTCAGATTTACAAGGGTTTCTGTACTTGCAGACCTGCTGTTGTCATTATTTGCTTGGCAGCTGGCACGTGAGTGAGATGTGATCAGCTTTTTGTCATACCTTGAGTCTTGTACCATGAAGTTTGTGCAGTTGTGTCCAGGTAGCTAGCTGGGATGTCTGCACTTGGATGAGTCTTTTGCAGTCCTTCCCTGGGGAGAATTGCCTTTCCGGAGAGCTTACTCTAGTTAATAATTTCYTTTTTTCAATGTATCCTGGAATCACCATGGTAAGGCACAGGGAAGTGTCAGGGACAAAGAGGGGGGAGAGCCTCGCTGAAATGGAGCTCAAGTTATTTGYCTTGTTCCTGCAGTCTCCTGGCTTTTCTTGCTTCGATAGTTTGGTGGCACTGATGCACAAGGGATTTTAAAAATAAAAGAAAACTAAAGGAGAAAGACGACTATGAAGTCATTCATTCTGTTGTCACCCATTTCAAAAATGGTCCGGCTTCCTCTAGGCCCCCCCCCGCCCCCGGGAAGATGGATGTAATACAGTACTGCTGAAAAAGCCTCTCGAACGCTTGTGGAAGAGACGGGAGCAAGGCCAACCCCCTAGACTGTTGGGCGAGGTGGGGGCCGAGATGGAGGGGGGGCCCGGTTGGGTGGTGGGGCTTGGGGTGGGGGGGGAAGTGGTGGGAGCGTGGAGGATGGGGATGGGGTGTGGGGTGTGGATGAGCTGGGTGGAGGGGGGGTATAGATCGGAGCCGGGGGCGGGGGGTTGTAGATGGGTGCTGGAGGTGGAGATGACGGAGGGTATGCGTTGTTGAGCGGGTATTTGGGTGGGGCCTCTGTGTTCTTCACTCTGGTGAAATTGATGCAACGGCCCTAAAACAAAAGAGAACAAAGTGGAAAAGCAGTTACTGACCGAGGCAATGGCATCGCAGCTGAGAGAGACACCTTCCTGGCTGTGCGCAAACCTGACGTCAGTGTAAGCACTCCCGGGCACGCYGCTTTGTTCCCTCTCCTTCTCAGAGACGGATGTTACAAGAGCAAGTCCTGTACTGAGCAACCAAGAGGTTAAACCCTAACGACAGCTTTTGTAGTGAAGGAGGATGCACTCCTCTCATACTCTTTTCTGACTCCAGGATCTTTAAACAGAGCATCAAGTACTTCAAGTCACACCGAAGCTGCAAGAGCTGCCAAGAGCCGTTCCTATTCTTCAGAGCTGGCGTCTGAGTCAGTGCATGACCCGTGGTCCCTGTCTCTACAGATGCCTCTTCCCAGACCTCTGTCTTAAACTTCCAACAGCACGAAATCTGGACTTTGAACCTTTGGAGCCTCTCTCTCCTTCAAATACCTGGCTTGTGCGCCCTATTTCTAATCATTTACCAACCAGGCAAAAGGGAAGATTTGTTTAACTAAGACAGTTTCTTGCTCAGAATTTTTCCTGAAATACAGCCATTCTTCATTAGGATGTCTTGATGTTCTAGTGCTCTTGAGAAGCCAATAAACTGCTTTTCTCGCTCTTCGGTGCTAAGCTACAGTTTGTTGTACATTTTTAAACAAAACCTTTGCCCTCTGAGCTGTTCTTTTTTTTTWCTCCTAAGTTCCACCTGCGAAAGATCCCACTGTAAATACTCAAATGTCATAATCAGCACTATTGTATTATGGATTCATTCTTTTAGATATGAAATCATCCAAAAAGGCACTAGAGGATTTCTGAGTCCATACTTTGTTTTTGGATTTGTGAGCGTGAGCTTATTTTCTGCTTTCCTCTTCCCTCTCCCAAAGTAAATGTTTTTCCTGGTGAAAAAATGCCAAATGGAGCACTGAGCCCATGCAGGCTGGAGTAGGTCTGCTGGGGTAACAACATCAGCCACTTTGAATCCTCTGCACGGCTCTGTATCTTCTCCCTGCTGCACCCAGCCTACAGACAAATGCTCTGCAGAAGAGGGACCCAAAGTGAAGTAAGGGAGATGCTGGTAGAAAGGCAGAAGGGTGCTGGAGAAGGATTTGACAGGGATGAGAGGAGCTGGTGTGGAAGGGGCTGACACATAAAGAGATACAGACAGCTCCTCTCCAAGAGCTCTGCCAATTATATCATCATGCTCTGTGGATATGAAGAAACATCTGTCTGAGCCTTTGCCGTTCAGCAGAGGAAAGTGGATTCCTTGCTGAAGCGATGAAGTATGCAGAGCAGCCCACAGCTGAATGCAGACCGTCTTGTGCAAGGAAAGGTCATTTAAGGAAAACAAAGATTTCACAGTGCCTTGAACTGCATCAAGTTCAAGACGAGAGCATCACCTCAGGGCTGCTCTGAGTGCGGTGGCAGCTGAACCCTCTCTGCATGGGTCGGCCCTGGCCTTCTGTCAGCAAGAAGAACCTCTGGCTTCAACTCAGGCTCTCCTCAAGGAATCAGGCTCTGGGGCAGAGCAGAGACCCAGGTAATGGCCCATGGCAATGCCCCTCCTCGAGGATCAATGCTCTCTCAGTTAAGGCTTGTCCTTACRGCACGACAACGTCGAGGGGAAAAGGGAGGAGCGGCTTGACCGCTGCCGTGTACTCTGTGCTACCATTGGCATCTGTGCAGTGGGGACGTGTTCTCCATCCCTTGCACAGGACAAAATGCCAATACAAAATGAAGTGCCAGYGTGGGTAACACCCCTGACGAGAAACACTACGGTCCCTCCGCAGCATCCCAGCATCTCCGAGGGTGCTGGCCAAAAAGGGGGCACCACCTGATAGGCAGAGGAAAGCCTGAAAGAAGCACACCACTGTCTCACCTCAGAGYGTCCCTGGTTCTGTTTGCTCTTTGTGGGCTGGTGTCTCTGCTTTAACATCGTTTTAATGCACTTTGCTGTGATTTTAAGTAAATATTGTGGGGCAGGCCTGCTGAAAGTCTGAACCCAAGATTAACCAATTCGACTCAGAAAAAATCCCCCATGAGAATGTTTTCCTTGTTCTAGTTCCACGTCTCCTGCAACGCAACTTTAATAGTTTCAGACTATTACTTGCACTAGTTTTGTTTTCTTTATTTATGTTGAGAATAAAATAAACCCGAACAGAAAGCAGCAGTCCAGGAATCCCAGCCAGAGAACAAGAAGTTGCAATTGTTTTTGCGTGGAGAGATGATACTCTGTCTGGATGTTCCAGGGGTGAGGTTATGGTGCTGCTGATCCAAATGGAACTGAGCACCGCCCTAAGAGCATTCAAAAGGATCCAGTGAGGCTCAGAAACCTTTGGGTTTGGGGCCGGGGCAGGGCTTGAGGACTAAAAACCACCTAGTACTCACAGCAATGCCCAAGGCACGGTCCAAAAGGATAAGAGAGTACATCCTGTGCATCCTGTGCACTGGCAAAGATCTGACTTCTGATTGAATGAAAACTGGCTTGGATAGATCAGTAGTGCCATTACCATAGAAAAGGCGCTAGCAGTTCATACCAACGTATAGCTGCACTGTGTTTACACTAGTTTTTGTAGTCAGCTACGACCTAGCGAGTCTGCGTTCATGAACCACTGCTTATATCCRTGACTAATGATAACTCTTTTTCTCCAGTAATAGGGTTGCTTTGAAATTAGAGARCTCTTTTTTCAAATGTGATTAAGTCTCCACTGTCCTTGATAACTGTGCTTTCACAGGGGCTCGTTGGACATGCTGTCTGGTTTGAACAAGTAGTTGGACTGGAGTCTGAGCATAAGCTGCTCAGATGCAGACTAGAGAACAGACAGCACGGGAGTGCAGACATGAGAGCCAGACTTGACCCAGAGCTAGCACAGCACGTAGCCGCACTCATCAGACACCTCTTCCCCATTCCCTTGTGCATTACGCTGGTCTAACTTCACAGTTCAAACCTTCTTCCCCTTAAAACAGGACGGAGTGCGCCTTTTTCTCAGCTCAAGCATGCCGTTCCCCATCTCCTCCTACCTCCTTTGCCACCTGGTCAGCTGCTCTGCGGCGAACTGACAGTGACCTGTTTGGCAACACTTTCTACTACTGTGCAACGGGTGATTCTGCAGGGCATCCAACACGTGTGAAGGGCAGGTACACACCTCAGGCTTCCTCCCCCTTTCACGTGAACTGACAGACCAAGGCAGTTCTTGTGTTTCGTTGCTTGACATTTCTCTCACCCATGCAGATGGGGGAGGAGAATGCCAGATAGGAGTTTTCAGTGCAGATGGACTGAGATGGACTTTGGCAGCTACACTGCCTCAGAGGAGACGGAGAAGCCAACATCTCCTAGGGGAGGAGAATTGTCAGACTGAATGACAAGGAAATCACTATGCCATTGCACGTGAGAGGCAGAAAATGTTTTACTAGTGCCTTGGGTACAAGTGCAAAGCAGACCCAGGAGAAAGAGAGCTACTTTAACCAAAAAGCTGGATGTTAAACAAGGTTCTCATCTTGTATCTAGGAATATGATAACAGACACAAAAGTGCAGAGGTTCTGCTAGCCAGAGTGCGACCACGGACAAGTAATCCTAGAGCTCCGGAAGACCCAGCTTTCTCTGAAATGCATGGCAAGAGATGTGTTTTCCCACCTGCACTTACCAGAAGGGGGCCCTGATCCACAGCTGGGCTTTGTACCGTGCAATTGCAATAGAAAAATAAAACACCAGCATCATCGACCTACTCCATGGTTCAGTGCTGTTTTATCTGGAAAACTGTCTGGATGAAGATCAAGTTGGCTGGCTAATCATCCATCCATTCAAGCTTTTACAGGGCTCTCCATTGCCAGCACAGTTCAGTTCATCCCACAGATAACARAAGTTGACATGAGCAGTAACAGACCCTCTAGATAAATGGTTCCAAATGCCTTGTTCAGCCTTGAGATCTGGATGCAAAACCAGAGTGAGTGTCTGAGGTCCTAGAGGTAAGAGGAGTGCAGGATCTCTCTACAGTCAGTGGAAACATAAGGATCTCCACATGACTGTGATTTTAGGAGTGGCTCAATGGCCACCAGTTAGCAGCCCCTCTTGGCTATCCACCAAGGTTTATAACTTCATTTAGGTGTCCAAATTTAGATGGGGTGGATGTGGAAGATGGTGGCAGAACATCCAGGAGGCAGGAAATGAACCCATTTCCACTAAATGCTACTTTGCATCTTTAAACAGAAGTCACCTTTCATCCCGGCAGAAAAAACTCCTTAACCAGATTATACCACAGCTTTGAGAATAAGAAGAGCCAATTCTATTAGTCTTTCTAGCAGGGAGACAGTAGTTGGAGATACACAATGTATGAACGTAGGGAACAGGCTGTATATTAAAAGGCTGCTGTGTTGAACGCCTTGGCTAGGTTTTATTTCCCTTTCTGCAGCCACAACGCTTCAGGGGGGAAAGTCACAGCTGTGCCTCAGAAGAGACAATTGAAGCAATATGGAGACATTATTAGATCTGAAATTTAGTGGAATCAGCAAAATCAGTGAGGGCAATTCACTCTCGCATTTTATGTTGTTTTTCTAGAGAGTACTGCTCACAGGCATATGCATAATGAATTCTGCTTGGAGTGGCCTTGCTCTTTCACCTTCAACAGCTAATTGTCTCAGGGATGAAGGCAGGCAGCAGTTGCCTTGAGGACAACAAAGCACTCAGCTGTGGGAGGCTCGTCTCCTCTGACCATGGGCCTCGCCCTGCGAGCTCTTTGCATGCGGAGTGCCGTAGGGTTGCACGCTTGATCCAAGCTTTTCCTTTTGTTCTTCACATCTGGTTGACTRAGGAGCGTTGCCAGGGTTGAAAGAGAAGGGTGGGATGTGGGGTGAGGGGGACATTAGGCTACGGAGGTCATAGCACAGGGTGGTGGTTGCTGAGCGTTCAAGAGAGCGAGCTGGAGCATTTGTGTCTTGGACACGGATCTGGCAAGCAGAGATGCAAAGAGCAGCAGATGCCTCAGCCAAGCTGTGGCATTTCCTCGGAACTCCACAGCCTTGTCCAAGCCACTTCCTACCTCCTCCTGCCTCTCCTTCTGCTTTTATCTGAGTCTGGAAACTAACTGGGAGAGGGACTGTCGCTTAGAGCACAGTGCACAACTTCCACAGAGACATTGATTGGGATTCGGCACGCTGAATCCAGCTGCGGGGAAGATGGACCTTTCTCTTGGGACACTGCAGTATTTCTTTCTTCTCTAACCAGCTAGCTCTCCGGCCCCCATCACAGCAGGACTGAAACTAGGAGGAAGCTTTTTTCTTTGTTTCATTTCAGCCCTGCTCTCTGTGGTTCCAGCTGTTCAGGGCGAGGCTCACACACGGCRCAGCGGAAAGGTAATTTAGGAACGGGAAGTCGGTCCCAGAGCAGTGGCATGCCCTCCACGGTACTGAAAAGATATCTCTTTAACAGAGGAAGATGGAGCACATTTTTCTGAAGTGAAGATGAAAAATGTTTCTGTTTCTCTTGGTTTCCTATCAAGCTGGAATTAATACCTGGAAAAATATCAACATTTTAAGATCATAAAACACTGGGACTGGCTCCTGAGTTCCTGGGTTTCAAAAGAGGCACTGGAAAAGATATGATCCTTAATGTTGCTTTGTATGGGTCATTAGTAATTCAAACTTTCCATAAACAATATCCTGGTTTACCCTGTTGTTATGAGAAAGAGGAGAGAGAAATAAAAAGAAATATGGAAATACAAAGAAAATAAAAAGAGAAAGAAAGAGAAAAAGGAAAAAAAAGAGACAAAATAAAAAAGAAATTTAAAAATTAACCTGTGATTTGATAGCTGATTCTGAATCAAACATGCACAAAAACTTGTAGGAGATACTGGCCAAATGAGYAACAGGCAAACATTAAATATATGTAAGAGTTACCGCTAGTCTCTGCAAAGACACGATTTACTAAACTGTAGCTAYTTTAAAAGCAAAGCACATACATGGATGTGAGAAACTAACGCTAAATTCTCCAAGCCAAACCCTCCCTACCAAAGATCCYGGGTGCTTGATTTGAACTCAGTCCAGGCATGAAACTTCCACAAACATCTGTGAGGGTGATGAGTGGGGAGAGGAGGAGGAATACGGAGTGGAGAGTGACAGTGGATCTGAGAGCAGCTCTCAGCCCCACAGGGAGAGGAAGGCGGTGAACTGGCAGGTTGCCTGTCCGCAGCCTGCAAGAGCCAAATGGCACCGGCAGCTCACGCTGCCTCTCCTGTGGCTACAGAGAAAAATTGCCTATAGCCAACGCGGTGTGGATCCCCTCTTGTGAAAGTGGTCTTTGCAGAGGGTACTTTACAAAACCTCTCTCCAAAAATGCATCCCTTTGTGCTTGGAGAAAGGTGATACTGGGAAAATACCTGCTTCCCACCACCATTTTATCATTTGGGAAGAGCATTGGTCAGGGAGCTCTTGGGTTCCCAGGGGGTTTTGCTGCTCTGAACCCCCAYCAAGACTACCCCCAAAATACCAGGCGGCTGTTACATGGTAGGATTCTGCAAGCTTGAAATATCCCTGCTTGCACGACCTGAGCTGGCAGCGTGCTGCCTTTTAAATCACACAAGGGTGTCTGGAGACAGTTTTGGGAAACTGTTAACTAGCTTCTGGGCTTTGTTAGCCAGCCTCCCTCAGTGAGATCAGGCTGTGTTGAGTATGCTTGGTAATGCCAGGAAACACTGCCTCCTGCAGCAAGCACGCTAATTATATGGCTACCTCTGTATCTGTTAGTCACCGAACAACTATTAAAACTGTCTCATTTCGTGATAAAACATCATCGCAACAAAACCATTCCCATCTGTGTCTCATTACTAAACACAGATCCTAAAACTCAGCATTGCTTAYAAAACCTACCATTCCCAAGGCACCCCTGCCACCTTGGCCACTCAATAACTAATAAATTGGAGGCTTGATCTATTTTCTCCCAAAATTAAGAGGAACATTTCCATTGATAAGATCATGACTCCAACAGGGTTCTAATAACCTGGCCTCTTATTGCAGAGGCAGCGCTGAAAACTATGGACTGTTATGGCTTACCTTAAAAGACCTTGTGAAAAGTACCGCAGAGTGATAAAGTTTGGAGCAAGATCCAGAGTTCTGTGTCAGGTCTCAGTACTACACGCCATGCTAGATTTGACTTTCTAACTCCCACGAACAGAGTGGTACAAAATGGCGTTTCCTTCTGAAGCCAGTAAGGAGGTGGGATTTACCCCAACTAAGAATGATAAACACATTATCAAAACTAGTGACAAGTAATCTTACACATGGCCACTGAACTCCAATTACATCAGAGGCAGTTTCCTACACTGCAGACAAGCGTCCCGTCTAAATTCAGAAGGAAAAAAGAAGCAGAAAAACTACCTAACTTTCTTTGATGCCTTGATATGTTTTGGTCTATTCAGATGTTAAAGCAATGATTTGTATTTGTATTTATATGATCCTGTTCTGTTTAAGCAACCCAAAAGCAGAATACATTCAAGAATAGAGGAAACTACTGTAAAGAGCATGAAATATTGCAATTTTCGCAGATCCTTCACAGAATTTGAAGTAAGTAAGAGCTTATTTAGAGTATCAGCTCAGTCATGTTGGCTTATGACTAAAGCTCGAATATACCTATGTATATAGCACTGCGTATCTGAGGGCCCCACAGTACAGAGAGTGGTTCTGCCAATTCAACCTCCAGTTGAAATCTTACTCATCAGCTTACTCATAACTTCTCGTCTGAGCCTGGCTCTTCAGACCTACCACAAGCCAGATAATACCCATTGCTCTGCCAGCCTCTCGTTCTTGATATCTGTAACTGAACCAGCTGGGGAACCTACTGAAAAGAAAACATTCAGAGCAAACTCCTACAAAAAGTGAAACAAGATGATAGAGGCTTCTACCTTGCCAAATTCGAGCGTGGGAATAAGCTTAATAGCCTCAATCTTTGGCTCGTGCCAGCGTTGGGGAGGGTGGCTCTTTCAGCGATGAGTGGGCATTTGTATGTCAGCAAACAGGCCTGATTACTTTTGCAGGAGCTAGTTTTGGCGCATTTATGCAGCGGGATGGGTGTCATTTCCAGGAAGATCTGGTCATTCTTCCCATTGTCTTTCTGGAAAGAGGTAGCTAGTCTTGGAGAAATGCTGAGTGATGCATCAAAGACACTGTCTCACACAGGATTGTAATCTTTCATCTGGAGGTTGAATAACAAAGCCTACTGTGTGTGAGAAAAGAGAGAAAAATTCAAATGAAAAATGAAACAATTTCTTTTGGCAGTGATAACTGGAACAACTAATCAAGGGCAGTGGTAAACATCCCTCTGGAGAGGAAGAAAGAGCCTGCAGGATCTAGCAGCCCGCAGAAATCAGCGATCTGGGGAGGGTCTCTCTGGGTGCAATGTGTCTTTGGGCAAAGAAGAYGGAGCATGGTTCAGGACGGGATCTGCCACAACGTGAACGTGAGAAGAACACAACTCAATGGCTGTTTTCACATTACATGACTCAGGAAAATTACCCTGCGCAGGGCAGTGCAAATGGCTCGAGGAAACAGGAATTACTGTCTGCTGAATGTTGTCCTACCAATATTTAGTGAGAAATAATTCCTGTCCCTACAATCCCTGTTTGTTAGATTTGCCTTGGCTTCTGAGGCACATCTTTGACCATCAACGTTAAAGGCATAACCTTGTAATTCTGTCTAGGAGAAATTTTGCCCTGGATTGAGATATGACTGGGACGTTCCCCTTTATGAGCTGGCTACTCCCTGCTTCAGAAACAGAGGCCCGGCAGTTCAAGAGCCAGCCCTGTGCTTTGTTTTTACAGTAACAAGCAGTCTGCTTAGCAGTAGTCCTGCAAGCTGATGAGCAGATCACCAGGCTTTTGGCTTTGGAGCTGTTAGTTCCAGGAAAAAGCGCTAATGTTTAGGTTAACTTTTCCATGGCTATTAATGGAAAACCACACAGCAATAGCATGTGCGGAAAGGTTACAGTTTTGTGCTCAAGCTCTGCAGCCTATCAACAGAAACCTGCTAGCTTAGACTTAACAACGGGTTAAACAATAGCTCCTTATTAGCGCCTGTGTGTTTTTGAGTCTGCAGAAAGAAGAATCATCAAGCAAGTAGCAACACAGCAACGTATAGGTGGTGGTGGGGGTGACTCGGGAGTCCACATGGCTGGTTTTATTCTCATGTCTGAAAAGGGAATGTGGTCTGCTGTTTAAAGCAGGGGAATTTGAAATCGTATCTCCTGGTTTCTGTTCTTTGTTTCAGGAGGAGGTTTCTATTCACGACACTGAAACAGCATGGTGTGAAATCAATTACCTTAAATCTGAGTTTCCTCATCTTCCTAGACTCCTAATTCAAAATAAGAGAGGACTCAAGGGACTTTCCAGGATGATAGATTTTTCTCATGTGCTTTGTGATATTCATAGTTAATTAGTAATACCTAGCCTTCCCCATATTATCATTCATCTTAGCTACTCCATAATGAAACAGATTTCATGACTTTCAGTGAACTCACTGGAGGTGGCAGAATTTGCTCCTCCATATCCAATTATGAACAAATAATTACGGCTTTGGGGATGTTTTCATTGGATTCGTGCACTCCAAGCAAAGGCCCAGGCTAACTGCTACATTCCTTCTATATTTTTTGATATAGCTCTAATAATGCAGCCTTAAGTTAAAACCAGTATTCCAGTGTGCCAGCAATACTTAATGAGCTTTACAGTTCCTCATGAACCTGCTAACGGCTGAGTTTGTTGCAAGTACATAACGGCTGACGACCCATCGTTGGTACTAATGCTGAAATAAATTGCCTTTGTGCTCCCCATGGTCTGTAAGTCACTGGTGGTACGGGGTGGGACGTAGGCCACGATTTACCAAGTATAGGTGCCTAGTGCTTGTAGGGACGTACGGGAAGGGGTTCTCCATGACTGGTAGAGTCCTGCACTCCTCTTTGAAAGAGAGTGGGCTTTGCGTATCCACTTGCCTTGGGCAAGGGCTGGGACACAGAGCACACACAGTACCTGCAGGTTTCAGTGGGACACCAATTACAGCCGAGGTAAGAGGGAGAGCTGAAGCCCTGGCAGCAGAACAGCATCACATAAAGCGGCACAAGGCAGCTGGAATTTCACTAGCCACCCACCCTGCCACACACCACCGTGTCTCTTCATGGCTCTTCYGAAATACCACTTACCTGTTCGGTATTTGTATGTGTAGTAACAAAAAGGATCAGGAAGCAGGGCCCTGCAGGTATTAGGACTTACACATGCGTAATGCCAGGGAYGGCTGACCAGAGAGGTGTGGCTCTAACACAAATGTTATGCTTCAGCCTGTCTGTTGTGTGACACTCTACCGMCTGTCCCACTCCTAGAAGCACTGTGCCTTTGTCTTCACAACTTCCATCCTAAATCTTCAATCGGACGCTGTTTGCTCTTTTTGCACTTTGCGCAGGGTATTTGCCCGGGGTCCTGCAGGTACCACATGCTTTCACATCCAGGATGGGGGCCTGACCAGGGAAAGCCAAGGATTGAATTGAGCTGTAGTTTRAGCCATCCCTTGCAGTGCCTTGGACTACAGGTAAAGCATCTGCTGTCGGTGCTTTTGTTTCTGGGTGGCTTTGCACGCCTAACAAGTCCCTGAGGGCCCTCTGATTGCTGATGTAAGACCTAGGGTTCCCCTCACAAGTTCTCAGTGCAGATGGACCCAGACACAGTCCAAATTTTTCAGCTGGGGCTGCTGCTTATTTTTAGGAATTTATTGCAATCCCACAGGAAACAATGACCTCGCTTTCCCATAAGGATAAGGAGAGTAAGTCCAGCCCACTGCTGGAAGCTGCATGAGGAAAACACAACACAAATGCAACATCAACACTCACTCAGCAAGAAACGTGCATGGGAGAGATGGGTTTTCTAGACATCTGTCACAAGGTGATTCTCTCTGCATCAAAATCCTATTCTTTCTGTCATGGGAGTTTCACTCCCTATGTTTTTACTGATTTCTAAGAACCTAAATACCTACTGAACAAATTTGCAATGTTTTCTGTGAGAATTTACATACCTAGACACTTTTCTGCATCTGGTTTCCTCGGTTCTGCAATCCTACCCCCATAGCATAGCTTTATTATCATTGCACTGCTCCAGTAAGGGTTTTACTCCAATAGTTACTTCATCACCCCACAGCTGCAGAACTACTCACTCCATGCAGAGGAAAGTTTGTACTATGCTGTTCCATTGGCTTGTTTTGCCTTCTGCTCTTTAAAACAAACTAGGAACCCCTTTTGTTTCTCAGCTCGTTATACCGAAGGCTGCCCTTTCCATGAGCCCCACGCAGGAATACCCTCCGAGCAGAGAGCCTGCCCAGTCCCTCACTGCTCTGGAAATCTCAAGTCAAGACTTAAGTAGGGTAATTTCTTGCCTCAATTCAAATCACGCTTTACAGTAAAGCTCAGCACTTGTGATGAGTTTCAGTGCTGTACTAAAATCCAGACAAACCCTGTTTCGTACAGTTTCTCAGAGGAGCAAAATGCAGTTGTGTGCTCGGGCCTAGCRAGGATGGGAGGGGAAGAGGAACCGGAGTGGAAACACAAGCGCCGGCCTTTGTATCAAGAGGGGAGGTAGTACTGAGATAGATGGAGAAAYCCACATCACCATCTAAGTGCTTGCACCTAGACATCTGTCCTCTGGCAAACAAAAACATATTCTGCAAGTTTTGCACAGTTAGACACACCTGACGGTCTAATTCCCTGTCCCACTAGCCTGGAAGAGTATTGCTCTGACCCAGCAAGAGTTTTGCRCTCTCCCCCTCCTGCGGCCCGATCTCCAGAGGCAGTGCCTGCCCCGGGCTCTAACACACCTGCACGCACGCATATATTCAGTTTTGGCTGGAACTCTGCACTGCTCCTTCTTTGGAAGCTGCATGCAAGATGTGCTGAGGGAGAATGAACTAGCAAAAATTGTTCCTTGTGGTTAAAGGAAGATTTGAACTACATTAACAGATTATTGCAGCTGGTGTCGCAGATCCACTGTTTAGCATTCAGATTAATTAGTACTGCCACATTGTMTCAGTGTTTCTCGCTGTATCTGTCTATACTTGTCCTTGCCCCTTGCCTCAAACAAAGCTGGAATTCTGGTTTTATTTTACACCTGTACAGCACCTGGCACAATGGGTTTGATTTAAGCTGATACCTGGAGCATACGAATACACCACTATAACGAACAAGGAGCAAGGCCTCAGGCGATGTGGCAGCACTGTCCCTCTTTTTAGTTTAGATTTAATTTCCTTCCATTTCAGCACTGTGTGGGCAGTGAGAGATGACTAGTTATTTCCCAGATAGGTCTTTGCAAGTACACAGCTTTCTCCTGTGACAGGAAAAGTCATGGAAAGGAGACTTTGTYTTCTGAGAGTTTGAATTTGCCACAAATAAAAAGACACTCACATTCCTCAAATGGCACAGCAGCCAATGCTAATATCCTCTGTGAAACACCCAATTACGTGCAGCAGATTAGAGGTTTTTCAGGTTTTTCAAAGTGTAAGAATTTCCTTCTTCAAACAGAAGAAGGAAATTTTATTGTAACRTGGTAATGATTCAGGCTGCTTTTTTCCTCCTCTGCATTTTGTAGACACAATGATGATYGCCCACTCTGCTAGGAGCGCTCAGGGGGGCTGTCCCACAAACCGAGAATCGTGGTCTGCTGAAACAGGTAAACTCCTGACGCAGGTGCCAAAGATGGCGTGCGGACAGACTTGGCAAAGCTAGCTCCCAGTTCCCACTGAGTTTCTTCTTGTAACACCACAGCTCGCAACAGACAAATTAACTCTGGCACACCATGTAAGAAACACTGCCGGACTTCTACTTTAAACTATCTGAGCATCATACAGGTCTAAAATGTACAGACCTGAGCCTCCAAACCCTGAATCTCTGCACTATCAGCATCACATTGTAGCCAGGTGAGCCCACAGGCCACTGTGCAAACCTACGCACATACCTGTAAATACAGTTGTCCCTGCCCACGGCCATGACTGTTGCTAATCCTTCAAATCTATTACCGAGCTCCAGACATTTTCACAAATGCTTTGGGAAACAAAATACATTGGATTAGCCTCATTTAGAGGACAGGAGAAGCCTCTGAGAAGCGGAAGGTGATTAAGTGGCTTGGTCAAGGTCACTCTGCGTGTCAGTGGCAGAGACTGGAGCGACTCTAGGCTTCAACTCCCAGTCTAGTGCCCAAACCTCAGATCTCCCTGCTGCCGTATGAGAACAGCCCACGAACCTCCAGCTCAATTGGACATCTTAGATCTAGAATTATACTAGCAGGATGCAAATTAAGAGAGCTGTCCATCTCTAGGCTTAAGACTTTCAGACCATGGTTGGCTGGGGTTGGACAGCTCTGTGCTGTCCTCTGTTGCACAGCTGTGTAGAGGGAGGTCCCCGGGCAGCAGCATTAGAGCAAATGCTCTAGTGATTCTCCAGAAATGCAGTGGGACTTCACATGCAGGAGCAAGTCCTTGCTTTGCAGAATTGGGCCCTTCACAAAAAACGGTCATTTGGGATGAATGGCTGATATAATCCAGAGTGGTCATCTGAACTCCTTAGGCTGCACAAAATATTCACAGTGAAGCCTGAAATCAAGTTACTTTGAGGTTTTGGCATTTCACTGTAATACAAAAACATTAGTGTGATCGTAGGGCAGAGGGAGTTTTGTAAGCTTTTGTTGAAAAACAGTGCTTTTCTGTAGTGAAGATTCACGCAATTTGGCTGTAAATTTGTCTTATTTCATACTCTGACTGTTATGTTGATATCATTTTTTTGTGTCAGCACATGCACACACACACATTCTTCCTTTCATAGTAAAAAGAACAATTGCAATTACTTTAATGGGGACATTTTCATGTATTTTGTAGCCTTATCCTCTCATGGTAACTAACCACAATTTGTACCAGAACCATATCACTGAGATCAAACAAGACACGAGCTTATGTGATTTCACCAGTAAACTTGCAAAACTATGCTAGTTCTGGAAAAAGCTCCTCTCCCTGCACCTTTGTTAATTTACGTAGGACACATCTTTACATATAATTACACATGGTTTTGTTATACTTTTTCTCCATGTTTATACCCATCTATATCTATATTTACCTATACAAGCACAAAATGAAAAYGAAATTAATGTAATGCAATAAAAATTTAAAATATAATTTGCTCCCGGTTTGAGATGTACCCGGCCAAGCCTGAGCTTGAAACACGATCTCCCCATAATCTGATCATGATCATGATCTCCCCATAAATTCCTGAGAGAAAAATGTTTACTAAGGAAATGCAACTGACACTTCGAAGATTCGAAGAGACACTAAATATTTGGATCCTGTGTTTAGTGAGCAATTTGCACAGATAAGCATTCCATTACTCCACGATAAAAGCGATAAWGTTTTCTAAAAAATATATATATTTTTACATCACCCCTATCTGATGATGTTTCAAATGTAAAAATAACCTCATTAATGCTGACAAGAATGCAAACCTAGTCTCTCGAAAATGTGAGAAGACCACAGGAATCCCATGTGACTCTGACTTCCTTGCCTTATTGGAAACATCTGTGTCTGTTGGTAACCTCAGACCATTTCCAGGTTTGACTCCAAAAAGAGAATTTCACAACCTTTTTGTGCATCTCAGCCTCTCTGGGTGCACTTCAAAACAGGTCCTGAACATCCCTCTCTTCTCCTTTTGCTTTGGGATAAAAGATGCATTTTTAAAAGCCRCCTGCAAACCAGACCAAAGTTTGCCTCACGGTTTGTTCTTGCAAAYGCAGACAGGCGTGTGGCAAGTTGTTGCAGATACAACAACATGCTGATCRGGACCTGTGGCTGATATCAAAAGCCATAGCTTTCACAGAGCTGTAGTGGTCAAAGCCAGGGAAGACTCTGGCTCAGGCTGCTGCCACGCTACRGGCAGGCATCCTTTCTGGCAGTTCTCCTTGAAGGGGTCTCAGCTCTCTGTTGTCCAGAAACATCTAACCCTGTACCCAGCACTTACTAGTCAGTGATTTCTGTAACTGTGCCTTTTTGCAGTCAAGAAACAGTCCTAGTACCAGGAGGCATCTCAACCTCGATTAAAGGGTTCAGGGCGTGAACAGACAACAGGCAAAGAGAAGGGATTGTCTGAGGTCACACAGAGGAGGAGAACTGGAAATCTAAGCTTCATTCCCCACATTATCCACTGCAATGTATATAAATTGCAAATTTATTAGTCACTACCCTTGAACCAATGTCTTGTTACAGACTAATGTGAACTGCAGGGCAGGGGATGTCTTTCCTGACAATCTGTATGGTACCTAGGAAGCTGTGTGGGCTACAGCAGATAAACAGCAACAATTAGTCAACACAGTGTTTGAAGCTGAATCCACGTTTCATTCTACGCAAGCAATCTTTTTGAACAGCTCAGCTAATGTGCTGGCAGTGGATAAAGTAACTGATTATAGCAAGGGATTGCTTATATACGAAAATGATGTAACCCTGGGATTAAGTCCAATTCCTTTTCAGGCTCCAAAGCAAACAGAGATGGCCTTTCAGTTATTTTTCATCTGGCTTCACTTTTTTGTGTTGACCAGCGGGTGAATTAAGGTGCCCATTCGACAACACCAACAATCTGAAATCTGCTTCGTTCTTTTCTTCAGGAAAGAGAAGGAAGGAGGTACCAATTGCTTTCAAAACAGCTCCTCCTTGTAGCTTTTAGGAATATCATATGGTCAAAGGCTCCTGTCTGCAAATTTCAGGCTCCTCTTTACTAGCCATAAATTTTGCCTGCAAGGGTTTGAATATTTATCTAGCCTGAGAATGCACCATGTGGTTGGTTTTCAATCTGGTGGCTCCGTTCGAGGCTGCTGGTTACTGTAGGATGCTTTGCTARTCACTGGTTCTCTCGTTCCCAGGCCATGTCCATGCTGTAAAGACCGCTACGGCTGGCCGTTTGTACGCAGCTGGCAGCGTGGGCATGCTAGTTTGCTGCTAAGTAACTCTGAAGCGTTTATTCAGTTTGTGTCATGAAGTCTACACTGAGCGGCTGCACGGTATGATTGAAACTCAGCTAGTTAGTCCGAAACTCCTCTGGGTGACTGCCAGGTAGACGAACCAGAGCGCCCAGGCCAACCCCCACCGCCCAGCATTCCTGCAGAGGGCCTGGGACAGGAGCGATGGGTGGCCTCGTCCCCTGCGGCACAGCAGACAGCACACACGGCAGCGCCCTGTGAAAGGATGGCATCGGGATGAAGTTAGGCAGTCCGGAAAAAAGCTGGAAAGCTGAAGCTGCCCTGCCTTGTGCAGCAATACCTCAAAGCCCTGCATCCGACCACCTGAAGCTTCCTGTCTTCTGTGACTGGCAAGGCTGGGTTTACACCAGTGCATCAGGGCTGAAGTTTCAAACCATATGTGCCTCCACTTTAAAACCACACGACTGGCTTGGAGTTGTCAATACAAGTGCTGATGGCCCCCTTTGCTGACAAGCTGGGTAGAGCACTCCTTTATCTACGCTTCCCAGTAGAACAGGATCAAATCCAAATTTGCCAGTGGACAGCTATGAAAGCCCGCAGACTTGCCACTGAAGATTTTGCAACCTGGTGAGGACCAAGTCTGTCCTTGCTGTGCCCCTGGTCCACGCTCCCTGGTCCAAAGGAGCTATTTGGAATCATATGGAGTGGCCACAGGAATTTATAGCTGAGCTCACCACTRCCAAAATGACTCTCACAGCTCTACCCCGCTGGCTAATCTTCAGTGCTAGCAAACCCTACACCAGAAACACATGGCTAGGAAAGCATCTAGGCRTCTGTGTGTGAGTGTGCAGGGCTGCCTGGGTGTGAACGCCCTCCGCAGCGCTGTCCTTCAGCAGCTCCTGCACTAGGAACATCTAAAACTTGTTGGATACAGCCCGTTGGCCTCAGTCTGTATGTCAGGCCAAGGAGGTGATGTGCCGTATCTCAGAGCACTGTGTCAAAACACACCTTCCTCACACTCGCTGTCAGCCATCAGACATACCATGCGCTTGGCGGTATTGCTGGCACGTGACCGGGTGTATAAATGTGCCTGCTAAGTGACCGAGTGCACAGGCCACGCACCCACCACAAAAGTGGTCCCGTCTTTGGACAGCAAAGGGTTGAAACGCTGTTGCTGTGAGTGTTGTTGCAAGCCGGAGAGATGCCAAGAAGTATGTCCCAGGTTGGATGAAGGAAATGRTGAACAGATTATCAAACTTATTATCAAACATCCACTTCAGAGGAAGRGCTGTGTTCGTAAGTAATCCAGAGGCCCTCTCATTGTGATACTGGTGAAAAGTCTCCAAGCTAATGGCAGGGATTGGATCCAAGCTCATCAAAACCAGCCCTGACTTCCYGGGCGGGGGGTTCTTTTGCACGGGTAGAAATTTCCCATCGTTTCAGTGCAACACATCCRATCCTTTTCTTTTGCAACACTGTCCTACAGACACAGGTTTCCTTTCAAAAAATRTATTCTGTGGAATTGCTCCTTTTCCTTGATATTTTTCCTTGCAAGGAAAGCAAACTGTTCACACTGACTCGGGACTATCTGCATTGAAGGCACTGACAGCCGCAGTCACTGGCATCTGTTTCCATGCTGCCATCCCCATCAATTYAGCACTGACCTTCCCACTGGATTTCCAATCACACCACCACAGTAATGTGTTTTATGAGGTAATATTTGACATTTGCTGACTTGGGAGAAGCCACTAGCCTTAAAGTAGCCTGAATCATGCAGCCTTTGCATCCTAAGGTTTAGACATGCATTTAAATTTCTTTTAGAAGAACAGTGGCACAAAGAAGAATAGAGGGAGATTGGCAGGGATCAAATAGGGCCTAGAGTCTCCTTATTTTGTGAGGTGCAAATTTTGCAATTATTTTTGCAACGTTTTGCTTCTCTTTTTCGCTAATTTGTCTCCCAAGGCACAGTTGTAGATTGTGGTAGTTCAGTTAACAGCAATATTGCCTCATCCCTTCACAGTCCCTTGCACAGAAGCCTCTAAATGTTGTRAAGCCAACCTTCCCAACACCCAGCTCCGGTAAAATCACTTTTTACRTCTACAAAGGAGAAAGTGAGGTATGACAGACTAAAGCCAGCATCCAAATCACAGGGAATGTCTATAGCAAGATGGGAGATGACTCGGAAATCTAAAAGCTGAAGCCAGYGCTTGAAAGCTAGATTCTTCTCCCTACTTTAAATCTGAAGTAGGGAAACAACCCCCACCATTTTGCTGAACAGGGGAGGGGAAAACCCTGCCTAATTCTGCCATTTCAGCTGTGTAAACTAATGAATGTCAGTTTAGTGTTTTACAGTGAGTTCTCATATTGGTTTTGCCTGTACTGTTGGGAGTGACATCACCTGGCAGTTATGTCACTACTATAAAGGAATAAGCATAAACTGCTCACTTAARTCTGAAAGTGATTAAAAACATTAAGAGGGTCACACATGGTTATTCAAAGACGACAAACACTCAGGCTCATAGTTTTGTTACACGAAGGAAAACAAATGTTCTAAGAGCAGTCTACCCTCACAGAAAGTCTGAGAAGCACTTCATATCTACACAGGGAAGTGCCTAAACATTTGCAAGTCTTCCAGGAGTCAGATGGAGACAAACAGGCAGCTATAAGCCTGGGTGCATTTTCAGGCAGCTTCTTTTTCACACTAAATTATACCTGCACCCAAGTCAGAGATCCTTTATAGCACAGCAGAATCATAAAGAACTTAATTTACCTCGAGGCTGGATCATATAACACCTATATGGGCTAATTCTGCTATTGCTTATGCTGACAGGACACAGAACTGCACGTCTAARAGATACATCACCAAAAAGAGATGGAGCCTGCTGTCAGTTGCATTAATATAAATTGCTGTTAACTGTATTGGCTTCAGTTAAACGGCTCTGGATTTTCCCTAGCATAAATGGAAGTGGCATCTTTCATGTAAATAATCTTAGCTTGTCAAGTCAAAAAAGTTATTCACAGAATAGGCATTCTTCAAACCCTGATTTCTGTGGGAAAATYGCCAGGCATTAGCAATCTGTATGTTATGAACTTTTCTCCCAGAAATCAGTATCACACTCAGTGAAGACATTTTAGCAAATCTTCCCCCTGAAGGAATAAAATATTAAACCTTTTTATTCAGGAAAGTTCATTGGTCCTGTATTCAATGGAAAACCTTGCAGGGAGCCAAGTGTTACAGAACTATGATTCTCCACCAAAAAATTACACTGTTGYTTCATGTGCAGTTGAGTTTCTTGAAGGCTTCACAATGCTTCACGCAGGTACTTACGCTTTGGGCCAAATGTATTCCTGAAGCAACCCCAAGCTCCTTTGTTGATTTATGTCAAAGGTGTGTAAACTGACCGCATAAGACATTAATATAACTGACATTTTTCACCATGAGGTGAATATGGACAGGGGCTCAGAGAGATGCTCAATCTCCACCCTTGGAGATATTAAAAATTGGATTGGGAACAGCCCTGGGCAACTAGGTGTAACCATCTAAATTGCAAGGAGTTAGGGGACGTCTTATGGTTACCACAGGGATTTCAATTCACCCACGCTGGGTACCTTGAACACGGACTAAATTTGCAAAGCTGAGGTGCAGCTCGCTCTCTCCCTTCCCAGCTGCAGGTCCCTGTGTGTCTGCTGGGTGCTTAGGGCTGAACACAACACATGGGGGTGTGCTGGCCACTTCAGTGCTCAGGCTAGATACCTCTAGAGACAGTTTGGGATAACTGTCCTGAAGTTATTTAGGAAGCACACAGCCATTTAATTCCACTGAAAAGGAGGAKATTAGTACCTTGGGGATGAGAGGTAGCCCTGTAGTATCCTGCTGTCATAGACCGTATCATTCCTGTGAAGTGACATTAGTCCATTCTCTTCAATGGCTTCTGTTTCCACCCATAAGCACACATTAACGTATAGAAATCTGCATGAACCCAGGTTTTACTAGAAATGTATGGGAATACTTCCTCTCACACAACAGTCCAAACCTCATTCTGCAAACTTTGCTTTCTAAAAGTGCCCATGGAGTTTAAATTTATGTAGCTATATATAT
The DNA here is from genome assembly GCA_030449065.1 of Oceanodroma leucorhoa. Taxonomy (NCBI): domain Eukaryota; kingdom Metazoa; phylum Chordata; class Aves; order Procellariiformes; genus Oceanodroma; species Oceanodroma leucorhoa. The sequence continues at coordinate 712,431 of JASVER010000191.1, read as the reverse complement.
ATATATTTATGTATGTTCAGAGTTTTACTCCAGAATGTGAGATTTTAATGAATGAAAATATGCAGAAATATTCCTTACTATTCATTAGAATTATTTATGTAATTAATTGAAAGCAGCACTATTATCTAAGAGCAAGACTGTACTGGGCTCTTCGATGGGTATTTCTGTCACTGCACCTGGGCAGTTTTCATACTTGAAACTTTTATCAGTCAAACTGCATGAATTGCAGTTGTGAACAAAACTGACACGACTGAATTTTTGTTTCTAAGCTGTCATGAGTATCTGCCTTCAGTCCCATCTGTAAAGGCAGTCAGAAACTTTAGAGGCATTTTATTTTTCCCTAGCTGTAAAAAAACTATTGTGAGGCACAGTACCTTGTCTCCTGGCTGCGGGCGCATCACAGATACACGGTCATAACCCTTCCGCAGCAAGACCCAGAGAGCRTCCAATTTCCCCTGCAATTAAAAGAAACACAGTGTTATCTTCTGTGCAAGAAAAGTGCGCTGTGCAAAGTGCAGTGTAGGAACAATGCAGCTTAGACCTACACATTTGTTACTTAATTTCCTGTGTTTGTGCAAGATGCTGGAGAGCAGTGTCTTCTCTCACAGAAACTTGCTCCGAACTTGCTGCAAGTGCAAAGGAAGAGGCTTTCAGATGAGCAATAAACAGATATGTCTGACAGTCAACAGTACCCATGTGTCTAGCCTTTACGTATTCTTCTGAAAATCTCCGAAAGTAATAGGTGACTTAGATACCTCCTGGGCTGAGAGAGGCTAATAGCTACTCAGCTCCTGACATCGTTGCTAGCAAAATGCTAAATCAATGCAGAAAGCGACCAGGTGAATTTATACAATGCATTTCCTAACTATTCTGCCTCCTCCTCTGGCTGGCTGAGTGGCTTGCCTCTAGCTCTAGGTGACCCACTGTGACATACTAGAAATAATTTTGATTTAGATCTCAAAACAATCTGCYGGGGAGAACTGACTGAAAAACCGTCTCTCCACACAGCCAAGACAGCTGAGTCACAGCGAGGTGCTGCATAACGACCCACTTAATCTTTCATGTCAGCTACACGCCAGCAAGAGAGCATCAGGTTACCGGGTCTCACACAAGCTCCCCAGTCCCACCCCATATGTCAGTTAATATTTGCATCTTTTCCAGGCAATAACACACATCTTTCAAAGTCCTCCATTCCTATGAGCTCAGTGTCAGCTGCCCTACAGATGCCACCCTCAACACACTGCACTGGTTTTGACAAGCTGTTCACCTCACTGTGTGGTCTCGTACCCAAATGCACGCGTGTGCACACGCAGAGACCCAGACAAGTTTTGCTGAAAACCCAACGTGTTGAAATCTCTTGTTGACAGAAAGTTTGGCAGAGACGCGGGGTCGGACCCTCCCTGCCATTCCTGCAATGCAGACAAAGCGTTCATTCCTGATTGAAATTCAGCAGCGACACAAAATGCCAAGCCTGCGGTTATTTTCCAAATGAGCTGAACAAGGCCAGAAGGAGCAGCACAGGGCTCTGCAATGTAGAAATATCCACCAAATCATCTGCTCCGAAACATACATCTGCTGCTGATGGATTCCCTGCTATATCCCTATTGAAACAGGCCAGGGTTTCACTTTCAAAATGGATTCAKCTTCTGGGAGATCTGCAGAAGGGTTTACACGAGTGCAGCACGTTGGCTCGCTCAGTGGAAGGCTACAGACTTCAGCTATTACAAGCTGAAGATTAATTTACCAAACTCTCTTCACATTAACTTCATTTGACCCTTGGTCTGTTAAGCACACGATACCCAGAGATTTGTAAAAATTTCTTGAGAGGGTTAACAACAGACAGTATTTAAGCTTTCCGTTAGAATTGTTCCGAATGCTACGATATTAGAGCAGGCACCATGAGTGAAACCCCTACCAGTAATAGCTCAGTAAACTTTACTGTATCCGCAGAGATGGAGACAAGCTACTCTGAGAATGTACAAAGTTGTCCCTTGGTACAAAACTATTTCCTGTGGTTGAGAGGATCAAACCCAAAGGCCTAGCCTACCCCTGACTGAACTCAGAAACTCATGTATGATCGCTACCTGTTTCCTAGAAATAAAGACTACAAAAATTTTATGATAGCAGAATTGCCTCATTTAACTACCATGGGACAAAATTAAGCAAATGGAAATGTAAGCTGAATGTTGCAGTGGTGGTGGGAAAAGAGCAAGTAGCTTCATTAACAGTAAGGAAGCTTGCTTTCCGGAGAGCCTGGGTSTCATGGCTGATAAACTTCAGTGTCTGTGAAGGTGAGACCTTCCTGACAGCCAGGGTATTTATAAGGTCCTTCTGTGACCCTGGTTCCCTGGTAGCTAAAGACTCAGTGCACTCAATGTATACTCTTCCTTTCACGGGGACATAGAGTCTTTCTCTTCCCTTTTCAAGAAATAGTTAGGGCCGTAATCCTCTTTGAGACCTATATTCCTCAACCAGTGTSTTGAGCCAATGGTTCAAAGCTTATTTGGGAGTAGGAGGCATACATGCGTGGAGACAGACACACAGAATGACTGCATAGATCTTGTTTCCATAGGATACTGGGGAAAAGACTTCCTAAGGTGAGAGCCAGGAAAGTCTGTTATTCTCAAAGGAAGAAGCAAGAAACTCCTCTGTCAGACTCTTCTGCATTTGGACAGCACAGCCTCTTAGACCTGAGGGAAGCCATCCCTGTCTATGCCAATCCATCCTTCCCCCTACATCAGAGCTGGTTGAAGTTCTTGATCTCTTGTCCCCTCTGACAACTTAAGAAATAAGTACCTTTTTCTTCCATCTCTCCTTTAGGGAAACCAGAGGGAAAATTATAACTTTCCACGGAACAAAAGAGGTCCTTTTTACTCTGCAGTCCTAATTTCCAAGAGCCTACCAAGATTTCTTGGGAAAAGCCAGGAGCTCCATCTTTGGGAGTCTGAATGGAGCTTCAGGGTCTGCCTGAAACATCTGGGTGGAAGAGAGGGAGAGTGGATCATGGAAAGGATGACATTGGTTGAAGAAATGAAAATGGCAATGCATTCACTTGGAAATATAAACATTTCTGTGCTCTCTAGTGGGTGGGCTGTGTCTGTGTTTGGGAACTCCTTTGCAATTGAAGCACAAGGTCGCTTGGAATAAAAAAAGGTCTGGAGGCAAATAAAGCTTTGAGTCCTACTAGACATGAAGTCCAGAAAGAAGAAACAATCAGGAAGGAGGGCATAGTTTCAGCCATTGCTTTAACAYGAATGCATTCTCTTCCTGAATTAATGGTTAATTCAGCACTGTATCGACCCTGGTCTAGTGAATGACCTGACACCTAGAGTGCTCCTGAGACCTGGCGGTGTCAGTTAGAGGCAGTTTTGTAAGCTGCCTATAAATCCAAGCTGCCCTTGGGCCTCTTCTAGCAAGGAAGCTGTGCCATGTCASCTTTGCAAATAGAGATGAAGGCTAGAAAACGTGCCAGGGACACATGGCTTCGTAAATGCTTAAGTAGCCTCCACTTCGGATTCACCTGAGGTTTCTTTTTGAGAGCACCAGTTTTTGCTTCAACCTCAGCCTTGAGGCAGGTCCTACATGTGAGTTTTTGTGGGTGAACAGTGAGTTTAGCCTTGTCTTGTGGTCCTTTCTGMATTGTTTTTTAGAGACTGATAGTGGTCCTTTTGAAGTCAGACAAGTACTATAAATGCTCTGAGGAGGAAGAAGAAAGGAGAGGTAGATAAGTAGWCAGGTAGACAAAAGCAGAGGTAGAAATAGAGGTAGGAGGAAGGCTGCTAACCGATYCAAAGCACACAGAATTGCGTGGCTGTCTGTAGCAGGGAGCGTGTCCTGAACCAGATTAAAACTAAAGGCATGGTCCTTTACAATCCTTCACTTGCACCTACTCTTTGTGCTGCCCCTCCCTCTGTCAGATGAACTRAGGATTTGGCAAGTTTCTTAAGAAGTTTTCAGACTTGTCATTCTCCTTGGATTATTTGCACTGACTTTTCAAACTGTTGCAATGATATTTTAAAAGCGGGATAATCCAGTTGGCATCGTGCTGAGTAGTAACAGCAGCAAATAATAACAACAATAATAATAATAACCACAATCTGTTAAGTGTCAGTAGCCACATTTGGTAGCAAATAAATCTCTGGAGCATTTCAAAAAGCAATCTATCTGCTCTCAGCTGTCTACCTACCTTATAGACGTTACTCTGGTAAGAGTAACAAAGAGAGGGAAGAAAAACTCCATCACATAAACTGGCAAAAGGCAGAACACTCTAAGTAAAGGCTGGCACTTGCGCTGCATGGAGAAAAGGAGGCCTGTTGGCCAGCAAGATGACTGGCCCTAAAATGTGAATTTCCTGGCTCTCTGTCACATCCAAGCTACCTTGGTTCGCTGTTTCTGAGATTTAATTCCTTGTGCTCCTCCTTTACCAATGATTTTTTTAAGTAGCTTGTTACATGCATATTTATCTACCTTAAAAGAGGTGTTTCAGCCAGTCCAGTGGAGCGGGCAGAAATTTAACATATACTTTAACCAAAAGAGCCGAGTGCMCTCGGAGCATGGGGATGAGGGAAAATTTAAGCTGAGTATCAGGAGACATTTCCTATGGGTGAGGTCTGGTAGTCTGTGAAATATTCCCCCCTGAGAAGTGGTGGAAGCCTCTATGTTATTTTAAAAACCAGACTGGAAAAAGCAGTGAAGGATAGATTCAAGTTCRCAGTCCTGCTTTGGCTGAGAGTACAGACCCAATGACCTAATAGGCTATCCCTCCTCGCCTCCCTCTGCCTGTTAGGACCCTGTGATAGTTTCCCTGCACAACATAATGCAAATTCATCTTCATATGCTCACATCTTCAGGACAAGAGCTTCTGCCAAGAGTGCTGATGAATTTTGCCAATTTTGCTAATTCCTTACTGCACAGAGAGAATAATAGCAGGACTCCTGCTTCATAGGAATGATTCCCTCTGGTTTTGATGCGTGCTCAGGATTGTACACGGGGAAAGTGTTGGATACAGTTATYCCGTCTGCATACACTGTCTTTTTGAAAGCAGTTCAATAAGGGGTGTGGTGACAATTAATAATTAGGTAAATTCTTGTCCACAGACAGAGTCAGGCTTCTAAATACTATCCAGATGTGGAACACCCCAAAATTATGGGAGTATTTGGATAAGGGGTCTTGGATTGGAACTGTCCTTATACTGTATACAATTTGAATGGTTGATGAGAGATATTTYTAAAGGAATTAAGAATACATATCACCCATTAGATACTCCAAATATTTGTAGGCCCCCTTATAACTGAATTCTTGCTGTTATGAAGCAAAAGCTGTTCCTAGTCAGAGTCAGAACTGAACCTGAACCCTACGTACATTGAATCTTTTCTCCAAGACTCTCTTGAACTTTGTAGAACTTCCAGCTGGGACACAGATCTGCAACAATCTTGACTCCTCTGTTCAGAACTGATTTCCTACCATGCCAAATAAACTCTGAAAATTAACTGAAAGTCTCCTGAGGCTGTAATCCAACAGCATGAACTGGTGAAGGAAGAGGGGAGAAACTTTGCAGTATTTTCTATGGGAAAGGACCCAGCTCTCAACTAATGATCTCAGGTAGTTGTACCCACATGGATTCCAGCTGCCTGAGCATGTATTCAGGGCTCTTTGTCCTAAAATCAGTGTTTCTGTCAGCTCCTCAGCGGTTAGAGTACAGCTTTGTGTGCTGTGAACCCTTCTGACTGCAGCATGCAAAAGCAACTGAGCTGTGTCTCTGAGCTGGATGAGGTCATTTCCATGAGCACACAGTAGGAGTGAAAAATCTCCCAGATGGGATGAGTGTGTTTTACAAACGCTTTGCACTGATRCAAAATGACAGTGCAATGCATTTAGGAACAAAGGAGCAGCTATATGGGATGGTGCTTGCTGCATTCCCCAGTCTGAACTGAAAACAGTTGACTCTCTAACCTGTCCCACTGTGGGAATGAATAACCTTCGTGAACACATGTTGAAGACATTATAACACAATTGCAAATGACTTGTTGGAGGGCTATGTTTATTAGATGATAATCTTTAAGGGGGAAAAGAGAGAGGGCATTGGACCAAATTTTCAAAGAGGCTCACATTTCCGTATCCTCCGGAAACCACTCTTACTCCCCTGTGCATCCTTGCCGTTCCCATCACTGGATTTGAACCAGCTGCAAGATCAATGACTGAGGAAAGCCAAAACACGTGACTTGCCCAAATTCCTGTGGGCACTGCTTGGAGCTGATCAGTAACAAGATACAATGCAGGGAAACCTGGGTATACTGCAGTGTAATATATCGGCATTGCAATAACTTGGCTAATAGAATATGTCTGACTAGATTGACTGCTACTCGGGAGGAAGAAAACAGGAGAATAAAACCTCTAATTTCCAGCAGTGAGGCACTTCCCCATTCCCCAGCATAAAGTTTAAGGCAAGCTCTATACACCAAAATGTTTACTACAYATGTTACACACAACGTCTTTGCAGACTACTTGCAGATAAATTGCCTGTGGAGGGTTTCTAAGACCCTAACCAGCACCTCCACTCTTCAAAATGAGATCCAAGCTCCCGTGGTACAAGGTTGGCACTTGGATATGAATTGGGCAGTTTCAGTCTTTGAGATTGATAACTATGGTGCTGCTACAAATAGCCCCAGACCGAAAAGGGACAAGAAGGGTATTAGCATTTCCCAAAAGAGTTAAACCTGAGAAACAGAAGTGCGGGATTATTTTTTTCTTCTTTTCATTAGAGTAGTTCTACAGTAGTTAAGCTGTCCGCCTTTCCTGAGGTCAGCTTAATTTGTCCTGAATGCAAAAGATTAGCTTTCTGACATTGGAGTGCCCTCATACCATGCCCTGGCTGATGCAACTAATATCTGTTTTGTGTGGTTTGTTTCTCTTAATCCACAAGAAGCATTTACATGTGCAATGAAGAGTTTTGCTTCAGTGAAGTATTCAGTTGCTTGCTTGTTTCCATTTTGTACACGGCCAACCATTTGTATTAGTGAAGCTGCCTGCCCTTGGGAGAGATGGCAGAGGAGAGTCTTCCCAGTTCCTGTTGTGCAGCTTTGCGTTGCATGTGACCTGATATCAGCGTGAATTTGACCTTCCRCATCTGAGGCACTTTAATTCAGCCAAACGCTTCTTGCAGGGCATCCCCTCCTTGTGAGGCAAGCATGCTGCCCTGCAGCAAGCCTGGCCCTGTGACCCATGCCTGCTGGCAGACATCCATCTGCTGCACTGCAATCCTTGATCTGCTGAGAACAACTCTCCCTGGAGACATTTAGCAGCAATTTTCTTCCTATTTTCTCCCCTCTTTCTAAGGAAAGAGGATGCTATTTATTCCCTACGTCTCAGGGAATATGTAGTGTGGACTAAAGGGCCTGCCCTTGGAAGTGCAGTCGAGTCTGTAAGCACTTTACAGAAGCTAGCTACACCACCAGAAGAGATCAGGATCCCACTCTGGTCTAAGAAAGCAATGCAACCCCAAAATCTGACCAACCTGGTGGGAAATTCCCATTGCCCCATGTGGCTCCTTTCTACAGCACCTCCCCAGGCATGGGTTCCGTGGGACTCCCTCATGCACAGCTACTCTAGCAGCATCTTGAGATCATAGGTTTGTGGACAGTTCTGTACCTTGGACGTGAAAACTCTTAATACGGATCTCCTGGAAAAGTCCTATGCAGTACAACGCTGGACTGGACTTACCTTGATTGGAGAGTACCACTTCCGAGGAGAGGAAGGCCTGCGCATGTTGTTCACAAGGTTCCTGGGTTCAGGGAACTCATATTCCTGTTCTGGCATCTTGACTCTGGCATTCTTGGCTTTCTCTAACTTAGCACCTTCTTCTGTGGAGCCCTTTTCTCCCCAGCGTACCTTAAAAGATGGCATCAGGGCATATTACAAGAGTAGCTGCTGTGAAGAGTTACGTCCCTGCTGTAATAACTAGATCCTGGTCCATATTTTCCCAGTGTCCAAATCCAAGGTGAAGAGCGAGCCGCAGGCTCTGAAGCTTGTTTCTAGACTAGAGCCCAAACTTTGAACTACTTCTTTGTGATTTATGAGAAATGTGAGAGTGGGGAAGGTTTTCTGAAAAACTAAAAATATTTCCTTGTAATTTGTATGGCAACACTGCCCCTGTATCCCAGGCACRGACCAGGCTCTTACTGTACTAGAGGAAAAAGATGGCCCCAAATTTCAGGAATTTATGTTTGGCTCTCAAATATTCCTATATAAAAATGATCTGGGCTCAGATGCACGAAAAAAAGCTTAAAGAAGTTTGGGCTTATCTCTTGAGTTTCTTTCTGGGTAAATTGCAGCGGAATATCACAGCTCAGTTCGCAAGTAAGATCTTCTGACACATGAACTGGTATTTAATTACCTCCATTCGTTTGATGCCACCAACTCCTCTTCCACCATAATAAGAGGCATCTACTGTTGGCCATTTCTTCTTTGGAAGGCCATCATCATCTTCCTCCTACAAAACCAAAGGAAAGGGTTGCACTGTTAGGAAGCATGACTAGAGATGGAAAGGAATAAACAAGTCACAGGCTACGTGGTCCTTTGAGCCTGGCTAGAGCCAGTGCAGTCAAGGTTCTGGTCTCTCACTGATTATTTTCCAGAGGATGTACACTCATGAAAAGAAAATGTTTCGTGACATAAACAGCACCACCACTTGAAAGGTACAGTCCAGCTCCAGCAAGAATGTGATTTTTTTTTTTTTAGGAGACTCTGTCTTTCATCATCTTTAAATTCAGGGAAGTAAATTGTTTCCAAGTTGCAAAATCATTGAAGCAGCCACCAAAACAGCACTCAGCATAGCTCAAGAGCTAGGGTCTTTTGGCTGCAAGTCTGGTTGATGTGCTAGCCATGAGTGATGGTAGCAGGGACTTACCTCTTTGCCATCCCTTCACTTTTGCCTGTGATTAGGGAGAGAAGAGCTGCTGCTCTGAGGAGTGTTCCCTGACTCATGGCTCCCCATGCTGGAGGAACCCTCCACGGCCCAGATAAATCATCATATTGTAGTTCAGATTTGACAGAATGGGGGGAAAAGCGAGAAAGTCAGATTTGCTCCTGAGTGAAGGCAAATTAGGAGTACATTTGGAAACAACCCCAGCACGAATGCCCGACRCAGAGATGAGGGGTTTTTGAGATGAGCTGGCCAAGTGTAATAGGATGGAAAAGTATAATGGAAAAGTTACAAGAATGGAATTAGCTCTTATAATGAACTTCTGCCTCTGCTGGGGAGGCTGCCCATGGAAGTCCATGTGGCTTCAGTGATTTTCAGGRGCTTATTCCAGCAGAAAGTCAGGTCCTGTGTGAAAAACGAGACTTAAATTCTGTACAAATTTGAACGTGTCCTACCCTTACATACTGCAGGCAGAATGGTACATCACCATACACAAAGTTAAACGTGTTCAGGGCCCCGGCCTTCACGATGACATTCAGATACAGCCAAATTAACAAATCAAGAAAATCTCCTTAAGTTTATTTAAAATGAGTCTAGCTAAAGTTCTAGCAAGTGTATTCTATATGTTCTATATTCTTTGTTGCACTACATAACAATTCCACATATGCTCTGACCTATATGGTGCCTTTCCCTTTAATTTCTACAGTTCAGGCTGTGAACTGGCAAAGCAGAAAAGCAGAGTTCATCAAAAACGTGAAGTATTTCCTGTGAAAAATGTGGAGAGAAATGAAAAATGGTTCCTCTTTTTTTTCTTTCTTTAATTTTTCACAGGGATTTGGCAAAACTCCAAAACTCAGGAGCTTTCCAAAACTGGAAAAGCCAAAAATACTTTGAAATTGAACTCCCCAGTAGGAAAACTGAAAAACTGGGGGAAAAAATCCAAGACAAACTATGCTTTTCATGTCAAACAAAAGCATTTCTGTTTTWCAAAATACACATAAATTCAGCTGCAAAATTTGTCCTGATCTAAAGGAAGAGTGAACAATTGAGTCATAAATACAAGGTTCCTCTCCTTCATAGCTGACCTCTTTCTCTCACTCTGGCTAGAGCTGCAGAGGCTCTTTGCTGCAACCTAAGAACTTAATATCTCTGCATGAAGTTTTCCATGAGGACTTCTTTAAAAAATTGGAATCAAAGCCATCTAAATATTTTCCTTCAGCAATTCTCTTTCTCTCTCTCTCTTCAGTTTAGCACAGACTGGACTTCTCACAACAGGAAATACCAAGGTTTGGGAAATCTTCCCCACAAGCCCTTAAAAGCCCTGCAAGTCACTTCAATCTAAGATAGGAGTGTTTCTGCCAGAACAACAACAGAAACAGCACACGCACAAAAAGACAGCAGTGGACACTTGAAAAACAAAGGAGTCACAAGCTTTCTTCAGGATGAGTCTGTTTACATGTTTTGAAGGGCATGGGAGGTTTTGCAATACAAGCAAAAAAACCCACCCACCAGTGATGTCCTACACACTTGGCAATCGTGCTCACAACACACGTGAGTAGCTAAAGGAAATCAGCTGGAAACTTGGGGGTCAAGGTARGGAGACAGCCGGAAAACAAGAAGGAAGAGGCATACAATCCCCATGTCCAGCATCCTAGCTCACTGCCCCATTCACCAGATCTGAGCCAATAAAACAGGGCTCAATTCTCACGTCATGGCTCAGTTTTGCCCATGTTTTTCTACACTTCGCTACAATGGGGTTTTGCCTGASAAGAACTGCATAAGGAACTTCAGCTCTGACCCAGCAGCAGTACAAAAAACAGCCCCGGAAAATTCAAGTGCATTTAAGGATGCTGGAAATTGACTGTACAGAACTTGGCATCTTTCCACCCCCAAAATCTGCTTTAGATGGAGCTAGAGTTTCTTTTAAAAAATAAGAAGAAGCAGGACAGAGCTACATTTCACAGTCAGAGATCCAGATTCATAACTGCTGAATTTCAGAAAACAAAGATCTGTGTTTATCTCAGAGTCCATGCCGGGCTCTCTGTACTTCAACCCTGACCTGAGGGAACCTCATCTGTGGGTAACACAAGGATAATTCAGGCTCCACTAGGGACATCTGAACCACTCAGGGTAAGAATTCAAACTAAATTTGGCCAGATACAAAAAAAGTTTGGACAACTTACCCCTCTCCCCGCCCTTATAATTATTTTCACAGTTGTCTCTGCAATGCCTGAATCTTGTCAGAATTTAGCATTTATAGAGAGCTCTGCCTGCACAAAGCACTGTAAAACACAACAGGACAATCATTCCTCCGAGTAGGAGATGTTATCATCTAATTTTACAGCTGAGGAAACATGGAGGTGAATACGCTCTCCTCAAGGCTTCTGGCTCCCTACTGCCTCCTTTTTCTCCCAACGCCAAACTCATTTCCAAATTGCATGGCCACCTCTCAGACGCAGAGGCATTGTTACACTTCGAGGGCACCTTGCTCGGTTCTCAAGAAACATTTCCTCCCTGCTGTGGCAGGTTTTGCTTGTTACATTATACTCTACCAGGCATCTAAATGCATAAACAAAATGCTTTGGTTTTCCTCATATCCTTTACCCGTCACTGGCCCAAGCCTGCAAACTATTATCAGAAAGCACTCACAGGTCACAAGAGCATCTAAGAGAAGGTGGTCTACTGGTGCTTTACTAAGGACCAGACTGAAGAAAGAGCTCAACTCTCAGGAGGGACCAAAAAATTCACATATAAGCTTATCCTTGAAACACAAATGCTTAGAAAACCAGCCTTTGTTGGTCTTACTGATCATGGAAACTCCTAGTTTMCCTATGGCACAGATTCTTAAAGATCCTGCCTGAAGTTACATCCTCCAAGTGCAAAGCGCTGCATGCACACAGTTAAGAGAGAACCCCCATTTTGATGAAGATGAAGGAGAAAGGATGTTGAGTTATTCCCACTCTATAGCTCAGACGCTGAGCTACAGAAAGATGAAATAAGGTCTTATAAGTTCAAGGGAATTAACACTGGCACTCCCATTGCAACTGTGGTGTGATTAAACCCAACTGTCACAGCCTCTACACTAACTGAGTTTGCTGTGCTAGGTTTGCTTAGATATTTCACATGAAATTTGGCTATAAAAGTCCACACCTYCATGGTGTAATACCTACACCTCATCTGTTGCCAATAACATCCCAAACCTTTTTATTTTAAATGCCTGTCTGTTGAAAGGTTCCTTTTCTCCTCCTCCCATATTTCTGCAACTCCCTGTAAAAGGGGAATAAAGAGGAAGGAAAAGAGCTGGCATACCACTGTGATCTGGCTTTATTTCAGGAATAATGGAACACATTTCCTGCCTTGGTGTCTACAAAAAATTCTTATCAGATCCTTTTCTCTGGAGCTTATTTTACTATCTCTCCAGCGAGGTTTTTCAGGAAGAGAAAGGAAAACAATTTGGAAAAGATTAATAAACACTAATAAGTGAGGGTGCAAGCAGCTCCTCAAGCAGATGAATCCCTGTTAGCCATTCTCTGGCCTCAAGAACGTTCAGCTATGGGAGAAAGAGATTAATTCACAAAGATCAAACTGGTTCAAGCTGAACAGGTGGTTTCATCCACTGGCTTAACAAGAGCTGCCATGCAGTGAGTTAAATTCCTCCTTTTCATGCTGGCCTCCCATGACAGTGATAATTACCCTTCAGCATCTCATGCCTGTGCTGCTGAATGGTCCTTTCTCTCCAGCACTTTCTTGTGTGAGTTTGCTTTGGTGTATGTGGGTAAGATGACAACAGACATAGGAATTATCCAATTATAGGCTGGTTGGTGGCTTGGCTCTGGTGCCATGCTAGGGGTGACTGTGGAGCTTGGGTGACAGAGCAGCATGGAAAAAAAGGGATTGAGCGATGAGGAAAGGGCATGCTCTGGTTATCTGGTAGATCTCCTGCCTGGTTTTGCCAGACTTCAGGGATCTTTGTGTCCCTGAATCTCTTCTGTGGGACAAAACACTGCCRTGACAGAAAATGAAGATACAGCAGTGTGTTTTAACATTGCCTGATCTCTGTTTACAGGGCAAGGAAGCAATGAGAAGAGAGTGTGCCTCTTGGGGATRCTTTGGAGGGCTCCAGTTTATGCACCCTCTGACTGCAGTCAGAGTCTGTCCTTCTGTGGGACTGACTAGCAGCAGACTTCTGGCATGGGTCACATAGTGAACAGGAAATTGTTGGAAGCTGCAGAGCCCTGCAGGTTGGGCTTTTTTGATGTAGAAGATGGGTCGCTATAGTGAGAACCAGCTTCAACCTCGTGGTAAGTTTCTGGTCTGAGTTGAGTAAGAGTTGTTCCAATAAGCCCAGCCTGAAGGTGATGGGACACATGACTAAAAGCAGCTGTGTCTTCCTCCAGCAGGGCTAGAAAAATCCTTTCTATTCACTGGAGGTAGAAGAATGTGATTTTGATCCACCATCAATGACTAATCACAGGCCAGAAAGGTGCTCACTGGCTCCTTGAGGCATTCACCTCTTCCGATTGGCATTAACTCAACCTTTCCTGGCTGTAAGTAAAACCATCTGTCCTTCATCTGGGCTTAACCTCCTCCAGTATCCTGCGTTGTCTGAGGAGCACAGCGGTAAGTTGACGACATTTGCAATTTCTGAATGAATTAATTGGAAGTTTCTAGCCAATAATGATTTCCTTCACCAACAGTGAGCGTGTCTTCAATATGTCTCAAAAGGCCTTTAAAGTAGAGTTCAATAAAACCTTTGGCGGGTTTGACAGCAATGCTACTTTCCCTTCATTGTTACAGTATAATGCATTCTCCTTGCAGTGCAAAGACATATGGGCCTCAGCTCCCAAATCTGCTGATGCAAGAATTCCTCTTGTCTTTTTTTTTGCCAAGATTTTTGGGAGAAGAAAAAAAATCTTACTGTAGCTATAATGCTGCTGCTTAAGGGATTAGCACTCTTTCATGCTGGAGTCGAGCAGTTGCTAGGTCTTCTGCAAGGGAGAAAGCTATCTGCAACACGTAAGAAAAACTGGATTGCAGAAAATCAACTCCATCTTCTATTTGATTTGAGAAAAGTAGAAAACCTTCTGTGAAAGCATCATGCTACTGCCAATCCCATTCTGTGGACCAGGCTCTATAAGAGTAAATGGGACCAATGAAAAGCATCTTTTCGGAGCTTCTGCTATTTTTCCACTAGTGGGAAGCTCTTCTGTCTGGGAAAAAACACACAGTACAAGTCACAGCTTCAAGCCTTACTAATTTTTAAGCACTGCTCTGATGCTATACAGTTTCTAAAATAGCATAAACTATATTTTCCTTTTTAAGACACCTGTGGCTGCTAATTGTATAAGATGGCTATAGCATAGTTGAGTATTGAGCTTAGGGGATGTGCTCTGGTGGAAAGTACATGTGAAATTACACCATCAAACTAGTCCCTGCAATGTTGGCACATTGTTGTAACCAAATCCCCCCAACCCCAGGGTCCCAAAACAGTAAGAATAATAGCCAAAAGATTGTGCAGATCTGCTCTTGTATTAACGGGGAAGCAGGGAAGCTACAGGTAGGAGATTAATGCAATTTTTCAGACACTGTGCAGTGCCCTACTCTGGGTACAACCAAAGCCTGGACAAGTCTGCATTTAAAGCCGTCACCTACAGGGAGCAAGCCTGAGAGCAAGCAGAACAACATTCTGCTGCTATACAGAGAGGATTTGCTCCACATTCTCCACAGTACAAGACCAGGTTAGTTTAAAATAAAAAGCCAGTGGCAAATACATTGCTAAAGGAAAGCTGTGAAACAGACAGATGAATTGAGGACTGTTTCATCCAGAGAGCTGCACAGACTGTTCTTCTCTGTCAGAATCAGGGCCGAGAGAAAGTATAACATGTCCAGAAATCTCTTTACACCAGCTTAACTAAACTTAACATGAGGCAAACACAACTGGTCTGCTTTTGCAGCACTTACTGGTTTGATAAAAGGCTTCCTTATTACGTGAAGCACGCCTTCCCTCTTAGCACAGAGATGCAATTTCCCTTTCCAGTCCTTGGCCAGTGAGCCAGCATTCCAGAATGATGCATTTTAATTAACTTCAGCAATTGAATCCCTTGGCTTGGAGGCATGTGTGATGCAGAACACAGCACGTGCAACTTTAGATTAGTATTTTCCTTTTCATTCAGAGGATAGAAGCTAACAAAGCTAGTGGATTTACCGACAGCCCAAACAGAAATGTCTACTTCGGAAAACAGGCCAGACGCCTGCATATAGAGGTGTGGGGAGCCCTGGATCCAAATGCAAATCTCCCTTGGGTTCAGGAATGTTCAGATTTGGAGTTTTGCTTCAGGCTTGTTTTGAAGTGCCACCAAGATGGAGGTTCTAGTACTGGCCTTGGCTCCAGCTGCCCTGAACTATTTCTGTGCTCACCGCGGGCAGAAGCTAGGTTGGATCCCACCTCTGTAGCGTTGCAGAGCACTGAGCTTTAAGGGTGTCTGTCTGCCTTGGCACAGAGAATACTCACTGGGCCAGCCTTCACGGAGAGCACAGAGAGGATCATTTCAGCAAGCTTTTCCACTTGCAAGCTGAAGCAGGCAATGAATTTGTCTCCAGACGCAATAAGCAAGGCGAACTAACCAACCTAATCACTCTGAGCACAGATCTAAGTCTTCTCTTACTTGCATAGTTAAGAGGAACTAATCCAAACCCCAGTGAAGTCAATGGAAAAACTCCCATTGACATCAACGCACCCTGAACACAGCCCAGTGACTTTTTAATGAAATCCCATGTGCAAAACAGTGAAAGCAAAGAAGAGACTCATTGCATGCTGAAAGCAGAAGGACACAGAAAGAGGCAGATGAAAAACTGGGCATATTTCTGGGGAGAGTCAAATAATTAAGTAACAGTGACATAGCTTTAAACCATTTGTTGCTAGATTAATCTAAAAAGAGTAAGCAGAATTAAGAGGATGGTTTTAATGTTGCTTTACCGTTTCTCTCTGTTAAAACTTCCCTGGCTACTGCAGCTCTTCTGATATCAAGACGATTTTACATCCGCTCAGAATCTGGTCCGCTGTCTTCAGACACATTGCAAAGACCGTGGGCTGCCTTTGCTCACAGCAACTGTAGTCCAAGGGATCAGCATTGTGAGTTACCGCTCAGCTGCCAAGAGCTGTTATATATGCTAAACCGTCAAAATCATTACCGTGCCGTCCCAGGAAGGCAGTTAAGCATATGTTTAGGTTCCACTAACTTCGAAGTTAAACATAGGCTTAAGAGTTGTCCTTTTTGTGAATCACAGCCTAACTCTGTAGCGCTGTTCCGACCGAGTAGAAGTATTGTCTGCCTCTGTCCTCCTTCCCTACCTGCTCCGTGGAAGTACTGTACACATAGATCTACAGTCACTCTTAAAGAAATAAAACCCACACCTCTACCTCTGTAGAAAGCAAAATGAGCAGAGTGAAACACACATGGCAAACATCAGCTAAAAAGCCCATAGTTTGGCTAAAACACCATTGACATTAAGGCACAAAGGTTTAAATGGTCCACACTCTGCCATGCAGCAGAATCACAACCTCTTGTGAGGAGACTGAACAAAATCTTGTCCTAAACATTGAAGAAATCCGGTTGTCAGTGTTACTCACCTCACTGTCTTCTGCAGGAGGTGGGGGGGGCTCTTTGATGATCTAGAAGGATTAAAGAGAAACAGAATAGTAAATCCATACTTTGTTCTTCAGCACAATTCAAATGTCACTTAAAAAACCCCAAACAACAAAACAACAGGGTATGCCGCTGTGAACATCCCTGTGTGATTACAGGGTGACTATGGGTGCTACTGGCATCATAGTCACTGAGAGTAAGATGGGAAAGAGGAGGCGTCCCAAATCCCTGCAACGTAGACATTTCCTAATTACAGCTCCAGACTCATATTGCTCATTAGGTGACCCCTGCCCTATGTGAGGTAACAGCAAATTCAAAGTCATATACCTCCAGCCTCTGAATCCCAGTAGGAGTCATAGTCAGCGCTGGCTCTAAGCAACAGATAGCAATCACTGTTTCACCTGAACAACCATGCTAATATCAGCATCTCCTTCTGCTGGCCACTGCACAGGCATACAGATCCTGCCTCAAATAATTTACAGTCTGAATGTCCTGGTTTCGGCTGGAAAATGAAACCAAGGTGAAGTAAAATGCCCTGGAGACATTGCAAAGCAGTAACAAACCCCCAGCCTCTGTCTCCCAGGGCTGTACTTCATTCCAGAAGGCTGTGCCACCTCATGCTCTCATGAAAAATGCTTTCCACATTATCAGGCTARTATAGTTCACTCTCATAAGCTTTAAAAAAAAWATATAAAAATATATATACATTTGAAGCTTTCCTAGGGTTTCTAATAAAGCAAGCAGGGTGAGGTTTTAGAYGGGTCCAGGATATTTTCCATAGAAACAATTTAAGTTTATATGGGCGTGAGGCTATTATTTCATGCAAAAAGTTTGCATCTAGGGCTCGGCAGGCAGTTGGCTATTATCACAGCCCTCCACTCCAAGAGCAACAGACAGCCTTCCAAAGGGAAAGCAGTTGCATACAGGCACATCAAATATCTCTCCCTTACACGAGACGCACCCCAATGCACAGCCATTGCAGTCAACAGATTGAATTCAGCCAGTCATGTCAATGCAATTGCCCCAGGGATGGATTTTCTCCAGTAGTTTTAAGTCCATCTGGATCAGGYAGCTCTTTCTTTACACACCAGGCCATGAGTCAGATGCTGTCARGGTGCTGAGTGCCTGTGGAGATAGCACTGAGCGTCCTTAGCTTCTCTCAGGACTGGGCATTAGGTGTAGAGGCTGCCTAGGCACAGGGTACAGATGTGTAGGCTTAAAAATTACCTTTCAAAAAAAAAAAGTCACAGTCCCAAACAATAACAGCTTGGCTGTTTAAATGCAGAAAGGGAAAATGACAATCACATTAAAGGCCCTGAAGATATAAATATTTACAACAATTCCTCTCACTCGTGTTTTTCCTCCTCTGATGAGCTCACTGTTTTTATTTTCCTCTGCAAACCCCGAGTCATGCAATGTGGCCATTAATGAAGAGCATGTGCCTCTGGCTAGGGAGGAGATCAGGGCTGGACCAGTCCTTTGTTTGTATCTCAGCCCAGAGCAATGATGGTTGTAGAGCTCTGCCACTACCTGTTCCTGGGCAGCAGGGCCTTTTTTTGGTGGCCTACAGCACCCTCAGGGAACCCCTGTAAAGAATCTTCGTGCTTTAGGAATCAACATTGACTCTTYGTTTATATGCACAGAAGCACGAAGCACACGTGGAAGCATGAAATGACATTTGAGGAGCGTGGTAGGTGCACCTGCTGCCCTGCTCACAACATCGCTCGTTCTGATGCGGCAGAACCGTGGGTCAGGCCGTGGCTGTAAAGGCACAGACGGCATTAGGGAGAAAGGAGGGGTGATGCCCCAGAGGAGCTCAGGCTGACTAGCAGAGCTGGTGACTGTCTGATACAGCATCCGTCTCCTTCTGTCTACCCCGCGATTCCTAGCTTGTGCTTGCAGCTCTGGGGGATACCCGATGGAAAGCAAATGRTGAAAGGTGGATGAAAAGTTGTCTGCATCAGAGTACTGCTCTGTGGAAAGGAAATCATGGGTATCAGTATGGTTTACTCAAAGTGCTGCTCCTTGCTTTAAGAAGATGGAGACAGCGTAATCTCTTATGTCTCTTGACACAATAAATACTAACACAGCATGTACAATGCACCAAGAGACACAGACGACTTTTCTAGCCCCGTTTGCAGATACGTTTTGGTCAGTGTGAGGGGCCATACTTGTCAACAGACCTCCTTTTGAACCAAACCCCTTAATCCAAACCCACTGGACGCTGAGAAACATCAGATATCTGATCCAAAAATATATCTACTGGAAGGGGCCTTACTCCCTCCTCTAACATTATTCTGGTGGAACATCATGGGTTCCAGTGGAGTTTCACTCATTTGCATTGGCATGAAACATCAGGATAATCCATCCAACATATTTGGTCCAGCTAAGCATTCAAACACAACTTCTCAGCCAGTATCACTAGAAACTCTTGAGATTACAGGCTTGGAAATGAAGAGATGGCTGTGTTTTTCATACATTTGCATTCCTTCTCATAACATATGCACACACACACATGCAAACTGATTTCTATAAACAGATCAAGTTTTTTTCTATCACAGTCCAAGAAGAAAAAAAAAAAGATTCCTTCCATTTTTAAGTGCTATGCACTTCTAAGAGCAAGTGAACACCCCATAAGTTGGCAACATAGATTGGTTAGTTTGGACATGTTCAGAGATGGGGAGAGTTTAGTCTTCTCTGCCTTTAAGCCTGTATGAACTTTCAAAAGTTCAAGCCTTAAAAAAAAAAAAAAAAATTTCTGTCTCGCTGCCCAGGTCCAGAAAGGGTTTTGGTCTACAAAAAGTASAAATCTTTTCCTTCTCCTTTTTGGATTCTTATAGTTACAGCTGTATATGCACGAGACCTTCATTCTGCGGTACTGGAGGCAGCGAAGCAAATGGGATCTTTGTGCCATCACGCAAGTGAACAAACCAAGCGCCAAGTGGGAATAACAAGGGCCGAAAGGCAGTGCCTTACAGCTGCTCCTTTTGCACAAATAGAAACAATTACTCAAGTACAAGAAAGAAAATGCCATTACAGGGAACTCAGTGAGGATACAGCCCACACTGGCACAGAAGACTCGAGTCTGCCACGTTTTGTTCTGGGCTGCACCTCTCGCCTTCCCCCTGCCTCGCCAGATGACACACATGGACCTGCTGAATGCAATCAGCTGGGAGCATGCTTGGCCAAGCAAAATGCTTAGGCTAGTTTAGCTTGGCAAGGCTGAAGTGTTTGTTCATGTGTGCTGCAATTGTTTTGATAACCCCAAGCCATTTCTGTGATTGCCGCTGCAACTGTATCTCCTGTCCCTGTGTCTGAAAGAAGAAAGAGATGATCGTTCAGCAACCAGATTTGCTCACCAGGTGAGGAATACCTGAGGGTTTCRACATCATCGCCGTGCTACAAAAACCTTACAATGAGGTCTTTTGTTTTCAAGTAGTAAAGGCTTGTGGAATGGAGAGGTGGCCATTGGCTTTTCTTGGCAGAGGAAGGAACTTCAGGAGTAGTTGTCAGCACTTCTACACACTTAGCTGTGAAAATTCAGGACAGTAAAGTAATTCTTTGCCTTTCTATCACCTTTCATCACAGACCTCAACATGCATGTGACTGACCCAGGTCTCTGTTAGCTGACCTACCCTGATGTCACAGATGCATGGAGAAGCAGCTGCTTCTGATGAATAACCCAGTGTAGAAGCAGAGGAATGTTATCAGCCGCCTCCTAGAAGTTGAAAAGCATTGGAGAGGACTGRTTTTCTGTTGCCCTGAAATTTTTGTAGCCATTCAGGCATAGGAGAGCACGGTGAATCCAAATTTTGGATATTCCAGGAATGTGTCTAGGATGTTTTCCATCTTGGGAGACCAGAAAACTCCACCAGTTCACAGTGTCCAGCAAGCACATACTCCGTAACTCTCCCTGGAGTTCTATATGATAAATAGGGGCAATATGTTTCTTGTCAGTGAAGTGTATCTGCTTTAAGATGGAACAGWTCATATTTAAAAAGAGGGCTACACAAGGAAACAGTACAAAATAAGAAATGAAGGACTTTGCTTCTAATTAGGACTAAAATTTGGGAAGGGAGCATGCAGTTAACTAGGCAGATATTTTATCCTTATTTAACTTCACTCTTCTGGAAAATACAGAMTATGTATTTTTGCTATCCTAATAAGCAGGGTTTTTTTTAATAGMATTAACTATGACACACCTGGCCATCTTTTTTTTTTTTCCCCTTACATATTTATAGTTTTGACCTCCTCTAAGTCCTGTGACAGAGTTKCATAGTTTAGTTATTATTTGGGTAAAGGAACATTTCCTTTTTATTTGTTTCGTATCTGCCGCGTCTTCTAAGTACCCATTAAATCCTCGGAGATTTGGTCTACACTTCCAAGTTTCTAATACAAGCAGGAGCCTGTCTCTATTTCTTCATCTGCAATACAATACATTCTTCTTCCTAGACATACTAGTAAGAGGTAAATGAAGTCCAATAGGAAAGCTAACTCATACTTTTAAGTTAACCTCTCTTGTCAGCCTGGAAGCAGATCTAGGAATCTCAATTTTAACTCRTTAAAACTAGAAGACAAGGCTGTTTCACACCTAAGGCTTCAAGCTGACGTGCACAAACCACATTCAATACGGATCATAGCACAAGTCAAAATCTTCTACTTATGAAAGACATGACATCATGGAGGAAAAAGCAGCCCTCCATTTAATTAACTCTGGTACAGTTTGCAACTGAATGGGGCTGACATGCAGTTCTCCAGGGAATGCGTGAAAAAAAATGTAGCACCTGCAAAGGTCACTCCTTTTCCTAGGCTATTTCACTTACACAGATAAACAGAGCCAGAATCAGTGGGGTTTGCTCCAAGTGCCTGACCCCACTTTCTTCGGAAGACTGTATTATGCTATTTCCAGGATCCATGCTAGCCTGTTTGAAGACAGCCAGTTAGAGMGCATTGTATCCATATCTAAACCACCCTGATCTGACTGACAGGAGGCTGAGAACAGTGAACTTCTGTGGGTACTCCGGATGATTAATAAGACTCTCTTTATCCTCCTGCTGCCCTTTGTGCACAGCAATTGCAAAGTCAGGTTCTGTTATTTACACTACTTTAAACCCACAATAACAGCGCTACCTCCAAATGTTTTGGATTGACTGTGCTATAAATGAAGACACTCATTTGTGGCAGCACGCATGGATTCAGAGCTTGGATGTTACACGCCACATTAAGCTCCAATAAATTCAGTGAAACTGTACCACACTATACCAGGGGAGTGCTTGCCTCAATAGCTCAGATCCGAACCAGAGGCAGGGACTCTGGGGTCCACAAGCAATTTCTGCCTGCACGTTTGTGTCTCTTTCTCTTGGTTTGTCTCAATAATGTTTCAGATGATTCATGACCCCGTGCTCCCTTCTCCCAAAATCATCATAACTGCAGAAACACTGTGCCTCATGTGCACATGGGAGCGGGTGGGAAYCAGAATGCATGGGCCTTTGTAAGTAATCTCCATCAAGCCAACATGCACCATGTAATTTTATGACTTCAGGGTTGCTGTAGAGTCTATGCATTTCCTCCCCTCCTCTTCCTCCAGTTTAGCCATGATTTTCATGTGGTTTTAATATATATTTTCTGTATTTTCTCCATCCAGCTTTTTGTTTCCAAAACTTCTGGTCAGCTGTAGTACAGA
This sequence comes from Oceanodroma leucorhoa, assembly GCA_030449065.1. NCBI lineage: Eukaryota > Metazoa > Chordata > Aves > Procellariiformes > Oceanodroma > Oceanodroma leucorhoa. The sequence continues at coordinate 690,182 of JASVER010000191.1, read as the reverse complement.
CTGAGAGCCAAACAAATTGCTGGGTTCTTCCATGCCTCCTTCCAGAAAGCAGCTTTAAAGTTAAAACTGGTGTTAGATGCTTAAATACCAATACTTCATTTATATGCCAGCCACACCCCTGCATTTAAAAAAGCTGCAGTATAAAAATGAGTAAGATGGTGTATATATTCTAAGAGGGCAATTAACACAGACCAGCTTCTCATTCCCTACCCTCTCAGGCCACGCTGTATGGATGCATAAGGGAGGGAAAGACTCATGTTTACCTCATAGAACCGTAAGGACATGTGATATACGAGCATGTGGGGAAATGCTTTGAGCCTCAGAGTCTCAGCTGCACCAGGGAGATATTTCCACTCATATCCTCTGCATTTTATCCCCTGGACTGCCCCAGCTAAGATTCAGCCCGAGGCTCGGGGCAGGCTGATTGTAGCCACCACTCCAGCTATGCCAGGGTTAATCTTTCMTGCAGATCCTGTTCAGGTGCAAGGCATGGCCCAAACACAACTCACTCAGCCTGCCAATTTTAAGTGTCTATGGGAGACACTTGCTCAGCGTGGTGCTGCATATTGGCACAGCGAAACTGTCCCAGCACAGACAGGCCTTCCAACTGTTGTATTAATTATGCCTTCACTATACRCCCAAAACACTTTAACCAGCCCCGTTTCCAAGCCAATCTACCAATGTGCCTGCAAAATCCTTCTTAAGATGGTTTTGGAGGCTTATTATCTATTTGGCTTACATCTATATTCAAATCTATTTTGTTTACATCAATATTAAACCTAAGCCTTATGTTGGCGGCCTACCCAGAACAATTTCACCCTTGGGCACCTAAATAGCCTCTTGCACACACAGCTACTACCACGATCGCTTGGACTCCTTCAGGTTATGCTGCGTTCAGGAAAGAGGAGGAACGGGAAGACAACAGCAAAACACCCACTAACATCAACGAGGCCAGGATCTGGCATCTACTGTTTTGCAGATATGGTCTGCCCAGGAAAAGTGGTGTCGTCCTGCTGTAGATGTCTTTGTATTTGCCATCATTCTTCTAACGTGTACAGTGTTGGGGATGTCAGCTTAGTAGAATTATCTTTGTTTTCTGTTGTTGTTGAATAAACATCCTTGAAACCTTTTGAAAGGTTAGCACCTGGCTTCCATGCTTTTGTAATATTCCCCCACAGATATCAAGGGAAATTTTGCCTGTGCCAGTATCAGGCACAGCAAAGACCTAATTATTGTTCTGATCCACTAAGCAACAATTGCATCTACTGTAAACTGAGTGGTAAATTCCAGACTTCATCCCAGAATACTTCTGAGACCAATAAACTTGGATACACTTGGAAAGAGCATTTCTTTATGGGTGCATGCCAAGGAGATACTGGGTTCCAGATAAATCTCCAGAGTAAGTCTATTGACTTCAGTCCATTTACTCCAGGGATGAAGCTGGCTTGGTGTCTTTCCTGAAGAACTGCTGGATAATAATGATTCCTATTTAATTAAGAAGCATGCCAAGAGGAATTTCAGGGTTTAGAAATGTGCTTGTCACTCAAACAAATTTATACTTGGTAAGAAAAAAAGGTTTGCTGTGTTTTTTTTCTTTTTCCCCAGACACAATTATCTCTGAAACGTCCCTGGGCTTGAATCCACAGCAGTGTCTCTGGGTCTGCGGTTTGATTATTAGAGGTTATTGCTTGCCTGCCTCTCTTGTCTGTTGTGCAAGCCAGTTCCTCTGCCCTTAATTCACTCTGGGCTTCTGACAACACTGAATTCCTTAATGTGCCTTTACCAAACTAGTAAATAAGCACTGCTCTGCTCTCTTTCTCCCCACCCTACGCCAAATAGGCTGGGTACTCCTCTGTAGATTTGTCTTTAATTTTACAGAGTCTTTGGGTAAGCAACACACAGTGAGGTATCTTAGCTGCTGATCTACTGCCAAACATACCCGACTGCCATCCCAGAGAGATGGAAGAGATTTCATACAGGGTCTTGAATTAAAATCTTCCCAGCAAGTAGAGGGATGTGTTTGACTTACATTTGGAAAATATCAGTGAGAGTCCCCACTTGGAGATCTTGTTAAGAGGGAATGTGGGAGGTAAAGGAGGAGAGAGGGTGAGGAAATGCTTTTATCTACAACAAACTTTTTAAGTACAAAACTTAAATCTGGAAAATATTAAGCTTATGAAGTTTCATGTGGACAAGAGACTCCCTATCTCTGCTGCACCGTCTCGCTTATCTGGACTGTATTTCTCACACTTCAAGAACACTGTTACATGACCACTATCCTCACATCATTCCACTGCAGCAGACCTATACTACCCTCTCCACATTCCCTTTACTTCACAACCTGCTGCATTTATTCATGCCTTTTTCCTAGCACCTTCACCCTTCTCCTGTAACAGAACCTTAAAATGGCAGCATCACTTAGGGCCTTTCCTTGTGTCACCTCAATTCTCCACCAAATCCCAGTGTAAACTTCTGTACAGGGCGCATCTCCATTGACTTCTATGCAGATGCACCAACAAAGAAGTTGACCCGACTTCTCTGGGAACGTGCCATCTAGTTCAGACAAATAACTCCGAGCAACCTACCACACTGCTAATCCTTTGTCCATTTTTAGAACTGTTTTTTAATTGTTCTGAAAAATCCAAATAAATATTTTTTCCCTTCTGGTTTTAATCTCAGGACAGAGGTGCCAAACTACTGTGAAAAGAAGAATTTTACCCTTAGCATTTCCAGCCAGAAACAGAAATAGACAACTAAGATTTTTCCTGCGAGATTTCCATCCTTGTTCCGGATAGAGAAACACTTCTCACCACAAAGACTCATCCCCAAATGTGACTGCTCCTGCAGTTTGTGGCTCCAAAGCTCTCAGCACCGGATCATAGGTTTGGTACAGCATGGTGCAAATTTACAACACTGGGTAAGTGATTTAAAATCAGGAATAGTGATGGTGACCCAGAAACTGGGGCCAGTTTGGGCAGTCTTAAAAGAACCATCTGAAACATTACATGCAGCCAGTCACCAAAACCAAACTCCAATTCTGCTGACATTTGTACATCCCTAATTCCTGTTCTATATTTGCAGCACTAACAAGACCCAAAGCAAGAGCAGAGCTTCGCTGTGTTGTACGTTCCACAATGATCAGCCTTTGCCCTGATCTTCATTGGAAAAGGTAGCCCTAGGGAATGATCAGCAGAGATGTACAGGGGTATGACAGGTCCTTGCAGACAAACAGCAGGGTCACGTGTGAGAGAAAAGCTTGTCTCAAGTCCTGTGATTTCTTTCTTGCCTCCCTTGACCTCTTCCTTCTCTCCTGTCTTCTCCTGATTTCTCTCTGACGTTTTAAATTATTAACTCTGTGACTGTGCTTTTTAACTCTGCAGAACATTTTGTGAAAAAGCATGGAGGAAAGAGAGTGCTCAGTGAAGCATAGTCATACTTCTACTGAAACTGTCATTTGGATATTTCAAAGTGCTTTTCAGACATGGTGAACCAGGAAAAAAAGTTAATCTTGCAAAAATGTGCACACTTAGAAACGTCTTTTCCTTGTACCTGAGGCAGAACAAGGACTCCAGCATGGGTTCAGCATGCCTGCCCTTCTACAGGAGCCCTCCAGCATTGAGATACTGACATAGGGGTTAGAAAATGCAGAAAAGCCATTCCTTCCTAAAAAGGCGTGGCAACTAATACGTTTCTGCAAACCATTTCCGTTTTGTAACCAATAAATAAGACTACAGACCTTGTCAGGAGCCTTTTCTGTTAGCAACATTGCTATTTCATGGGTATAATCCAAACATCAGGCAGACGAAATAGAAGTGCAACACAGGGCCAGCAATGGAAGAAATGCCAACTTGTTCAGTGACCAGTCCTATGTTCTTTCTTATTGGAAAACTTTACCTCCTTCCCACTCATATCTTATACTCAGGCAACACTGAATTGCTGTTTTGTGCTAACTATTTCTGTCACTTACCACTGTGCAGCAAAGAGGCCAGAACCACCAGAGAAGAACCAATGCCAGCAGGAGGAAGAGGATCAACAAAGCGATAGCCAGGATGGTCCCATCTGACTGGAAGAGAAACACAGAGAGCATGTGAGCACCAGTAACACAAAACTCCCCTCTCCGCGGTAYCTCACCTGTGCACATCCTGCTTCCAGGCAAGTACATGTCCCAAAGGCCATTGCCATACTCCATTTATTTTTCAGACAAAATGCAGTTTTCCTCCCTCCTCATACATCTAAACATGGCAAACCCCCCCCCCCCCCATTGCAAAAAGGCTGAGACCTTTAGTTCCCTTCCTAGAGAGTTATAGGTTTTGTCTCGATTTTCTGAACCTCACAATTACATAAAACACTTGCTTCACTTCAGATCCAAATTAATGTAATATTACTCAAGAGTATTGGGAAGACTGAAAACAGTATTTTAAAAAGAGCTCACAACACAATGTTTCATTGCAGTTTAAGCATTCTCCTTTCTTTGCAACTCTTTTCTCCTCTTGCAGTATAAACTTGAAAGCAGTTAGAATTAAATTTTAGTCCAAAGAGAGAACTTGAAGCAACATCTCTATGGACCCACGACTCAGGTCATCCTGCTCTTCTTAGCGGTGCCAAGTCAGGGTAGTTCTACCATGAGCTTTTCAAGGAGATTTGAACACACACACCATGGCAACAATATACAGGGTTTTTCCACATCAGAAGCCATTAACCCTAGAAGATTCTTTTCCTCTTTAACTGGGATAATTCCCCATTTAAAAAGGCATTTGCAATTCTCTGATATCAATTAACAATGCARACTGCTGCACAAGCCAGCTCAATATAGCAGTCAAACCCAAATGTGCATTATTTCTTGTTGCTTAGATTTAACCCAAACCAGATGTTCTTGGCTTCCTGAGGCATGCCAACTTCCCTGTACCACTCCTCCCCAATATCATCCTATTCYGAGATAAGCAAGCAGGCAGCCCTGATTTAAGCCTGTTTGAGATGTTCTTGATGTCAGAGCCAGACATTTAAAAAAAACCCCACCCAAGCATCAAGATCACAATGCCAGAATAAGGACACATTCAAGAGCAGACTGACCTGTAGGATGGGAAAATTGGGTGCCTGCTTAAGTCACTGTAATTCAATGGTCAGATGATCTCCCATCATACCATAATGGGAAGAGTAATGGAAAAAACAATCAGGTTGAGAGCATTTTCCAAACTTTGTTCTGGTGTAAAAGGAATTTCTGGAGAGCTTGGATCAAGACAACCTGATCTTTGACACTTGGAAACAAGAGAGAGGTAGTCCACACAGGAGAAGAATTCACCCAAGACATCTCTGGAAGTGGAACTTGGACCCCAACACAAAATAAAAGCTCATTTGAGAAGATGGAGCTGTACGTTTGGTGCTATTCCTCTAAACAGACAGCACAAGGTCACATCCATCATCTGCAAAATGGAACCTGYTGATATTCAACACACTAGAAAATGTGATCCTGACTCTTTGCTGCCATAAAATTGTAGAAGAAAKAAGACTTTTTATGTCTAATTGTTGTCTGCCCCTTTTGCCCCTATATTGAAACAAATATTTTGTCATTAAGAATACTCTAAAACAATTTGCAAAAATACAAAGCAAATTAAAGTGGCCTTTTAACTGTTTTGTTCTAGGGATTAATATTTTTTTTTTTTTTTTTAAACAGAATTTATTTTTACTTCCTCCCCCCACACCCCCCACCCAAGACTATCTGTGAAGACCAATTTACACTACYCTAACACATCTGTTTCTCTGCAAGGCAGCTGATGCGGCCAGCTGGTATTCTGTGTATCACAGCAGCAAAACAGTCCGGAGGACTTGAAAGGTTTTGATTTGCCAAATCTTACATTTCTCACTCAGGTAATGCCTCTYGCTAAAGCCAGTGTTGCCTGGCAAGTCAGAGGAGTAAGCCCTCTTCCAATATCAAAAACAGAGCACCACCACTCCCCTCAAAAAAAATAATTCTGGTTGGATGAATTCTTTTTCTTATATTTGAACAAACATCAAAATATTCCAGACAAATATGAATTTTCTGGGCTCAGCCAYAGCTACAAACTGTCAAACTGAGACCCTTAATCAGGAACTGCAAATCCTACCTTCATCTGCTCTGACTGCTGTCACTGCTGTAAACTAGGCTTTGAGGAAACCCTAGCAAGTCAGACCAGGACAAAGCACATATACACAATAAATCCTACTATTATCATCCAAAGTGGCCTGAATTCTGCTTTTGGTTTGTTTTATCTTTATTTTGTCAGTTTCTGCTAGAATTTAGCTATCATTCTGTGTAATATCTATGGGTTTTATACAGCTAGGACTATGCTTAGATAGAAACTGCCACTTATCCAAGCTGAATAATAAACAAGAAGGAAAATATGCCTGCTAAAATAGTTTGCAAAAGTTCCACTGACATTTTGAAATCTTTCTCCCAGTCTTATAGCTGGTTAAAAAGGGCTGAAGTATTTGAAATGTCTGTTTTCATTCCATTACTTTTTTTAATCAAAATTTGGAAGAACAATGCAAATGCTCATGGAAACACTGAACCATGGAATAATTCAATGAGCTGCGTTTAACAGTTATTGAATAAAGGCTGTCAATTCAGACCAAGAAAACAACTTTCATTTTAAAGACAAAGAAAGAGAATTTTAACACTAAACTAGTGAATTTTACATTAAAAAAAAAATAATCTATGGAGACAAAGCGTGGCTAGCCCTTAAACACACACGGTTATCTGAAATCAGTACTACCTTCCCATAGGGATTCATCTTGACTACCTATACTGAGATAAAACTGCGGTGCTCGTACCCACAGTGAAATCAACAGCCYAAAACTCCATTACACCTGAATGGCTGAGAAAAGCCAGACAACTAAGGTACCCGTCAGGACGCTAAGTGTAAAACATTGGCAACTTACTTCCTGACAACTGTTGAAGACCTAGACGATGCCTGGAGTCATTGTTTTGAAATGCCTTGCTATTATGTCAAGAAACAGTAATATGAAAAAGAGCAGGCTCTTTAAATGACCTTTCAACGTGCTACACATTTGACATGTTAAAACTCTACCGTGTAGACTTTGAAACAAATAAGCTGGTAGAGAAAGTAAGGCAGCTCTGCCTTGAAGCCTCCTYTTCCCTGCCAGAGTCCAACAAGGCCAAGAAAATGCTGCAAGTATTGCTGGCAGTTGAAGTACAATGGAAAACAGCCTCTGGAAGATATTGTAAAATATAAAGATATCAAGAAATCTGAAGCAGGACACATTAGAGGCATTTCCTCATACATGGGTATGTGTTTTTGTGTGCGTGTGTGTGTGTGTATGCTTTCACTCAGCAGTTATTGTAGAACTGTTATGGGCTGTGAGAAGCCAGACTGTGACTGGGGGAATCCCTGGGAAGATCCTGTATAACAAAAAGGTTGGTATAAACCAGGTACATGCACATTCCTTTAACAGTCAGGGAACAGGGATGACCACTCCAGTGAAGGTCATACCACAGAGGAAATGACTCATCCTCCACAGTTCTTTTGCTATTGCTTACTGAGATTGCTGCCTAAGACCAAGCTCCTAAAATTTCRCCCTAGGAGGCATGTATGCCATCATGCAGAGAGACACAGCTAAGACAGAATCTRTGATTTTAAGGCCCCTATTTAATCTTAGACATCCTCAGTGCTTCTAACATAGAAACAAACATAAATCAATTCATAAACAAACACAAATCGGTTCATTGGCATTCAGTAGAACTATGGCTTACTTCTGAGGGTTTTCCAAAAAATGCTGCTATGTACCAGATGGGCATTTTTTGTTGTGTTATGGTTTGGTTTATTTTTTCCAATCATCTTAGTTTTGTTTAAGATTTTATTTCCTAGTTTCTGACTTTACTGCACTGGCATTTGCAGCATACATTAGCCATTCCAGAAAAGTAACCTGGAATAACAACCCCAGAGCACTTTGGCTCAAAAGCTTTGACTACCGATGCTCAGGAGTGATGAATGAAGTACTAGGTGCATCTAATAAATGCACTCATGTACTGTGGCTGACGAATTAATGCACTGTTGATTTATAGGGAGAGGGAGGTGGGTAGCATGCATGCTTGTTACCACAGCAGTAAATGGATTTAACTTTAAGTATGTGTTTAAATGTGCTGACTTCATGCTGTGCCTGAGAGGGATGGACTTCTGTTAAAAACATGCATCAAGTGCTTGGCTTTAGTAGGCCTTGAAGGCTGGGTTCAGTAAAAGTATTTAGTCCTAAATCCTGCAGACTTCACTGGAAATTAAGAAGCCTAAATACTGTTTAATCTGGTTCTGCCCTCACTGCTCCAGCAAACAAAAGTCATGTGCCCTCATTACTGCTTCAGGTCTAGGAGTGCAGAAACATCTGCACTGCTACCAAGAACCGGGAACCGCAGTGTGAAGACAGCCATACAACCAAGTCTCACTTCAGAGTGACTCTACAGTAATAACAACTTAAATAACACTTATCACTGCTAAACCTTAGGTGCTTTACAAACAGGAGAAATATGGGTAAAGTCATTCCAGAGACAGGGAAGATGTGAATGCCTCTTGTATCCCAGGCCTTTTTCACATTTTCCAAGCAGGAAGAGCAATATCACGCTGACAGCCTTCAGAGGTGTTAGTAGGAAAAGAATGAAGTGCTTTTAAAAAGCTTTATGAAAATCTTGACTACAGTTTTGAATAAGCATCCAAAATCTGACAGAGGTTTTCTCCCTGGAGAGAAAGGGCAAACAGTTTTAATGTCCTTTACTCAATAAGGGAGGGGAAGACAAAGGATGACCCTGCCTTTTCACACTAGAGAGACCCAGGCAGCTTTTATTGTGAAGGAAGCACTCTCCATTTCGGCCCGACTCTCTTGGGGACTCTCCCATCACAGCAACCGACACTGATGTCTATCATTTGTTTTATCACACACAGGATTTTTTTTTTTTCAATATAACAGAAACAATCTGGTCTAATTTCTAAAAGGAAATGAAAACTCACTGAATGCGCTGTTCTGCAATGCTAGCCTCTTTGATCGGCGTCTACGTGAAGCTGCTTGAGTGGGAGCCAAGCTCAGCAGGGGATGCGAGCAAGAAACACCTGTTCTAGGTCACCCAGTATAGGTGTTCTCAGGTCCTTTCCTCCAAGTTTACTGTGCTATGAAATGAGATGCCCCTCTGGCAGTGATCTGTTTCCCTCCTCTCCTTCCAGAGCTGAAAGGAGATGAGAGCCTGCTTACAAAAGACTTCTCTATTTGCTTACAGCCCAGTATAAACACCCGTGAACCCTCACTTCACCACATGCTGTATAAACCCAGAGCAAGAGACAACCCTTGTCCTGAAGAGTTCACACTCTGAACAGAGAAGGCAAACACATGGTGGGAAGGAGGAGTAATCATTACTCCCTCTGTTACGAGGAAAGATCTTTGGTCAGGGAGAACAGTTCTCTAATCCCCGATTGCTATGTTTATGCTTATGAAAACAAGCTGAACTTTTCCTTCAGAAGAAACACTAAAAAGTTTCCAGCTAAACAGAAGTGTTAGCAAGACTTCTGAAAGGCTGATATGGCAGAACTAACGGTAGAATTCAAGTTTGTCCAGTCCCGGGCTAGTGCCTCACCCGTAAGGCATTGCATCTGGGATCCTGCATGAAATACAATAGGGTCCAGTGGGATAGTTTATGAAAAAACACAACATGACAAACCCTGCAGACTGATGAGCTTTCCCTCTTCAATTGTATATACTCTCCATCAGTACTGGGATTCATTAGTCTTCAGATGACAGGCACCTCCCCATTCAGAGGTGCTGAGGTCCAAAGGCCTCTGCCCTCCTCTTTGGTTTTCTAGGTCCCTGGGACATCCCATCTGGTTTGGTAAAACACTCCCAATTCTGTTACTGTTTCTGATACAAAGCACCTGACCTCAAATTTCACCACCAAGAGACCTATGCTAAACCAAAGGCTAAAAATAGTGGTAAGACTTCATGCCACTGAACATCTGCTAAGGTCTCCACTAGTCATGCCATTACCTGTTAATGATCAAAATTCAGGTGTCACAATTCTAACAGCCTCAACGCAGGAAGCAGCAGAGATCAAAGGGAGCAGGGCCTCTTAGCTGCAAGCTTTCAGCACTCTACCTACAGATGAGCATCTTAATAATCACACCCTACAGCTACAGGCAAAGGTGACAGCATCTGGTCAGGCCTCAGATTTTGTCCTGGAGGTGAATGTGCAAGCCTTGGCTTTGCGGCTGGGACATCACGGGCCTGAAATCAGCTAGCACAAAGGCAAAGGCCTCTTGAATGCTCTTCTTAGGTTCAATCTGCACAGACACTTGCACCGAAATAATGCCAGCAGCTTCAGTGCTCGCCCTGACAGTGCGTGTTTGGTTGTAGATGTTTCTGTTTTGACTGAGGAAGTACTGAGGAGCTCCTATCCTGAAACAGCCATCTCTTGTCCCCCAACACTTGTAGCTAAACAACAAAACCTTTGAGGTGAAACCTAAGCAGTTATTTTGGTTTCCATTTGTGCCTGAAGGCAGTCCTTTATAAGAAGTATGTCAAATCCATTTCAGGAGGTGAATAGCAACTGGAATAATAGCAGACAAAATTCTGTGGAATTAGACTTTGTCATAACAGCAACAATTTATGGCTTGATTTGGGTTTACTTCTTTGCGAGGCAGGAAAGGAAGGAAAGCAGCATGCTACAGCTCTGGAACGTCTTGCCTCTGTGCCTGTCTATGAAATTTGTGGCATTTAAGCAGCCCTTAAAAAAAAAAAAAACTCTCAGGAGCACCTTCCTTGAGCTAACACTCATGTACTCCCCCCAAAACTGAACAGGGGAAGTTCCTCACAGGCCGTTACAGGCGGCTTGCCTTGAGTCTGACAAGGTTAAAAGCATGCCAGCATGACCTGAACCCACACAAGACGTGTTTGGGATAAGTTTCCTTCTGAAACTCACTTTAAATGGAAATCACATWTTCAACGGAAAAACATTTCAATAAAATAAAACACTGTTTCAAACGCACTGTTTCAAAGTGCTCTGTTTCAACTTAAATGTTAATRGGATTTCGCTATTAGAGGTATACATGCGTGCAGAGATTATAGCACATATTTTGCAGTTAATTTCAGCACTGTCACAGGAAAAAGTCTACATATCCACAAACTATTTTGATGTTTCCAAGTTAAAACTTTTCAAAACTTCCATTCTGTGCTTCTGCCCCCGCCCCCAATTTATTGGCCTCTTTTGTGAATCCCTGCTTTCCAAACCATAGGAACATGCGCTGTTTGTAATATGCCTACCACACTTAAGAGTATTATAAAACAGCCCATGTAGCAACAGTAGAGTGAAATAACCTCTGCACATTTAACTCTTAAGGTGACCTGTGTTAGCAAAAACATTCCCTGCCTATTATATTTGCAGCATAAAGCATTTAAGAGCAATTTCTTTYAGAAACAAACCTGAAAACGTATGCCCTGGAGTTCCCACAGAGCAATACCTCAACTAATAATATACAGGTCAAGGGCCTAGGAAAGTGCTCATTAAATTTACTCTGCAGTTTCATAAAGCCTCTATTGATACGATAGTGAATGCACTTTAATTGCCTGCAGACTTAGGAACACTGATAACTAGCAGAGCCTTAATTATGCAGCCCAGAACAAAGTCACAATTGAAAAAACCCTACTTTAGCACTGAATTACATTCCTTTTGAATAAAAAAAACCTTCAGTGAAGGGCATCATTAGTTTTTACTACAAGCCTGCAGTGCTTTCTTGATTTTCTAATTTTTTCTTTCTCCATATTTAAAGATCAAATCCATCCACTATTGTTTAACTCAAAGGTGCAAATTCCCTCAGTCTTCCGAACAGCCACAGGAAGAAAACCGGGATACCTAGATGTGGTAAAGCTGTGCCAGTACCCGCCTCCTTTTGTCAAATGCAAAACCTGTCGAGGTTAAGAGACCAAGTTCTCCTTTTTAGCCGACTTCAGTGGCTCCTGCCTCCTTGCAACTGGAAATGTGACACCAATCTTTCCAGAATGGTAGGCCTGTTCCCCACCTGTCCCCTCACCGATCATCCCAACCCATTTATTAATGGTTGCCACCAAGATAACTGCTTCATTCCAAGACAACCAGTTCTCTGATTTGCCTATGCAAGACCTTCCCTTGCCCCAGGTTGCTGCCAGGTGCAATAAGCCACTGCATCCCTTCGCTTCCACACATACAGTTTCAAGAAGACCCTTTCCCACCGCCAAGGACTGGCTTGGCTCACCTGCTAGCCAGCAGCTCTCCTCTGGTTTCCAAAATCTGAAATCCTATCCAGGACTGCGGAAGGACTAACCGTCCGGCAGTGCGCTTAACCACCTGGAGATCTTCCCATCCAAGAGCAGCTTTGAAGCACCAGCAGCTCAGCTAAGGAGGGGCCGGTACCTGCTGGCCCTGGCTAGGACCCTAGCTTACAAGGGCAAGCCCAGTTTAGGCATTGCATACGCCTCCCAAACGCAGTCGCTTCCGCAAACTGCCCTGACCCAACACGTCCCTTTTCAGCTGAAAGGCGCTCCTTTTTACAAGCATAATTCCCCTAGCCCTCCTCCTGAAGGAACAGGATGTGACATGGGAAGACATCCATTATGAACTGGATACACATGGCAAATAAAAATGAGTTTCAATCAACGCTAGTCTAAGGCAAGTCTAATACCCTGCCACAGATATGCTCCCAGCCCACATGTGGGTACCTCCATTGTCTCGCCTTCTTGCAAAGCAGCATCATGTGTTTCTTACTAGGCGAAACAGGGAGTATAGGAATATCACCTAGTGATACTGCTTGCTCTTCCGATGGAGAGCTGCCCTGGAAGACCTGTTTTACACTGTCACTGCAGCCCTGCAGTTTCCACCCCCCTTCCAGTTTTGAGTCCGAGAGTTACTAGTGCAAGAGGTCATTAGTGGTTTTTCCTCTTCTGGGAGCATTTTAGAAAATGAACAAAGACTTATTTTAATTCCCATCCTGGCTTCTCTCCGAGATGCTCTCTTTCTGCACTAAAGAACTTGGCAGCAGCCCTCCAGTCAGCAGAGTAGGACTGACGTCCTGACTCTAAACGCTGCCTTGTAAATTATTTCCCCTGTTGTACGTGCCCTTTCCTGACAACGCTTGGTGCGCAACCTGCTCTGTGCACCTCTGCGTGCGTACACATTCATAAACCATCATTTAATACTTTCTCCCTCTTTCAGTTCTTCAAACTCTTGACACACAAATGGGAGTAAATCCTTTTTTAAGAGCTTCCCAACTCCACCAGCCATTACTTGCTATTTCTTTTTCAAGCAGTGGGAAAACCACTGCAGCATATGCTCCCCAGGCATCAACAGGTGCAAATGAAAGCAATGCATGCTGCATTCACACCACTAAAGCCTGATGTGAGGCAACTTCGCATATGAAATTGGTGGTATGGGGAGACTAATAGCTGAGGAAGAAGAAATATATATTTTTTTAAAGTCTTCGCATTAGTGGAAGCCAAGGATGCTCAGTTCCCATTGCACTTGTGGTCCTATGCCTTATATTACTGCTGCCACAAAATGTTTGGGTTTTTTTTTTATGCTTACCAGAGAGTAAACTATAGTTCTTGGTGTCTTCAACTATCAAAGGTCCACTGACGTCAGCAGTAGAATGAAACTACTTTTTAAACTCTCATCACTAATTATCTGCCACCCAATGAAGATATTCTGGTCTTCAGACAAAAGGTAGAAAATGTGCAACCACACAATAACACCTACAGCAATGTAAGTTGTTAACTTCCAGACTAGGACTGGAGGCTACATTAATCTTTATTTTCTGCCTTACTGTCTCTTTTGTAAATGCAGGCACGTTAAAAAAATTATAGTATTAAAAGCTAAGAGAGAGGAAACCGAACATGGGAACAAGAATTCAGTCTGTCATGGTATGTGAAAATATACTGATTATGTACTGCAAAGTCACACCTAAATGTGTCCCATTGTTTCTGAAGGCCTTACTGTAATCACTGACAGCTTTATTCAATTACTGGGCACTTTTGGCCTCTGCTAGCATACACAGCAGAGAGACCTCTGCAACGGAGAACAAAGGCACCTCATTTACCTGCAAAGCAGACAGCCCAGCCCACCCTGGGAGGTGATGCCCTTCCGAGGCGCTGGAGAGCTGAGCGCGTTTGGCTGGCAGCAAGAGCATTATAACATCTGAAGTAAATAGCCCTGCTGCAAGGAGCTAGACAGTAGCGATTTGGGGGCAGGATCTGTCTTTGTCTTCCGTGATTACACAGCACCTGGAGCAAGTCAGATCCACAACCATAACTGCAGTACAAAGGCCAAGCAAGTAAGAATAACAGCAGAAGGTGGGTGGGGTGGGAGTGTCTTGCCCCCCAGAAAGGGCCTCTGTCTAATTTGAGTCAAGCAACAGAGACAGATAGTGGCGAGTTCTGGTAACTAAACAGTATTTATAACCGAAATAGCTCCTTGACACTCAGAACTCGAGGACCCAGTTGCTAAACAGATGCCCAGGATACATCCACAAGCCTCCTAAAGAATGCTTTCAAGGGTAGTCTCCTCCCGAAATCTCAGTCCAGTCACAACTGATTCCAAGGGTTGGAGAGAGGAAGGGTTTTAAACCCACACTGGATTCTATAGAGAAGAGATTACCTTGTCCAGAAGAACACAGAGGAACAAGCCCAGCTTCTTTCTGGGCCAGCGTGATGCCACAGCCTTAAGGACATTTCTTCAGAAGCAATGCCTTGCCCCTGTGTATGCCTGGCCTTTGCAGGCTTCACTATTCAGGGCTGCCATTTAGCACCTTCTGCCAGCAGCAGAGGTCACCTGGATGTCCCTGCATGGTTTTGCTCTTTTGCTTAGGTAATGCAGTAACAACACAGACTCACTGCCCTCTGTATGGAAGGGGGGATTCCTTCCCACATGGGGAACTTTCAAATGAAAGAAAAACATTATTTAAAAGGTACAGATATTGAAAAACCAACTTCAGAGAAATAAACCAGTAACTCTCTAAGACAAGCAAGCCAAGAGACAAATTCATCAAATACTTCCAGCCAGCTGAGCTTTGTCATACTGGAGATGCTGGCATCTCATCCCCTAGCTAAGCATATAAACAGCACACTGTCTCCAAACCTTAAGAACACTCTCATTCCAGCCATTCCCCTGTTCTGTTGGGTAGCTGCCAGTGGTCACATAGCCCTGGCCAAATAACACCCTAAACTGCACTCAGGACAGCCCTGTCTTAGTTTAACTGGGTAATACGTAAGTTAGTGGGGAACAGGATTAAACTTCTGTCTGCAGCCCCTGATTTACACAGTGTTACCCTCTGGCTTCTGAAATAAACCCAGCCACTGTTAGTGGCTTTACCAGAAGCCAGCCAGTAATCCTCAGTCTGGGGTGTGCAGTCAGCAAAACCTTTGAATGAAAAATAGTATTGGCCATCCACAGAGAGGGCACAGGCAAGCTTGATATTTACATGCAGTATCATTCTGCCCTAAGCTAGAGGGTTTCATCTGYGTTCCATAATTTAATAAAGCAAAGGCTTTGCCCAACCACAACAGCTCCTGTGTCTGGCCCATTTTTGACAGATAAATGGAAATCACTGCATTCCTCCAACAAGCAAACCCCCTTTTTGTCCACAGAGCTCCTTACTGACATACAGGCCCCTGCCCACTGAGCCCCGCTCTCCAGGGCTGCTGCAGGCACCCTGCGAGGTTAAGCAGGACACAGCCCTCCCAACTTCTCCTTCCCCACCCCCAAATACCTGCTCTTCTTGCCCTGCACCACTTGGGAATCCATGAGAATGTATGCTGCAGCCCCTAACCACCCGTGGGGACATGATTAACTGGGGTAGGCTTGCTTTATCATCTCAAAGCAGCGGGTGCAATACCCCGGTCTCTCTCCAGCACGCCTTTATTTCCCACTCCCGACACATGCTTTGATACTTTATCATCTTGAGGGCATCTGGCATTGTCCAGCCAGGTTCCCCATTAGACTTTAGAGCCACCAAAACCAGCAGAAAAGCCAAGATGGTAACAAACCACAACAAAAGCACTATTCCCGAGGAACTAACGGGAGGGTGGGCGAGGGAGTTGCATTCACCAAAACAAAAAAAATTCTCCTCTATTAACCTGATTCTACGTTTTTTCTTTCTTTCATTCTTCTTTCAATGTAAAGACTGCACTCTGAAAACTGAGCAGTCCCACACAACTCCACAGTCAATGCTTTTTACCGTCTCCAGAAAATGACAACTCCACCTTTAACTAAGGGCCAGCCCTGCATGAGATTGGGGAGTCAAGCTTTGTTCTGACTGATACTTCTTTACGCATCAGGCAGACCTTGCATTTGGAGTTTCATTTGTTGGCTAATGTGCCTGGGCAAATTCCAGACTGATACTTATCACAAGGGATTTAAAAGGGCCTCCCATGTGCAATCAACTCTCTTGCCTCTAAAAACTCATATTGAAAATCCYGAGGAAGAAAAACAAAGTAAAATCCCCAAAGACCTCCTATGGACTGCTTCATACCTCAGGCTTGAAAATAACTGGGCCAACTGAGAAGAATTTTGATTCTTTTTTAAGTGGAGATTTTGCTCCACCTGATCCAGCTGASATCACTTTTATGTGACTGCAAGTCTTACCAAAATGTACTTTAAAATGGAAATGCTGAAAGATCCTCTGCAACAAAAGCATCTTTACAAGTCTCTCCCACACCTTCTTCTGTTTTCTTTTGTTAAATGAAAAATAATTACCTTCCAACAGAGAGGAGAACTGCAGTGAAATAACAGGAAAGCCTSGAGACTCACCTTAAAAAACAAAACTTAGGTAGTTCTGGCAATTCTAGTTTGGGAACCTAAACCAGCAATTCCTTGAGTCCCATCGAAAAGGAGGTATAAAAGCATATACAGTCATGCCTGTACTCTGATATTGGAAAGCACAAGCAATTAAGCAAAAGGCAGAATACAACAGAACCCATGCAGTTTAATTTCTGACACCCCTTGCTCTTTTTTTTGGGCTGCAAACCTTGAAGCCTGCCACATTTCAGGAAGCAGAAAGCTAGGGAAAACGAGAAGTCCCTCAAAGCACAACAGACACCTGCAGTCCAGGAAAGTAGATTCCAAAGTGCCCAGATTGGAAAGCATAGGTAGAAGCTCTAAGGCTCTTTTAGCTGTATGTATGACTCCTTTAAACAAAACAAAAAACCCAAAACCCCAACCAGTGTTTAAACAGTGAGGTCTAATTTGGTGTTGACAGATTTCACAAGTAGTATCACCTAACGCTGGAAAGTGAGATGTACGTAAGCGTCTCTCAGACTAAGAAGGAGATTAGGTCAGTCATTAYGTATGCCTTCATTCCTAACCTTCCCACATTTTCTCCCCCTTGAAATGCTGTAGCAGATTTTACACCTCACGGGGAAAAAGTGCAAATAATTACTTCAGTTAGGCAATATGGGCTCAAGCAAAAGCTCTGTCTGTTCCTAGAGGGAGTCAGTTTATACTAGAGAGGTATGTGCGTTATTGCATTCAGAGACACAAAACTGACATTTCCTAAAGCGGACAAGTGCACAGAACACTTTCTGCCACGCCTTCAGTATTTGAATATGAAGGCAGCACAGTCTGTGAAAAGCACTTTTAACTGGCAACCTCACAAAAATGACGGYACTAGGCAAGGCAAAAAATCCCAGTATCCCATTTTCAGCAGCTGGCACTCAGTGTTAGAAAACACAATGTGAGGACAGAAGTACTAAGCGCTCTTCCCTCCTCGCTTCTGGCAACCGCAGGAGTTGGGCCTTGCTGAGTTACAGCAGTGAAGCCGTGATGCGCTTCTAGAAAAGGCAAAGGCTTTGATCCCTTGTTTTTTTCCAAAAACTGACCTAAGATGAAAAGTGTTTTCTTTCTTATAGAGTTTTCACTGCTCAATAAAACTGACATTTACTTAGCTGCCTCGTTCCTAGGAGTCTCTAGATATTAAATAAAGGTCAGGACCTATGCTAGTATAAAATAGCTTTGCCCTATTAACCTATGAGAAACTGGCCCAATTTCCTTACCATGAAAGCCTACACTAAAATTTTTGCCAGCTAAGGTCATAAAAAAAGCTGATTAGATAGTTCAGTGTCTAGGCTCTATCTGTCCTGATCTTCAAATATCTACATTCGTAACTTAGGAGTCAAAGTCTGACTGACTTTTCTGACTGTTCATTTTTACTCTTTACTGGCTGGGAATGTAGCTGTCTGCTTTAGCTATGCTCTTAATTGAGTTTTATTCCCTGGATTACCTCCAGATAGTCCTTGAAAATGGGTAGTTCATAGAACAGGACAGGTATTGTTTACAGGGAAAATGGGATATTTGCAGATTATTTACATGTTGCATAGGAAGGTTTTGTTGTGGAGCTACATAAGAATATAAAGAAATGGTAAAGTTTATCAGGCCATCAAGCCACTTGCTTTGTTCCCTCTCCCATTAAATAGCCATTTCTGGAGAGCAGCGAGATTGGTGTTCAAGGCATTTGCATCAAAGCGAGTGCGGGGCTGCCATGTKAAGTCACTGCCGATTGCCAGCTGGGGAGCTTTTTGAGGACGACACTCCAGACCTCTTTCCAAACCTGATCATTTCTGAAATACAGCACAGAGAGGAAACCCAAAGCACTGATTGCTAGTTTGCACACAGGCAAAAACACCTTAGTTTTTTCCCTACTTGTTACCGTAACTTCATTCCAGAGCTTTCTGACTGTCCCACTTTGGCTGCGAATCTTCAAATAGACCTAACTTTCAGGTCTGAAGTCAATTAAAAAAGTCATTTGCTGCACATTTTGTACACGGGTATTTCCAGGACTGGAGCCCTTGTAACCTTAGTTAGAGAGAGGATTGTAGTCTCAGTAAACAGTTTCATCTTTAAAAAGAACTTGAAAAAAATGAACACTACTACAAAGACAAAATGCTCATTTACCCAGGAGAAGCTTCCTTGATTAGTGAAGCCTGCGATACAATTTTCAAAGCAGCCACTGAATGTTGCTGTGTCTAGGTTTGGATGTAGGATCTGGATTTGAGTTCTGGCTGCTTAGCTGCACTGCAAATTCAGTTTCGCAGTCTGGAGGCATCAGAGTAGTAGGCACTGCTGTGAAGCATAGGCATTTTCAAAAGTTTCCTTACAGCTATTAAAACAATAGAAAAGGAACATATATTTCACCTCCTATAATCTAGAAATAATAATTCTACCCCTGGAAGAAAGCATATCAGGAAGGAATAATTTTTCTTTAAAAATTCTTTACCAGGTCTTGCCTCATATGAGCAAAACATAGGAAAATATTCCTGTAATTTGCTGACAACATGCAAATACATTTTTGCCAGTGAGCAAAGAGAACTCGAACCAAAAAATTAAGTAATCAAATAAATTCCTTTCTTTTAAGGCATAAGGAAGTCTTTGTAAGTTTTGGAATATAACGCCTCATGTAAGCTCTGAAAACTGTCTCTCCGTACAATCTTGTCCTTGTTGAATAAGTATCGAGATTAAGTGACACAAAAGACTTTTCTCATCTTGTGCATCAGCCTTTGTGGMCCATAGAAGACTGCTGGTAATCCGACGTTATACAACTTAGCTTTTCACTTATTCTGTACAGAAACACAATGTGCCTTTACTGGATCGGGAGAAAAGCAKGCCGTGGACAGATTTTCAAGTCTTTCTGGCAAGTCTACTCTGGCTTCCCAAAAAATAGTTTAAGTCAGTACACGGGAGAAATAAAGCAGCACCTCAACCATTCCCTGTACAGAAGACAGGTCTTCCCACAGATGAATAAACTGAATGCACTGAAGCATGAAGGACTGCTCTGAACTCAAGGTGAATTCCTCCACTACCTCCTTTAGTGTAAATCATTTCATGCTCTATTCCCAACAGCCATGACTTAGCAGAAGCAGCATCTTYAGCAACACCATGAATTATAAATACCATCAATACAATGAATTTCATCGTCCTTTGCCTGATTCCACCAGAGACTGAGTGCAGCAATTCACTACTGGCAACAAAGGACACCAGCTGTAAGCCAGCTTCAGTGGAGAAACCCCTACATTTTTTTGGCAACCATAGTGGTTTCCAGACAAAGGGTGTGATCACAACTGCCACATGCCTTTCACAACGAGCAGCGCCATTGCTGTAGAGCAAACAGACCAGCTAACGAAGCCAGCAGACTTGCTTCTTGTTCACTGCAGTAGACAAGCAGGCATAGACACCTCCAGACCACTGGCTGCTAGCCCTGTCCTGGTCTGCATCCCACAGCAGATACGGAGTCTCAGGTGTTTACTGAAGACTCAAGAGCTTTGCCRCATTATGGCACACATGATACACAAAACGTCATATTACCACACTCACAAGCTCACCTGTAAAAGCGGGAAACAGGTCCTTCGCACAACCAGGCTTACTCAACTTGGAAGCCCGAATACCGGTGTAAAACACCTGTTGTTAAGTACCACCATCCTACTGAATCATTTTAGGCACGTGAATCGAAACTTACACAGTGTGTGCTGGAGATGATGACGGAGCTAGAGATGAAGCTCAGACCATCGTTCATACTGACTTGGAGAGCTGCTTCCCTAAAAAAAACCAAACACAAAACACAAGAAACAAGTCAGGCCAGCTAGTCCACAATCCTCTACTAGATAATATCTTCTGGAACCTGGGCTCCTGATGCACGGAAAAGCCTTTTGTACAGGTTAATACACCCGGCTGGTGCTCTCTCCCCTGTGCTCCAATGCACAACTGCCAATTAACCCAACAAGCGCAAGAGACAACRTCAGAATTAGATGCATATAAGAACAACAGAATATAGTAAGATGACACAGGCTCATTTTCCCAGAGGCAAAGTAAATACTTGAGTACATAGAAAAAACATACATGCCAACTTCTCGTAGCACAGGTGCTGGGCAGAGTAAGTATGTATCTTCCACTACAAAAGGCTTCTCATCTGGAAAAAAGAAATATTGGGATTTATTACCTGGTCAGTAATACAGGCCTTAAAGACCAAGCTTAAATAATGTTTTTCCTCGTTCTTGATACATAAAAGAGATCAAACACTGTATGAGGGATAAAACCTACTGCACAGCAGTTATTCCGAGGTAACTGTAGGCATGCTTTTAGCCCATGGAGTTACAGAGTAAATACAAGGTAACAGCAGATGCCCTGCACCTCAGGGCAAAAAAAAAAAAAAGTTTCAACACTTAGCATTAACCACCCGAGAAAGATGGGGAAATGTGGCAGCTGACTCTCCTTCCTCATTTCTTTGCAGAGCCCTCGTGAAAACTGTCTTGTTTTCAGGCTGCCACAGCTCTCTGTCTGTGAAATACCATTCCACAAAGCTCTTTGTGCCCCCGTTCCTCCAAAAGGGCTGAGGACTACCTGCCCCTGCAGAGCCGAATGCCTCAGGGCAATCGGAAGCCCCGCGCCGCCTGTCACCCACATCTCGCCATTCCTACAGCTGCTCCGTGCTGTTGAAATCTATCACACCACACATCCAAACCACAACAAAACTGAAGATACAAAGCTTTTTGAATGGTCAGAGTAAATTATCACAGCCACTCTATACAGGAGACCAGATGGAGTTGCAACAGATTACATATAATTGAAAATAGCTGGGTTAAGAAAATTGTATATTATGGAAAATTTTGCACTTCAAGGCAGACTTGTCTGAACCTAAATTAAACCTTCCAACCTAAATGATGCCATGGCTTTAAAAGCAGAGTGAGAAAAAAATATCAATAGGCAATTGCCTGGGAAACACGAACATCAGCTAATACTCTTCTTTTGTAGACTTAAATCAGAACTTTATACCACCTCTGTGGTGACCAGAGAGATGGGGATCCCAAGGAACTTCCCAGCCCATTTGCCACCTGACTAGAGATTGGGCAGGTTGGCAGAAAACCAGGCAGACAGGCTGGGTGGTTTTTGTTTTTTGGACTGGAAACCACACATTCCCRCAGAAGGGTTGATTCTGCTGAATCAGCATTTTCCAGAAGCACATCACTGCATCAGAAAGCTTTCTACCAGCTGTACTTATAACCATCCCTAGGGCCTTCTATAGAGATGCTTATAGACCTGAAACGAGCTGTTACCAAATATTACCAGCTTCCTAAAATTTTCCAGTTAAAATTTTCATTTTGTTTGAAAGCCCCTCCTCTCCTGATAGATTCCTTCCCCTTCTCCTCTCAGACCTGTAGGTTTCAAATCTCATTTTCAGTCCAAATCTTGAATCTTCTCTCTACATACTGCAGGGTGGAAGAGGGCTTCACTCGATGGGGCCATGTTGAAACAGGAGTACAGTTCGTCACCACCTCGCTTTGCTATTTGAAACACAGACAGCAAACCTGGGCTCTCTAACCATCTAAAGTCTCTTCACAACTGCATAGTGCACTCAACTTCCCAGGGTACACATAACACTGGCAACATGGAAGCAAGGTTACAGTGTTCACTGCATCACTGACAGGGAATGGAAAGGAGCAAAGATAAAAATTTACCCAAATTGTTTAGCAATCTAATGAAGAGCTGAGCTACTCTGACTGTCTGGTCTTTTGTTTTTGAGGAAACCTGTGCAAGTTACAATTCCATTTAAGGTACCAGTGGAAAGAGGAAAAGCCATGAAGAGACACAAGCCAAAGAGAATGTGTCAACCTTCTCTAAAGTAATTTCTGCATCAGCTGTGAGCCTTGTTCCTTCTTCACTTGGCTGCTGAGATAAATTTGTTCACACGGATGGTGTCTAATAATGATTAGGGCAATAACAGTAGAGCACTACTGATCCTGGCCCCATTCTCAGCGGTTAGCTCAGCAGGGTTCACTCAGAAGTAGGGTCACGCAGAGCATTTTACTACAGCGGATGAGGCAAAGATAAGAGATACAGACTGCAAGACTGTGTCCCCTCATGCAGAAGCAGGACTCACCAAGTCAAGCGTTCTTTCCCAGACATTCCTAAAAGAGAGGTTTCCACTGAATACAAAATTTTAGAAAGCAGTAATATTGCCCTAGCAATTCCTATCACACATTATAATACCTATTTCATACCAGTGTATTTCTTTGCTTTGGCAGCAATATAGAAGATTATTTCCTCAAGCAGGTTAGGAAATGTTTATTTTTTTACACTCCATTAAAAAAAATGAAACGGTAATGAAAAGTTGTAGCCTTCCCTGAAGTTTTCCTTATGTTTCCAGCTTCCAGCAAGTCCCATGCCTACATACACACACTTGAATTTTTGGGTTACCCACAGCAGTTATTTTGTTAAGGACTGTTTGACACAGGCAAACAGCTGAAAGTGAAACACTTTAGCCAGCCATATGGTTTTCACAGACAGGCTTCGCTTCTGCATCACGGCTCACCCACTGAGAGCAGTCTTCAAGCTTCTGTGATCCCTCTAGATCCCTGCTCCTGCTGTTGGCCTGGAAAGTACCACATTATCRCTGTTTTCCCACAGCCTCCGTGCAAGAACACATATGAACATTTCYACCACACTAAACATTAGGAGGAGATGTCTTCAGCACAGAGTATTCCTTTGCTAGCTCCATATTATCTAGAAGATTACTTCCATATTAAAAGAGAGGTGGACAGACAACAGGCATTTAAAGCATGCAATGTAGTGATACAATGCACATCCCTCACTTCCTATCGCCTACAGCACAGGCACTGGATTTATAGTGGGCTTGCATCATATACAGGCACTCAGTTTTGCAATGGAGTCAGCAAATCAAACCAGCAGCATTTCCCACTTTGTACAAGCAAGGAAGATGCACAGTGGTGGTGAATCTGGTCCTACAGTTCTGTTCTCACCCTGATTTATGAAGATATCATTAACTCCCATAAATTTATGACATTGTCTCAGCGCACACATGCCAAGAGAATGAAGACCAATGTCTTGTTTTCGCCTTTGCTAACGCTGGCAGCAAAGGCCAAAGAATTCTCCATGCCAGCATTCACTAAAACAAAAGCCGGCTTAATTTTGCAAGGCCTTTTACTTAGAACTCATTAGCTTTTTGTTTCTCTTTCTCTCCCTTCCCACCCCCAACTTGCATTAAAGTCTATGCCTCTCTAGAAAGTTTATCAGACTCAGAGTCCCAAGAGGGGACTCATGGCTGGCCAGGCTGGCTACAGGGAGAGATTATTTTGTTTGGAGAATGTTTGTGTTTCACCACAAAAATGAGTGACTATTTTCCTTTGCTCTAAACAAAAGAAGATCCATTTGGTTTGCATAACTCTGGCCATCTGACTCCTTCCTGGAAAACTTACATAGGGAAACCAAACAAAACAACACTTCTCATCTGCTATTGCATCTGTATCTGCAGGATGCATTTGAAAGAATGCCGCTTTTCTCATCTGCTACAGAAAAAACTTGCTGTATTCCTGCACAGTAAGAGATGGGCCTGAATGCTCCCAAACTCTAGATCTCGTGCCAAAAAACTGAATTTTGTGGTTTGGACTCCTCTCAGCTGACAATACTAGTGGAAGAGCTGTGGAAGGCGGGGGGCGGAGCACTCGACTCGATGTCGCTGACTTTGCTGCCCGGGAAGTGATTTCTGTTCTCRCCTCGGCCGCTAGCCGTCTGTGTAAGCGTGAAGAAGTCACTTTGCCTCCTTTGTCAATTTTATAGAAAGAATGCCCAGGCCTTGACCGCATCTCAGACACCAATCAAGGGCAGAGTTCAGACATCTTCAGAAAATATTGCAATGCCTCACTTTTGAGAAAGTCTGCCCAYGGTAATGGTCACAATTTGCTCCCTACCTATGCACCTCTAATCACTCCATCAAGCAAAATAAGATTCTCACTGTATAGAAAACCCCCACAGGACACTGCGCCCATGGGTAACTAAAACTAGTCAGTCCTGAGGCATAAGCCATTCAGAGCAGTGTGCAGAAATGGAGAAGGGTCAAACATCTCACAAAAATACATCTGTTTTCTGTGGATGCCCTTTCAACAAGGTACTTTCTACTGCTCAAATTCCTGTAATTCGCTACCCAGCATTCCTACACCTTTTAACAACTACCTATAGCCTGTAAAATCTATTATTCCCAGCATTAGTGAACAGTTTCTTTTGCCATTAGCAGGGTGTAACCTTTTGGCAAGCCAGGACTTGGAGTACTTCCCAACCATAATAATAAAAGCCTCAATATATGCATGATGTTTTAACACAGAAGAGCAAACCTCAATAAAAGAGAGGTACAAAAACCCAAAGAAGGTGACCAAGAGAGATCGTAGTGCTTTCTTTTAGCCATATAACCAAGCCAAAATTAGCAGCCTTTTCTTTTGTTAATGGTTCATCCAAGAACCGACTGGCATACTGAAAACTGACTGCAAAGATGCCTTACAGAAGGGTTTAAGAAAGCACA
Source organism: Oceanodroma leucorhoa (assembly GCA_030449065.1). Taxonomy (NCBI): domain Eukaryota; kingdom Metazoa; phylum Chordata; class Aves; order Procellariiformes; genus Oceanodroma; species Oceanodroma leucorhoa. The sequence continues at coordinate 664,833 of JASVER010000191.1, read as the reverse complement.
ACATTTTCAAATTGCCACCGCAATATCGCAAGTGCTGATTGTTGGACTCACAATATMAGCAATATTTTAGTCTGGAAAAGGCTGCAAAAGCTGTTTGCCAAACTTCCCATACATCACAGAGTAACAATTTCCTTCTGTTATCCCTGTACTTATGATTTGCGTTCACTAAAGTACATCTCAGAAAACACTTTAACCTCGTCTTCTGTTACTGTAGGAGAGAAGACTCTGGTCTATTAGACTAGTAGAGCTAAATTGGGGGTGGGAGTCTGGCTGCTCTCACATAAGACTCCCTCAGGAACAGCTGTGCTAAGGCGGCTGTTCTCTGTACCTCAGCCCGCTTGAGCTGGGTAGCCCTGAGCCATCGTGAGCCTGAGCACTCCCACTGTCCCTTTGTCACATCAGATGAGACAAAGTACCTCCATAATTCTCTGCACCGCCTACCAAAACACAATCTCTGTTCATCCTGGCTGACTCCTCCTCTTATGCCACTCCTTGTGACAACTCTGCAAACAAAGTTTTTATTTCAAACCCATTTTGTGGGGAGATAGGAATGTAGAAAGACACTGGAACACACTCTGAGCTAGAGAAACTGCCTCTAAGAAAGACCCATAAATAAGAAATGTTTTGTTAATGCTGTAATGAAAACCACATTGAGATCATGCTGTAATTGCTCTGCTTTGTGTGGGGACACATGAGCTTTGAATGCCAAAGTCATTCAGAGCAGAGTTAGGAGATGGGGGGAAGAGACAGATAAGTACACAGCAATATCACATTCATAACAATCTCTAGATGGAGAGAAGGGATCTGGAARGAATCGCTTTTTCTCTGATGGATTCATCTGCTGTGCATACAATTCTGTTGAACAAGCACACATAGCTTCAAGACTACTAATAGAACTTGGCAAAGTACCACGCTATTAATTTGCTCATGCTCAGGAGAGCAGCACATGCTGCAGTACAACAGGGTCACTCCCAGGCAGGAGCCTTGGTCTAGCACTGCAACAGCTCCACTCCAATCTCAGAGCTGTTACCATAAGCTCCATCATGCTTACTTGCACAGATATACTAAAGTCCCAGTGAGAGACCATCTTGGTCCCCCAGAAGCATACAGTATACAGAAGTGAGCTTGGTAACGCACTCCACATTGCACAGAGATTCTCCTCCTCACTCAGCCCAAGTTTCCTGACTGCTCCGTGCTTGGTCCTCCGCACTAGGCCTGGACAGTTGCAAAGAAGTCTGCTGGAGGTAAACGCACAGGAATCCTGTTATAAAGTTCCTGCAGTGCAATTTGTTGGAGGCTARGAGAGCATTTGAGGGAAGTGTGACCATTCCTCCTGTTTTCATATTMTTTGTCAAGCAATGACTTTGGCCACCCTTCAGAATAGGATGCCAAGCTCACCTTGGTGTATGTTTTCACCTAGGAAAAGTTAGAGGTGTATGTTGTGTCCTTCATAAAGGTCACACTCCCAAAAACACCCGAGGGAGTTTGTACACAGGGATGGACATTCTCTAGTACCACAGTGGAAAAAAGCTACTATAAGAAAATAAAAGAAAAATATTGAGGGGAGGGTTAAAGTGACATGATCAAGTGGGAAATCGGGGATTAGAGTGTCAAACTGCAAAGTAAAACGTTCCTGTGCTAAGAGTGACCAGGCTGTGAGAAAGTAAAGAAGATACCACAAAAAAGTACTGTGCTGCCTGGAAAAGGAAAGACAGGGAAAATGGAGAAACCTGCTCAGCTTTAAAAACTAGTAATACTTTTTTGAAGGCATTTGTTGGGCAGTTTTGGGATACAGTTCCCTATACAGCTCACTCTCTGAGTGGCTGTATACCTGGCTAAGTCCTGCTCCCACTGTCTTTGCCTCATTTTCCCTTGCTTCTCTGGTACTCGATGCCAAAAAAAAAAAAAAAAAATCAGGCTAGTTTGTGCAAAGGGTCAGTTCTGGCCAAGTGTCCAGAGTATTCACTAGAATGCAAAAGATCTAGCCCCACCTCTGCTGTGGTGCATGCTGTTTCCTCACCAATCTTTCATTTCTCTATTCAGTTTTAAATGGCCTAGGACAGAGCTCGCCTCTATGCCCAGAACTGTCTTTGCCGAATCCTGCACAATCTGGGCAGACAGACATTTTACCACCACAAAGCAGTCATAAGTCACCGCACTGTATAATTACTTTTAACTCTGCACAGTCTGAAACCAATTCTCCTAGGTCCTGCTGCTGGCAGAAAACACCCTGCTGTTGAACATGCATCTGATTACAGTTCTGCTCAGCCAAATATTCTTCATGGTTTCTACAGATGTTYCTTTTTTTATCCCATAGCTATGAACATTATGAGCTGATGCTCTCTTCACCTGCCACTTTTCTCTGCCAATAATCCCAATAAAAATCTATTAGCTCATGCCCTTAACCTCAGCAAGTCCTAGCTGTGCTGGTCTACATCTCATCTGGGATAATTTAAGGTTTCAGGAACTGTTGACTTAGTGTTATCTTTAAAAATACCTCCCTGATACAATCAGAGGATGAGAGGTTTCAAGCAAACAAGAACAGCTGAGCTTATCCAACCTCCATAAGGTTTCCATAAAATTCTCATACGGTTAACTCTTACGTTAAGCTGTTTGCAGCTAAGTGCCACAAAGGCACATCGAGAACGCAGGCTGGAGCTGCAGGCTCCAATAAAGCAAAACACTGAGATACATTCTCACATAGAGCAACTTAAACTTAACAGAGCTCCACCAGGAGAGACTTGGGTTTGAGAACACTGGTGAGCAACTGTTGAGTTCCCTCAGTCAGGGAACGGTTTGAACTCAGAAACTGAGTTTGTGGCCTTTTGCTTCCAGGTCACTGCATCAAACAATCTAGTGCTGTGCAAAACGAACTGAGAAGTCTTGATGCAGTGCCAAGGAGAATGAGCTCACTTTTCACCTATGCATCGATTCAGGACACAATGAATGCATCAGGACAGAAGGTGGGAACATGTTTGGCCCTTATCCTCATTTTCCGCAGTCATTTTGTGGACACAGGAAGACAGCTTCAAACAAAAAAAGCCCATGAGTTGCACTAAGATAAGCTGATCTTTCCTGAAAGCTACTACCAAATCATTTTGACAGACACCATAATAAATTACTCAGCTGGACAAGCAGTTAGYACACAAAAAGAGAGGAAGGAGTCTTCCTCTTCACCCCCACCAACACCAGGTCATAGCGTTGGGGAGTGAGGTAACCCTCGCAAACAGTTCCTCCCACTGGCAACACTGGATGTTTTTGTGTCTCCACAGATGGAGACACACTGAATAGCGGAAAGCTCTGTGAAGACCTTAGGATGTTTCCAGGAGTGAAAGCCTTGCTCCAGAGCCAGCCAGCTCTGAGGAAGCTGAGCTGAGAAGCAATTGGGATGCAACGGCATGTCACAGCTAGCACAGCCTCGGGTAACASAGGTAACTTTCAAGCTGATGACAAGGGAGCAAGTAGTCTTCTCTGGAGGAAAAAGTGGAACAGCAAATCAAGTGCTGAAAAGACTTTACATARGAGAGAAGAAGGATAGCATTAAGATCACTTCCCTACCTCACAAAGCTGGTGGGAGCAGTAGCTACTTTTACCTTCCATTCAGGCTGAGAGTCCTGTCCTGGACTCACAATGCAAAGGGGGCCATAACAAGGACAATTGTTGGATGGATATGGAGGCAGAAATGAATGAAGAACAGGTAATCGAGAAAGGAGACCTGCACCAAATCTCTAGCTTCTGAAGAGGCCCCATAAACCAGTAGGAAGAGTACTAGGCTGGGTATCAGGACATCCGCATGCTTGTCTACGATTAGCTCACTTGGAGCAGCTACTGTAACTTCAGTTCCCCCATCTGTAAACCAGGGGTAGTAGAGTTTACTCATTTCATATACAGCTTCCAATGCTTTTTTTCTTCAAGATACAGATGTCTTTTAAAGCTCCTAGTAAAAAGTTCAAATTAAGCCCAAGATCCAAGTTTTTCAGGTCTTCTGAACTCACGCTCAAAGACCTTTGTGCTGCAGCTCTTGAAAGCAATTTATAGAAGAAACAGAAAGCAATTTGGGGAAATAGAGCAATGATGTCCTTCTGCCAAGAAAGGACCAAACCTAGCTCTTATCCCCTCCCACATAGGTTGCAAATCTGGCCCCTGGTGGTCCTAAAACTAAAATGCTGCACATATTGACCCAATCAGTCTTGCTTTAGAGATCGTCGACAGTACAAATCTCTCAAAGGGATATCTGGTCTGAGGGATGTTCAGGACTTAAAACAAGGCCAGACCAAGCTACATCAGGGGGACGTGGGCACTCCTAAATCTTGCAACTTTTGGGGCTTCTGTCATGCTGAGTGATGGTCTTTAACTCCTATAACTTCTATTATACATGTCCATATATTTCTTAGCATAAAATACAACTGCTTGAAAAATCCTCCACTAACTTTTCCCTTGAACTGAAAGTAGCTCCTCCACAAAGTGGAAGTTTTCAGTGAAATTATATGTTTGATATGGGATATTCACATTTTAATTGAAAAAAGACAGGAGACATGCAAACTAAGAGTGCTACAAACTGTCAGCTTCCAGCAACCAAACCCAAAGGCTTTTGGGTTTGCACCACATGGCTCCAGACTTTTGATGAAAAGAAAACTTCTAAATATTTGAACAGCAATTTCATTTCCACTGGAACCTTCTAGGTGGAGAGAGAGAGGAAGGTTTCCTGCCCAGCTCTAGAGAACTACAGGAGACTTTATAACACATATGATCCAAACAAAACTTTGGATCTGAACTCTGGGGAGAAACCAAACATGGTTCAACACCTAAATGCAGCCATGATCCACACTTAAGGAGTTCTGGCCACATGTCAGGTTTGGGTCCAATTTTATGGAGCTTAAAAGGAAAAGCCTGAATCTGTGGCTGCCTCTGCTGTTCTTTTTTGAAAGCCACCTCTCACTTGTTCACACATCTCCAGCACTTATCTCAGGGCTGCATGGAGATGCCTCCAAAACAGTTAATTCACCATATCCCCCCCAACCCAGTGCTTTTACTCRGATCCCTCTCCTTCCCTAGACCCCCTCCAGTGCCACCTGCTCCTCCCTGGACACTTAGCCCTCCAGCTTTGGCTCKTCATGTCCTCAACACTCACCATATCTGAATTAAGCAAACATSAACCACAGCCAGCCAAGCTTTCTGCTTAGTGACACAAGAGTTGGCAATTCCAGAACCTGCCTACTACAGAGGGGACCAGCATAACAGGGCAAAAGCCATTCAGGACAAATTACATACACTCACTATCCTATAAACATACCTGCCCTGAATGCTCAGTAGCATTCCTCACAGGGCAAACAGCCTTAGCAAACTGTTCCCCTGCTCYGAAGAGCAAATTATACAGATGCTCAAAGCACGAGCAAGTCCAACATTGAGCCATTAGACTTTCACGTGTCTAATTCATAATAGATTAATTCATACATTTATTTCATACTCAAAAGGGTCAGGACTGCCTCCAAAGCAGTCAGGCAGCTTCTGAATAGGTTTCATGTTAGAAAAGATGAATTCTACTGTCACTGGTGGTATTCGCTATCAGTTGTGCTTTCTGGTTTTCTATGTGGGTTTGCAGGCATGACAGATGAGAACAACAGGATCACTAGTTCCTCCAGCTAAATGGCTCTCAGTACATTTCACAAAAAGACCAGACACTYAGGGTCTAGTTTGCTTCTCTTACTTTGGTTCTTCCGCTTGGTGAACTCTGTAGAGGCAACATCTTTCCAAGCGGCATCCACGGAAGCACAGAAGCCTCAGCCCCTGCTCCAATACAGCTTCCAAAAATAGTGTTTATTTAAGCTGCATGACCAGGCCTGCTAAGTACCACAAAATACAGGTAAGGAGAGAAACAGACCTGATCTCACTACATACTTAACCCAGCAAAACACATATAGATAGATACTCTTTACAGGCAAGTTTGTCTTCTATATTTTGTCCCCTCCATTGCTCAAGCTTATCTATTCACATACTTGCTGTCAAAGTCACAGTATACCATACAACCAGCAATCTTCCTCTAAAAAAAATGATCTCTTCTGCATCCTGCAAATTTAAGAGCTCCTCATCCCATAATTATTACCTTCACAGTCAACATATTTGAAGATCCAAAATGTTTTGCAAGCAAGTGCCTGCCAGTGCAGAGTCAGGAGGGGGAAAAAAAAAGAAAAAAAAAAAAAAAATCAAAACAACTTACTGAGAGTAACCGTGTCATTGATCCTGAAACTGCAGAGCACTCTGTCAACGTTACGGGCATGTCGAAATCCGTTTCCTCTCACAACAACCTGAAACGACTCTGTAGCAAAAGAAGCAGTAGATTATTGGTACATAGCGAGGCAAAGAATGGTCATTTAGACAAGGCACATATGTCACAAGTTTTCACTTGAGATCTCTTGAGCTAAAATTTGCAGTTTAATGATTTTTAAGTTTAAAAATTGTTAAAAATTCAGCTTCCACTCTCTCCCTACCCAATTTCAACTTGAGTTTTTAGAAACAGGAAATAATACACAACAAACATTTTAATTGGCCTGCAGTGAAAACATTAAGCCTCAGAGACACTGAGCTTTCCCCTCCTGAGGTTGCCATTTTAAATGGCAGAAAGTTTTGGGTGAAGAAAGGCAAAAGTATATTTCCATGGAAAGAAAAAAAAAATGTTCCAGTGACAGATAACTTGGAGAAGTGCAAGTGCTATTTTCCTAGGTAACTGGAAAGTTGTATCAGTTGCTGTAAGTTTTGTCACATCCTGCCCTATTACCATGTAGTACATGTGTACAATGACCATGAGTCCCTGGCTGGACTCATTTCCATACAATGACAGGGAATTTCATCAACTGACCAGCTTTCTAGTCTCTGGACAAAGGCTACGATTCCRGAGTCTGTGGGCATTTCTCCAAGTCTTCCTCTTTGCTATTCTTCCAGATCAACTCTACAAGGTCACTGCAGGCTGTGGCACAAGCAGAAAGCACCAAGGACAGTCACCAACACCTGAGCGCTGAAATGAGCGGTCCTTTTTGGAACAAGCAGGGCTGAGCAATGAGATCACATCCTCACAAGTCTTTCAGAACACTCTCTACCGTCCTTTGTTATTCCAACTACTTGAACCTAGTACTGGAAAACTTCCTGCAGCCACCAGCATTAAGTCTGCCTTGCAAGGTAAGCACCATTTTCAGACTTTCAGATTTTGAAACAGGGCCATAGTCCCAGAGAAGTTCTGGCAGCAGACACAGGAACTCTAACTCTGCAGTTCCCCATGGTGAAGGAAACAGCCCCCACAATTCCTGTTGCTATCTAGGAGAGGCACTCAGATAATCCCCACTGATGTTCCACTGGTGAATGTGGTTTGAACACAAAATGTTTCACCGTCCAAGACAATGCAGGAGTAATCACAGTGCATGAGAAACACCACCCTGGTTTTAAAATTCCCAGGAGCAACAAGGAACCTAGTTTTTGCAGATTCAAAATTTTTGCCTTGCACTTCAAGTCCCCATCTTCTTTCATCTCCCTTAAGGACTCACACACTGTACTTGTCAAAAAAAAGCATATTTGCTCTGGAATCTGGGCTCTTTTCCAGGTCCCACTCGTTTACAGCCAAGTTGCAAATCATCCCACCACATCTAGCCAGGGAAGCTGCCTCGAAGGTCCATTATGTGTTGTCCAAGATCATTTGGGAAGAACGGGGGAGAAGAGCTCTGTTCTGGAGTGCGGGGGCTGATGAATACTTAAGAGAAATCACAGAAGTCTCAACTGCTGGGGAATGAGAGTTCAAGTACAGTCAAAGAACAGCATATCAAGGATGTCAGATTAACCACAGGGACCCTGTCTCTGCTTGAGACTGAAATGAACAGATAGAGTATGCACCCTGCACGTCTGTACTGATGCAAAACCAAATCATCAAGAAACTGGCATTTCAGAATGATGTGTTGCTGCTGAAATTCATTACTCAAGTGTCTGGGACCAGCCTGCCTACAAGAGTGGCAGGTAACAGGGAGCCCTCATGTTCACAGAAACAAGAAAACACCAGGTATCAGAGCTATACCTGCAAAAATTTATTAAAAGACACTAATGCACACAACTTTCATATTCAATGGCACTTTCATTAGTCTCAAAGTCCTAGGTGATTAAATTAGCTGCACTTTGAGACCAATGAAGTATTTGCCCAAACTCAGAGATGAGGCCTCGAATTGCACATCTAAATAACTGTGGGCATTTTTCAAGGTTAATATTGCTCATCTTGTGAAGTACTGGCCAAATTCCTACGTGAATGGTTTATATACCATTCACCAATGGTATATAAACCAATATACCATTAAACCAATAAACCCAATATACCATTAAACCAATGGTTTATATACCATTTATATACCATAAACCCCTCTACATTTTGTCTCAGCTGGCTCTGCTGGATATAATTGTATGTTACCCCTACACTCTCATTAAGACACAATGAATGGGAGTGAGAAGATGTATAAGCAACTGACAAGCATATAAGAAAGTGGTAAAGATGGTTATAAATGGTGGTTATAAGTCATCTTCTGGCTTATTACATGACACAAGCATCATTGTTTATCACTTACATAATTATGTAAATATATTAAAAAAAAATCTCTAAATGTGTAAAGTGGGTCTGAATGTTCATACAATTTAATTTCCTTTCCCAAGCATTTATGGAACATCACTGCACTATATCAGAGACTGTCATGACAACAATCATTTACCATGCTAAGGTAGACAGAGCCCTGTTCTGGAGCCTTTTTTAATGAAGGAACTATTTAAACGGCCAGCCAAAATGAGAAATAGATGACTAAGTACTATAATTCATGTCAATTATGCCATCCTGGCTTCAAAAAACAAGACTACTTTAGTGGCATGCATGGAATGCAAAACTGGTRCCTGGTACTTACTGGGCATTTAGCCCGGCATCTTGCACCTGCTAGGAAAAGATGACTACCTATATATGTTTAGGTATACAGGCAATTGCTCCAGGAACAGGAGATGCAGGAAGGATGATTAAAGCAGCTGCTTTGGAAGTGAAAACAAAGAAGTAATGATAACTGGCTTTCTGATGATAACTGATTCACACAATTCAGCTGAATGATGTTTAAATTCTAGTCCTCTCAGTCACTGTATCAACCCTAAATGCCCAAGAAATGTTCAAAGAATATTAGAAGCCTTTGGATCAAAGTGTGCTCATTTGACTTTCTCGTTAGTTTCTTAAGAAGCACTTCCCTTAACAAACCTCTGAGATGATAAATTTGCAAAACTCTAAACTTAATCACAAAGTCTTATTTTCTGATTTGGTTTGTGATTTTGCAGCATATCTGCTTCAAGTTTGGCACAGTCCGAGTAAGACAGATTGGTTTGACCAAAAAAACCAGTTAGGCAAAACTGTCAAATTCAAGCCTTTTCTGTGAGAAAATGCCATTTGACATCATTTGGCATCATTCGGAAATGTGCAAGCTACTGTAAAATGAAAGAGGAATTCACCAAAAAAGCAAAAGATGTATCTCCAGTTATTTAGTTCCTTTTGCACTCTCCAGCAATTACAGATGGACAGAAAGATGTATTTTAGGCAACATGAACAACTAGGGCCTCAGTTTATACTTACCCCCTGCACATATACTGGAAGGCTCTGCCGCCAGAATTTCTATGCAGGATTTTTTCAAAATCTAAAAGACAGAAAAAATGTCATGAAGTATCTCAGACTTGTTTCTATAGAAACACAGATCTAAAAGCATGAGACAAGTGAGAACACGTGAGTGCGCTTGTTCTCACATAAATGCTTAACTCAACATTGCACATTCCATTCACGTCACAATTATGCCATCTTAGATTTCACTTTAAACCAACCACACCAGTGTCATTGCTCTTCCACAGCAAGCTATTGCTATGGAGGAAGGCATGGATGCCAACGCTCTCCAGCATCTCAGCACAAGCTTGCCTTTGCCTGTGGTACAAGTTATTACGCAGACTACGATCCGTAACAGCTAAGGTGCACTCCGAAGGGTTAGCAAGGCAATGTCATTGCCCTCCCTTTGCTGTCACACCTCCCTCCCCAAAATTATTCTGGAGCCCAAAACTCCAAATAAAATGTCAAAAGTTTAAGCTACCTTTGCATTAAAACATCCTAGGAATATCTACACAGCCACTTCTCAAGTCTCAGTACAGGGGTTCAAACTTCTTAAGTTTTTAATCTGATCTATGAGAGCATACCTGAGTGCATCCTCAAAGTTGCACTGTGATTTCAAATCAAGATGTATGGACAATTGCTCTTTACTTGAACCAAACAAATTAAGCAGCATGTATTCATAAGAGTTGGCACTGCCTCTAACCACTGTACATGTAGACAGTGATTTACACACACACTTGAGCATCAGGCTTGGCAGACTGCTTGCAAGGCACGAGGAGCATGCTAGAGTTGGACACTATGCCATACGGTGCTAAAATTGCTCAAGCTGTTATTTGCATGCAGCAGCCTTTCCCCTGCTCTGAAGACCAACTCAAATTCTTCACTGCACACAGTCAGAAACTTGTGACAGTGTCCGTAATCCCCTGTGAGAACGGCAGCAGTGACCAAGAGCTGTGGGTGTTCAGCACTGGTCTGAGCAGCCCCTAGACGAGGTAAAAAAAAAAAAAAATTAAAAAAAAAATCAAAATTTAGGTCAGCTCCAAGAGGCAAGTAAATGTCAGCCAAGCATCATGACTCAAATCCAACATGAAAATTATTTTCCCAACTTTAAATTGAAACATCTGTAAGGAAAGAACAGCAACCAATACAATAAATTCTGTACGAAAAAGATAATCTATTTTTTCTCCAAAATGATGGTGCTCTGCCTCAAATACCTAATTGCAAAAGGTACAGATAGAGCCATGATTTATTTTTTAAAACTGTTAAACAAAAGTTTGAGTTACTCAGAAGTRGGGCTGGTAGAGACTGAAAGAGTACCAAGGGACTGAAGGAACCAGGACCGTCTGAGCTGCTGGCAGCCTGACAAGCGAGGAGAAAGAAGATTTGCAGGAACAAGGTTATACAGGAACTGTCAAGTGGAAAAAAAGAGAAAGTCAACAGTTGAGAACCAAACTRAAAAGCACTAGAAGAATTTGAAAGGCAGAATAAGGAAAATACACAAAAAAAAGAGGACTGTAAGAAGAGTCTTGCAAAGTATCCATCTGTAGCTATCCATCCATCCATCTCCTGTCAGTCCTCCACTACCTGCCCCTTACTCATTCCAGGTTCTGCTTCTCTGAAGATACAGCATTTTTCTCCCAAAGTGACTGCCAGGGCTAATCAGCACAACCAAGAGTTCATGTTTTTCCAAGTATTTTTCTTCTCCGCTGAAAAATGTCTCCTTTAATAAGAGAATCTTTTCACATTTTTCCAAATTCCCCCTTAGATTCTGTTCCACTCTCCCTCAGCATTCCCAAAAGTTTTAATATATATTTCTTCTCCTCATTGCCTTTCAGCAATGAAGTGAAAGAGGATAAGTAGGCAAATGAGTTGGAGAACAAAYGCGTGAAAAATACAATCAATACTTTCATTTTTAAAAAAATCAAGTAAAACCTCACATGATTAAGTTTGAAATCATGACTTCTATCCAGTCATTTGCAAACATTCATGCTGTAAGCCAACTCGGATGGGGGGGTGGAATAGCAGGTGTCTCAATTAGATGATGCAGAGCTCCCTTCCAGTCCAATTCAATCCATTTACGTGACTATAAAAAGCTGGCCTTAATGGCTTTTTACAGTGCCAACTGCAATATTTATTTTGATTTAGAATAATAAGTTTCCAGTGCTCCAAGCACCCACCCTAACTTAAAGTCAAAATCAGGCAGCAGTATTGCAAAAGAATTCCTTTATGTCTCTTCCTCGTCGTAAAAATAAATTCAAAAAGAACTTCAACATATTCAGTGTAGAAGATTGCATCAGCTCTTCTGTTCTTTCATTTCCTGAGCACTGCACAGCCTTGTGTGGGCTGTAGGTGCACTTCATTCACTGCGGGCTGGCTCCCCAGGAAAGCAAAATAACATGCAAGAGTGGTGATGCAATCTCCCAGCTGAGTGCCTATAAACCGCTCCAACAGCGTACACGGGAGAACTGACTCCACATCCTCATTTTCATCGGGAGAACTACAACAGATCTGGTTTACTTGGTAACTAACTGCAGGCCTCAAGGCAGCTTGCCTTGGCATCCATGCAGAAAAGTATTTGAAGCACGTGCTCGCTCTTGGTGAGGAAGCATCCCATTGTCTTTAACAGCACACGCTTAATGACCAAGCTCACGTTCCCAAATCAGTCTCCTGTTGTACTCTCTGGGGCTCCAATTATGCTCCAGCTTCACACAGGCTCCTGGGAGAATCTCTTGTTAATATCTGTTGACATGTCAAATAAAAAAATGCAACACATCCTTGTGGAAGCATGGCTTTATTTATCACAGTTATCTCTATCAGGACAGAACTGAATTTAGCACTACCTGTGACTAATTTAGCTTTCTACCAGGCAATGCATTAAAGGCCAAGAGCCAGGAGAGGCCCTGCAGGTCACCTGGGCCCTTTTAGAAACAAAGGGAAGAAGGGCAGTGAAATTCTGCAGCTGCTGGAAGCTTTCATTTGGTATTCTGGTCCACAAGCATGCAGACAGATTACTTCACCACAGCAGCTGCATATTTCTTGTAATTTTTTTTCACCAAATTTGGGAATTCTAATTAGCAAACAGGATGGTGAAGTTTAATAGAAGGTTACTGCCTAATCAGTGCTAGTGTGAATGACCTACAGTCTGAGGCTAGGTACTCATTATCAAACTCTGTTGAATTACTAAATAACAAAGTCTGTTGCCAATTACAAAACAGTAATTTATTTATGAAGTGTTTCCTGTCCAATAATATCTGCATGAGCTAAGTAAAATAAATATATTTAAGTCCTTTCTAAAGATGCATTTGGGGGAAAGAAAGAAGTAGAAAGCGTGATCATACACCACTAAAAGTAACGAGAAACACTATACAGTTGAGACTGCGGGTTCACATCCTCTGCTTTAGATGGGTAAGCGAGCTACCCAAGCCAAGAGGCTTGAGTTGTTGACTTTCTCTTTGGCCTATGTAGAAAGCCTGGCTCTGACAAAAGACAGATTCAGAATATCTATGTGAAGCTCCTGCTCTGAATTGCCCTCTGGAGATCCCACCCCTCCTTACTGGCTGCAGAAGATTAAGGAGCCCAGCTTGCTGACCCTGGGCAGTGTACATGTAAAGCTCAGACTACATGTTAGCAGTAAGGCAGACAGTTGACTTAGAAATTTTGTGTACATTACAGATTTTGCAGATACAGGACGTCTTGCAAAGGAAGTAACTTTCATCTCTCTCCCCCATTCATGGAGTCTCAGCCCCTCTGAGTTTATCTATTCGCAGGTGAAGTTTGAACAACTAGCTCGGGATGAGTACCTAAAAGCAGCACCACACTTCTCATACTTCATCTGTCAGACACTCACATCAAGTTCTTACAAAAGTTACCACGCTACACATATCCAGCACTGCAGTTTGCCCCAGAAAACATTTCTGTAACAAAAGTATTTGGAGACGGTATATTTCCAAGCTAAAATTTCTTGGGGTAAAGGAGTACATTGAACTGCCATATCAATTCTAAGAGCTGAGGCAAGACCTCACAAATATTGAGGGTAGGTGGACAACCATTGCAAGATGATCCGAAAGGAGCACACAGGAAATTAAATCATTGGCACAATTTATACAGATAGGAGACAGTCCCACAAACTAGTTCATAATACTTCATTTCTTATACATCACAGCTGCTTCATGAGGCTTCCTGCAGCTGACTCAGAGAATCCTTTCCAAGGGACCCGCCATTACATCTCTATTTGAGATAAGCTCTGAGCTAGTGCCACTGTTTAACACATGGCAAGGACCAGGGAGTATTCCTGCGCCAAGCAACTGCTCTTTCAGTCAGTTTCTGTTAAAGGCTCAAAGCAAAGCAATGACAAGATCTCATCCTGACTTTCATGTTGCTTCATGTTCCATTGCCCCCAGCACCYCTATCAAAGACATACTGAACAGTAGATGAAGTTGAGTTTCAGGTTTTCCTTCTAAGACTTGCTCTGTTTTTCTTTAAATTGACAGGTTATGATCTGCAGAAATTTTTCACAGCAAAAAAAAWTTAATAAATTACTTCAGTTCCTTCCATTTGTTTCCCAGCTTACAGCAATCAGGTGCCTGTTTCTCTACCAGATTCCTCCCTCCTACCAAACTCAAAATCCCCATTAAACATGGGGGAAGCTGAAGTTTTAGCAGTGGCTTTTTCACGATGAGGGAGACAAAGCAATTGGTTTGCTTAATAAAAAATGTCACATTGGAACTCACAGGAGAGAAAGGACCAAAACCTACAGTGCAYTGAATACCTTTAGCTCCCACTTTAAGAATCATGTTTTTAAGCATGACTTCAAGCATGGGACTTCAGCTCACGTAAGCACAGCCTCCGGGGCACCGCCTGAATAGCTTGGTGGTGCTCAGTGGGAGACGGTCCTCCTCTGAAAGCACCGAGCAGATCTCCCTGCAGCTGCTAACTCAAAACTTGCTGGCTCCCACAGGAGAGGAAGTGCAGGTGTACTGAAACATTTGCAGGCCCACCACCCTGAACATCTTTGCTCAGCAGATGTGGAGGCCCAGCTGAGGCCAGCCTCAAGCTCCACCACTCCCAGCTCCCACCCTCTTCCTCATTCCAGAGGGACTTCCAAGTCCACCACCTCTGCATACACAGAGGGTCAAAAAAGATCTACCCCTCAGGACAAAAGGAGGAGGGAAGAGTTAGGCTGCCTCAGCAGGAATACACGGCAGACTGGAAATCACTGCAGACCAGAACAAACCCAGGTCTTCACATCTCTAGAGTGATTTCAAACACTAATCTCTCCCAGGCTCATAATTTTATCTTTCCTTCCCCTGTTATATCAAACACCAGCTAGTAGTCTAACCAATCCCCTCTACACACGGCTGAGCATCCTTGTTATACCAACAGGTATTACACAGGAATTGAAAGAAACTTCCAARTCTCATGGCTCTTTCAACATTAAAATGCTTTCCTGTGAACACAAATGCTTTGYTTGCTCAAAGACAGAGGTGCTTTGCAAGCACAATAAAAGAAGGAATGAGGGAGCTTATTTTCCAGCTAAAACAGGAATCTACAGATTCTCTGTTATTCTACAGAGTGATTAATGTCCTTCTTGCCCTTCCTTTTACACACCTCCTTTCTACTCAACCTATTGCAATCACTCCATTCAAATGCAAGTGATCAGGTCACAGATTTATTACTGTACAATTACACTTCCTTGTGACCCTCCTTTCCAGGGCTGGTAAATCTTGCACCAGTCAACTGAAGCAGTTCTTGACTAGGTTCCTGGAGGCTGAAGTYTTCCCATTCTGTTCAGTATAACTGGAAAGGGAGTCAGAACTGCTGCTGGAATTCATTAAAAACAGCTGCAAAGGGAATGCAGGGCTGGGAAGCAAACCAGGGTTTTTTGTTGTTTTGTTGCTTTCTTAAATGACATGCAACACCTGATTGTCCAAGAGAATTCAGGCAGTAGCCTCACACTTGGACAGTGCCAGGAAAACCAATAAGCAAGGGGTTATATTCCATTTACATGCGMGAGCACTAGGGAAAATTGAGCCTGCGCTGAGGGAACAGTTTTGCTTGGTACTACATGATCAGAATAGTGTGTAACCACTGTAAACACAGAAATCTAAGACCYCCCTGGTGAACCCACCCTCCCTAGCTTCAAGTTGTATATTTCATCTGTGTTTTATCAACTAAAAAGCCTATACCAAAATGAACAAAATGGACGTCCTTAAAAGGATTTCCCATCCTTCTTTGTAGCCATGGGAAGCAATCTAATTAGAACAGTTGTGGGATACGACTGAGCAAAAGGAACAGAAAAATATTGAAAGCTATCTGAAAACACAGTTTCCTACTGAACGCTTGGCACATTTTACTCTGATAATGAAAATGGCATGCACATCCTCCCACATACTGCCTTTCCTGCTCAGTCAAGAGAAGCGTTGGTCCTAGGTGACACAGTATTAGGCCCCTCAAAGTTTTAGAGCTAGATACCTCATGAGGCATCCTTATTTGCCAATAAAGCCCACAGATCCATTTGCATGACTTGTATGCAAGCCATGGGAAAGGAATCAATCTATGCGCCTCCCTCTGCCAGCTGAACTGCTAGCTCTTATCCCAGGCACTCAGGAATGGGCCAGCTCTTGCATGCTGCACTCAACCCCCAGAGGAAATGCCAGGAATTGATCAATCTGAATCAGAAAACCTAGGTCTGGGGGATGGAAAAATAGCCCATTGGTCAGGAGGCCAAATGTAGAAAGCAGAGTTTTGGGGATTTTGGCATACACAGCAGGATCCCTTCCCCCATTCTAAACAGGTGAGCAGTGCAGCACATCCATCAGGACAGAAAGGATGCTAATCAAGCAGAAAGAGGGCTCTTCTCACATCGGACATGGTTTAGTAGGACATGGTTTAGTGGGCATGGGTGCTGGGTTGACAGTTGGACTCGATGATCTTAAAGGTCTCTTCCAACCTTAATGATTCTATGATCAGAGAGTGCCCCAGTCCTTCATACGGAATGGGCTCTAACACATCTCTGCTGTCCCAGTCTGTGGCAGCCATTTTATAAACTGTCAGCATGTGCCTAGTCCATTCAGTCAGTTACCTCCCATACAAAGATAATATTTGGGCTCAAACCTTCCTGTATTTGTGACCTGTTGATAAATTCTACCTTGAAGTTGCAGTATTAGTACAAACAAAGGTCAGGTTTTTCGGAACAAATGTTTAAGTGATTTACTAGCAGTCAGCAGGTCCTTGTGAACACAGGAAAACTAAACCTTCAACTGTGCAAGCTAACACAAACTAACATGCACACATGCAAACACATCATTAAAAATACTTACAGAGTCTATGATCCCCTGAAGGGCTTCAAAACCATCATTCACTGGAAAGACATGATCTTTGCTGTCGGCAATTCTAGCCAGCTGACAGAGAGGTAAAAGTAAATAAAACAGAAATGCAAAGAATTAGATAAATTAGCCAGCAGGCAGCAAATTAAGACTTCTCCAGACTCATCCACTTGGAAGTAAAAAAAAAAACAAACACCAAAAAACAAACAAACAAAAAACCCCAACAAATACTCCAAGTACTCTGTATGGATTGCTAGTGCTTTATAGTTTGTCGAGCATTGAAAAGTTTCTCTCTTTAGCCTGACTGATTTTAGAAAGCTCTATATCGGGAATCAGAAAAGTGTTCCCTTAACTTTGAAGGCAAGACAGAACATGGCTTTCACCGATGTCCAGAGCCTAATGATCTTTATAGCAGAAAAATGTCTCCCACATGATTGTAAATCACCCAGCACACTAAATCCCCAACCAAAATAGGCCATAGCATCAACATGACAGGCCACTAATGCAGCAAAACACTTCACGCATACATCATTGAAACCAGGGAACTAATGAAAATGATTCAGTATTTTCACATAGAGAGAAGACTAATGCAAATTATACCCCATCTGAAGATACAGGCCTGATTCACCTTTCCTGCCAGGACAGAGATTTGACTATTTGTCCTAAGCTCGACCATTAGAGAGCCAGGAAGAAGAAAGCAGGGAGCTAACAGGAGATATTTTCCAAGTGGGGGGAAAAAGGGAGCAGAAGATCATTTGGAAGCCTACAAGAGAAGGAAGAGGGCCATTCATGAGGTGGTGGTAAGATAAGGGGGAACCAGGACATCACCCGTAAAGAGCTACATGCATGTTCACTTGTCAATAGCGTGCTAAGGGTTAAGGCAAAAATGTAAGCCCAATTCAAAAGTAATGAGCTCTCCATGCATCTGCTGGAGCAGAATCAAGTTTTACTGCTGCAAGGCCAACGTTTGTTATAGTAATTCTCTCCCATGGCAGAGGTAACAACAACCCAGCAGGCCTCTTTGGCGTTTCCTGTAGCATTGCAAATTGGAGGCAGCAGACTAGCCACACATTCCTCCCTAAACCCCACTGACTCCACCTTTCCAGCTCATGTCACTCAGAACTCCCACTTCTCAAGAAAAACACCAAACTGCCAACCTCCTGGTTTGCATCCAGAGAAATACTCCAGGCAACTTTCCTCTGCCTGCTCCGAGAAGGGTAGTAAAGCTGTTTACTGCTTGTTGGCCAAGATACATCAGCTTCTGTAAACCAGGATGTTTACCGTTTCCTCAACTCATTCCCCATAGTCCTCCTCCTAGTGCATTCTGAGACTTCAGACACCRTCATCTAATTCCAGTTAATTTCTTCAGCATCTAAATGACTTTAAGTCAGCTGTCTTTGAGGTCTACTACTTTAGATCTAGTCCCTTTGCCATTTTTATTCCCTCTTTGCTTTTTCTGTAACTTACTCTGGGTTACACTAGTCTCTGGTTTGGATTCAAAGGAGATTGTTCTAAACCAAGTTTGTTTTGACTCCTTTTTGAATCAGTGTTTGAAGCTTTGTTAGAAAGGTGAAGACCTGGAAAAGCTCTATTCAATAAATACTTCAGCACTCCACTCAAGGGCTGTACAAGTGTTTCACTCATTTAGAAAAATATAATATCAGCTGTTACATTTGGTGTGAAATGTAATTCATGGACGTACTAACATTCATACAATAAATTTAGAAGTCAGACTATCAAAGGGGAGAACACTGTAAAATATTAGCGTCACTAATGAAGCTGTTTGCTTTTTACAGCATAGTTTTCCCATGAAAGAAAAGCTGGGCTGAAACAGAAGTGTTATATGGCAATACCTCAATTTTACTGGGGGAAAAAAAAAAAAAAAAAAATACTCCCCACAACCTCCTTCTGCCTACAGCTTATGCCAGGCTGATTTGCTCTTYTTCATGTGTCTTCTCCTCTGCTTTTCTCCACCATTAGCAAAAGTCATTGTGSCATGCAGACAGAGGGGCAGTTCTCCACATATGGAGATTAAGGCAGAAAGGGGCTTAAACCCAAAACACTTCAGACTGTCAAACAGTCAACAGGAGGAGAGGAAGACCACTTGAGAAGTCTTGAGAAAGTGATTCAGGAGCATTTGCCTGTGTTCACCATGCACCTTTGCCAAGTACCGCAGTAAACACAAGTGCCTCATTTACCTGGGTCTCATTGAAGTCTTTCACACCAACACAATATACCGTTGCTCCCAGGTCACGCGACCGATTAGCCTGGAACAAGGAAAGGTAGGATGACATGGATGCAAATGTGGTGGGATGCAGGTTTCTGAAAGGTCTTAATCATAAATTTAGTCTTTCTCTGTAAAATGAGCATGGGGGGCTTGTGAAAAGAGAGCTTTAAAAGCCTTCCTACCTGATTTTGCAGAAACAGGTTTCAACTGCTACTAGAGTAGCTGTTTGTTTAGTAAAGCAAAACCCAAGGTATTTGGTAGTTTTTCTATACCTAATTAACTTACCTTCCTAGCTTCTCCAACTTCCTTACGTTTGCCTGTCCAACAGATGTAAGACAGATTAAATCAATTTTCCTTTCATCATTTAGGACATATCCCAGTATAACAGTAACGTAAAGTGTTTTGATATTTTCTGTTTCAGACRTCTGTGCCTGGACTCGTGATATCCATAGGTGAAGAGACATTTCATTCCATCTGCTACAAAACTCTACCACTCCCACTATTTACACAGCACCTCAAAGTAAYAAAGGGAGAACATCCACAGGTTTGATTTTTCCAGGCTATTTCACTGACATGCAGATGAAGTTGCATTTACTATTCAAAAAGCAACTGCTCTAAGTGCTCTTGTCTGCCTAAATATGAATTAAGTAATTTAATCATATTTCAGYAGAACAGAAACACCTGACTGAAAACCCATTCCCAGAAAAGATGGTAGCAAGTCAGATTATATCAGAAGACTGCAGTAGTTCAAACTGTTAGATACTGAAGTGCTTTACAAGAAAAGCATCATTCCAGTTTTACACCRAGAAACTTAAACCTAAACAACTGACGCAAATAGCAGCATAAGAGCTGAGGTCAGAATCTCCATTCTACTAGCTCACTAACTGTTCCTCCCCAAACCAAAACAAATATAACACTTCTGACCTCTCAACTTGTTAATTCACCTCTAAAACCAAACTTGTTCTTCTTGTGGATTTTTGATTTCAGAAGGGAAAAAAAGGAGATGAACAATAAGGAGGGGAACTCTAGATTCACAACATCTGTTTGTGCTGTAGCAATATTGGGTTTATTCTACAAAACCATTCTTTTTGTTGTTATTGGATTTAAAGCTGCACTTTGGACAGATTGAGAGGAAAAATCCTGTCCATAGCAAATTCATGTAACAATACCATCTTCCAAGTTTAGGTCATCTTAATTTGTTTGACCGACAAGTGAAAACTGGTTCATCTCTTTAGAGATGTCTGTTGAAAGGACATCAGTAGGAACATTATACAGCAAAGATTTCAAGTGCTCAACCTACTGTTTATCTAGCATTTTGCATAATATGCTAATTTAATGAGGGTGTTGTGAACACATGCTTGAATCGTGGAAACATTTGTGGAAACTTTGGATTTGATCATCTGAAAGGCTTTCTGATGTGACAGAAGATTACAGGAACAAGTCATCCTCTTTCTGCGGTCTTTACTTTTTGTGAAAGAAGAGTCAAAGTAAGAAGATTCAGGTATTTCCCAGAACAATCCAGTAAATACTGAAGCTTTTCAGCTGTGAACTACTCCTTCCTCCAGTTTTTAGGTGGTGTTTTTTTTTGTTTTTGTTTTGTTTTTGTTTTTTTTTTTTTTACCAGAGATTTAAACCCCCCTCCTTTCCCATGAACAGTCTCAGTTTTGATGAGTCAGAAGCATTGCTGCTGTTMATGTTTATCCTTAAGATTCATGTCTAAAGAGCACCAAAGTGAAGTTTTGTCACTAGGGAAAAAGGTTTTCCCTATCTTTTGCCTTCAAAGCAGCAAGCCCAGACATTTCACTGCCTCCCTGGCTAAAAATGTGTAAGACACTTACCTCCCTCTCAGAGTAGAAAAATAGGTCTTCATGGAGTTCTCCATCTGTCAATGCAATGATGACACTTGCAGTTCTGTAACCTAAATACACAAACTTCTTTAGTCCCTTGTTTGAGTCGTATTTGTTAAACTAGCCTAGAAAACATCCTGCTAGCRACCTGTTAGCACACTTAAAAGGACCAGAAACAGTGGACATCAAGCCCATGTCCTTACCTCCCTTCAGCCAACCAGTTTTCAGAAGACATGAATTTCTGCACACTTTTTCCACTCGGGCACCTGCCTTCAATATCAGTTTTATACCACACCTCTTTGATGTGCCAATGATTTTTAATTGACAGCCCCTCATAACTATTTCAATATTTCAGATCAATAGATTAGACTGCAGCCATCAAAAAACCAAAGTGTTCCTAGTTATTTCCTGATTTTAACRCTGTCAATTCAAGAAATCCAGAGATTTTTTTCAGCTTGTGATAAAAAGCTCAATTGGGATTTAAACAGATACAGTAGGAAAATTGCCTAAAATCTCCAACCCTCCTATGTAACACATTTCAGCAACATAGTTAAGCCTTGCACTCTTCCCCTTGTATTGATTATAGCTTGGGTTTTACAAGTTTGTATTAGTTTTCAGGAGTGGCCAAATAGAATTAATTCATATTTCTGACAATAGACTTGCTGTAGATATGAAGGAGCTCTGTAGGTACATCTTGCACAAACACTGTTATGGAAAGATAAAGGCTAAATATGTCAAGGCATGTAAATTATCMACCTTTAAATTTCTTCAACCATCTAGGGCATTTTCTTGCCATTACAAGTAGCTGTGCCTTTAACAAGCTATTGCTGAAGAGACAAAAATCCAAACAAGCAACTGCTTCCATTACTGCAGAACAGAGAGCCGATACCTAGATTTCTTGGTACCACTTAGAAATCCTCAATTTTAAATAATGTGGTAATGATGCAACAAGAAAGTCAAGTGCTTGACAAACAATAAGCAACGTGCAGGGTCATTCATGTTGCAGATGCCTAACTCAAGTGCCCAGGCTCTTTCTGTGGGAAACGGAGAAAATTGAGCACTTCTTGTACAAACTTAGGAGCCCAAATGACCTCCAGAGATGCCTTTCTCCCTCCACTGACTACTGCAGGAGCCTTAGGAGCTACTGCAGGTGGTATAAACACTCCTTTTAGTGGAGCAAGGACAAACACACAGAACTAATAAAGACAAAATACACAGGCCAGCATTCAGACTTGAGGACCCAGTTTTCCACTGCTTCTTGCATATGATGGCAACCTGTTTACTCRTAATGTGTACCAGCATGTAAAAGCATTATCAATCCCAAATTGAATTGTTCTAGCTATCTATTCCATTCTGCTGCAGTCGTATTTTACAGATGAGTCCCAAAGCTGGGCGGACTTAGTCACTACTTCATTTTATTCATGAGTGGCCATTAGGACTGGCTTTGTACTCAAACCTCCGCTCGCCTGTCTTTTGGTTTCCCAGAAGCAAGGTTTATATTTCTACTCCAGGCTTTGCAGTGCAGAAAGTTTTTACATTAATTACAAGGAAGGAAAGGATAAACATTTTTACAATTGTCTGCACTTACTACTGGATTTAATAATTGCTTATTGAAAAACACTTTTACCTAACAGCATCTCCACACATTTCAGAAGGAAGAAGAAATGGTTACCTGAGTCCCCAAGCAAAAAGAGCAAGATAAGGTACCAGACAGTTTTGGTAAGAGTAGGCACCTTCAGTCAGCCTGGCTTCTCACTTTTGGCCTGAAACACATTCAGTCCAGCTCTGGATCCTTAAAGCTCCACTTGCTCTTTTTTCTTTTCAGGAACAACTACCCTGAATGGCATTGCATTCCTSTAAGAACAGGAGCCACCCCCCACCTTTCCCCACAGTGAAGCTGCATTTCAAATATGTTAAAGTTAGCAGTCAAAAAGAAAGAGGAAAAAAAAAAAAGTCAATGGATCAAGAAAGTCTCTCACCGTGAACATTTTCATAGTAAATCTGTTCACTTGCCTGAAATTAAATCAGAAGATTATTAGCAATAAATGAATAATAATACTTTGTGGGCATCTACACATGCACCAGAAAGAAAGAGAAGATGGCAGTGAAGATGTCATGTTTGCAGTCTGCACATAACCTCTGCTTTCAGAGATATCTGCTTCACAGAACAAGTTTCTTGCCTATGGTTTTGATTGTGTTACTTCAAGGTCTTATCTAAAGCATAACTCAGTCAAACCAATCCTAAGGCCATTGGCCAACAATAATGTAGTATCCCACTATTCTGCTATCTGAAAAATCACATTCACCTTCCTCCTTGAGAAACATCCTAGGTTGATTGATAAATATTCCCCAGCACCTCTAGATGAACTACTCTGATTGCAAATAAACCAACTGCAGAGAGATATTCTTACACTTCTGTCTCCCATGTGATCTATGCACAAGCATATTCTGCAAGGTAGAAGGGCAAACGCTTCAGCGTGCATCAATTCAAAAATCAAGAAGTGGCCACCCTGAACATATTTGGCTGATGAATTTCATTTCTGCTCTGAATTTAAATTTGTTTTTTTGGACAACTTCTGCAAATTTTCTGAAGTCACCAAACTCTGGAATTTGGTTTTGGACTCCTAGTTAAGAGCCAGCATCTCTGTCAGGTCACCTGAATTTTTGTTGCGTGTTCACTTGCATTTTCAAGGCAGACAGATCCACAATCCTCCAAAATGCATGTGTAGTACAGAAGCAGGAGAGGGCTCAGGAGTTCAGGTTTAGAGAAACTCCTGAGCTTGTAAAATATACAGAAGGAGAAGATCAGAGCAGGCAATAACTTCTGCACAGTGTTATTTGCCCACCAGTGAGAAGAGGTTAGAGCCATGGCCTCAGCCCCCACCCAGCTCTAACAAGCATACTATAGCACCCATGCAGGACTCTAGATAGCTTTCCATCCTTCRTGAACGTGGATCCATGTGGGATTACAACGCCAAAGCCTTCTGCTTTGTCCTAAGCTGAAAAGGCAGCTGCCCCCATAAAAGCTGAAGGCAAAAAGAAAGGTAAGTAGTAGGGATTGCAGCCCCCTTGTATCAGCTCCAACACTGAATGCGTACACTTCAGTGTTCCTATTGCATAAAAGGGAAATAGACCCACTTACCTACCAGAGAACTATTAACCAGATTCCTTTGTTTAACATTTCCTGAGGAGCACCCAGACACAGTTTAGAGGCACTATAGCATGCATCTAGTTACCCTTTCAAATCCTTCATGCATGTATGTGTCACCTCCCGGAAGGACTTTCTGCAGCTCTTCTAGACCCTGGCGTATCTGTTCCCTGAAATGAATGCAGATGCATTGTTAGATCCAAGATCAAATTTATCAGGAGCTGATATCCAGGTGAAGACACACATGGCAGAACTGGATACAGAGAGGGGAAAAAAGAGTTAACCCAATGTTTATATAGGCCAAGGTAATGTTATAGGCCAAAGTAATGTCTGGGTAGATACCTTCCTAAGGATGTGGAAAATAGAGCAGATGTGCTCCCAGTGTTCCCGCAGCCTGGGGAAAACATCACAACAGCAGCATCTCCTGGGTCACTAACCATACACTTCTTTCTAAATAAATATTCCCTGTATAACCCTGGTCAAACCTCTGATGCAGAAGCAGAGCAGCTGACTTGCACCTGGCTCACTTTCCTCACTTATGCTTGCTGACTTGACTATACAAATGTAATCAAACAGCCACAAAAAATGACACAATCTCAAACCATCCTGGCAACTCCAGTTTATTTGGACATTACACCTTCAGCTCCTGTTCAAACTGACTTGAAGATTAAAGCCTTTCCCAATAGCTTATTATGATTCAGGGTATCTGTTTTAATTTTTTCAGAAATCCCAGGCACACTGACAGATCAACTGCAGGCTAAACGGGGTGGGCACCCACTTGTTGTTCCACTGAGTTGCAGACACCAAGCTCTGGAAGCCAAGTACAGGACAGAAGTCTTTAATACCAAGATAAATCCCTGCAATGTGTTGGGTGTACCTCTGAGCAAACTATAAAATATTCCTGGGCAACAGATTAAGTCACTGCATGCAGGACCACACTGACAATGCAAGACCGAATGCCAGAAGTCAGTTTTGTCCCTGCATTTCTTAACTACTTCAGAAAATCCAATTTGTGTGATCACATACTCTCTCTCACATTTGTGAGGCTGATTGCAGCAGTGCATTAACATTATCCAGTCTACAGAGCAGTAACTCCCACAGGGAGAAAAGAATATCTGCTTTTGCAACAGGCTGAATTATCAAACTTTCAAGACCTCATTCTGTACCTGCCACATCCCAAACTAGAGATAGGTATCATAGGTGGGCTAGGTGCAGATATTTACTCCATTCAGCTACCCATGCACATACTAAGCCAAAGATGAATATAAAAATCAAGAGCATTCCCTGTGATCAGAACTATTTTTCAAACACGAACGTTGAAATTTTAAAATAGACAGCAAAGGTCTTTAAAATACATCAATCCAGTCCCATTAGATGCACAGAGTTTTTCCAAAAGGGATGCTAAGCACCCTCAATCTTCACATTCAGATGCTGATACAGCAGGTGGAGGCATGGGCAAGGTAGAATAGGTTTTGCCACTACTCCAGCTTCCCTATTAAGAAAGGCCAGTGTTATCTAAGGACCAGCATGAAGCTCACCTTGTTTGTGAGTCCTCCAATAAAAAACAGCAGCTCTCCAATCAGCTGGCTTTTAGACTAATAGCGTATCAATATCCTGTTCCCAGTCAACATTTCTGGGACAGCTGGATAAATATGAAATACATTTCCACATRGGAAACACTTAAGTCTCATAGCTTAGAGCCTTAACTGCAAAGACTAGAGATCTTTGCAATGGGGTGTGCTCACAGGATGGGAGACAGAAAGAGGCAGGGAACAGGTTTTCCTCTGGCACCAAGTTAGATATGGTTCATTCTCTTTATACTTATTGTTGCAGTAAGTGGCTAGAGATGCTTAGGCTGGCTGGGTTTAATGACGTTTTTCAAGGTTGGTATGTGTGTGGACTGCTCTTTAGGAAAGCAGCCAGTTTCCTATTCATTCCTCTATAGTCGCTGCTCTGGTATGCAATTTCATAGACATCCAATATGTAAAACACATGCTGACTTATACAGTCTTCRCATGTGTTACATATATTTTTGCTCCACGTGGCAATGAAGTTAACAGTGGAAGCAAGAGCGATTAAAGGACCTCATCCAGCTCTCCTTGAAGGCAGAGTAAAAAAAAAAAAAAATCCATCCCATAGATTTTACTGGGATTAACTTGGGAATCTACAAGGGGATGACAGGAACATGCTTCAGAAACATGGCAATCAAAGTGTCATTGCCAAAAAATAGACACCCTTGCAATCCATCCTAAACGCTGTTTGCCTATAACAAACCTCAGACCTCCAAAGAAATCATGTTCACCTCTACCTCGAGTATGGGTACCACCTACAGCTTTCAAGGTTGTTTTTATCGGAAGGGAGTTTCACCTGTTTGTTTGCAAAAGAAACACCCTAGGGATGTTTCAAAGGCAATAAGGCTCTTATTCTCTGACAAAAGCCTGAAAATCTGTGGAAGAGAGACTCCCTCAATGAAAGCAGTTTGAGTTAAAAGCCTAATTGATGACAGAAAGACATGTAGAAGTTAAAATTAAGAAGGAAACCTCTGCCTCTTAAGAGGTCTTAATGCATTCTAGTAGAATGAGTGTCATATGTGAAAATGGGCAGGTGATTCAAACAATTAGATTGAGAAGCACAAAGGTGTCACAACACTGCTCACAGTGGACTGGAAATCATTGATTGGAAGGAAGCTACATTGAAAGGAAGCTACAACAAGGACAYGAAAGCTGCTGTGCACCTTTACACCTCTTCTTACCTGTCTTCTGTTAACCTCATTAGAATTGTCCCTCTAGTTGAAAAAACAATGAAGGACATCCTCAGCTGAGGGCTGGAGAAGGAGAGAAAAAAAGTAAATTATTTTGGTGGTCCAGACCAGAGCTTACTGTATGCATAACACCAAGCACACAGGGCACTCTGATTGCTATCTAGATTATAACTCAACAGGATGAAAGACAGGACTGAGCARCAAAAGGTGTTTTGCTCTGGGCCTTCCTAGTCAAGGCAAATCATGAGGAATCCTTCTAAAAGATGTAAATAGCACTTGCATCATGACCTTAGGATTACTAAAGCAAGAAAGGCTTAAGTGTGTCCTGGTATCACTATGGAGACAAAGGAAGGCTAATTATGTTTATCATAACACATTTCACCCACTGGCCTGGGTTTTTTTTCATCCAGTCTCAAGTGATGCAGTGCCTGAAAGCTATAGCCTCAGGCCTCTCCCTGCAGACCCAAACTTCTGCACCTCAGGCAGTAGCCAGCCATCTCAGAAACAAGAATCCTCCTTCCCCACAAAAATACAATTTGATTCATGGAAGTCAGGCAGGAAAAAAGGGAACAATTAACTTATCTACTCCTATTTCCTGCATGACAGAAATCTGGGGAAAAGCAGTCAATGGCATGATCTGAGAAAAGCATTAAGAATTCTCCCTCCACCAGGTCCCCCGGTGGAAAAGCAGCATGTGCTACTTGACTGCAACTGAGAGCACGTCTCCTGTCCGCTGGCACGCACACACCTCCTCTTTTGGTTATCTGCAAAGCAGCACTTCTTACCTTATGAACTTGCGGGCCAAGTGTTCCACAAAATGATATATTTCATTCCAATGGTGGAGGACACTTCCTGATCTAGGRAAACAATTATTACAGGAGATATTAGTTTAATTGCTGCTATTGTTTCCCAGTCTAATGTTTTGTTACACATTGCTCAGCTAGTCATTCGTTTTTATTTTGTTTAACACTCACTGCCCATATTCTTCCTTTAAAGAGATATTGAACTGTAAATGACATTTCCTACTTAACTTTGAAAAGCAAGAATAATTTACACTCCATGCAAGTGTTTGAGGCTACACTTGGCAATAACATATGGCAGTTACGCTAGACCTTTAGCACAGCCTTAAACAAATAAACCCTGTGAGTGAAGACCTGTCTCTCAGCACAGTATTTTAGATTAATTCCACCAACTCACTTGCCATACCATTATGCAGAGCTTTTAGCTCAAGCGTATTTTGAGAATAAAATGCAGTTGGAGGAACAGATTATTAAACTTCTCTCGCATTTCCACTGCGCAAGAGACTATGAAAAGTGAAACATCTTAGGTCCACATCTCAACTGCTCTGGCTAATTCTTTCATACCTCAGTTAAAGGCAAAACAAACTAATTTTGCTCCTCAGGAAAATAAACCATGGACTATAATGGGATTGGATTATTCTTCTTTATGTTGTAAGAACCAGGAAAAAATTAGGTTAATCAGAATCTTTCAGCACTAAATGCCCCTTCTGGCATAAACACTTCTATGAACACTGGAATATTAACATTGGAAAAAAATTCCTTCCTAGAGTTGGAAAATAAATGTGTCATCACTTACTTAATTCATTGACTACAATTAAAAATATTTATAGGGGAAATAACCATTCCAGCTTTAATAGAAATTTCATTGATCTGCAGCCTGAGGAAGAAAAGATGAATATTTGAGAAGATGTTTTTTCACTTCACAGAAAGAAAAGGTATCTGACCTGACTCTGTTCTACCTTAGATCTGAGAATGCAAATGAATAGCCATTAATTGATTCACCCAAGTACTGCACACCTGGTACAGCCAAGCCCAGCCTGGCTGCAAATAGCATTACTTCACTTCCTAGCAGCACAGCAAGCATGCAAACCACATTGTGCAGGTCATACAAATTTCCTTCCCTATTCTCCCCACACCTGGTTTTCATTTACAGCCATTCAGTAAAAACCTTGGCCTTACCCACTTGGCTCCACGATACCCTAAGCCGTTCTTTCTCTATATGACCCCAATATGTCCAAAGGCAACCTCAGATGACACACAACGAGGACCCTTGCACAGATACAAGAGCATTCGGTCCATCTGGAACAACAGTAAAYGCTCTGGCTCTCATTGCACAAAGGACCTGATACCAAATGCGCCTCTTTAAAGATAACCTGACAGGCACCCCCATTTTGTCCATGATTGTAAGGGACTGATTGCAGAGGAGACTTGATCATAAGCAAATACTAATAGTGCGAGATTACTTCTTGGCTCTCCTTCCTTTCATCAGGCCAGGACTTGAAATCATCGCTTGTTCTCCATGCAAATGTGTATCAGAAAGGACCAAAGAAACACCAATAATAAGGGTCTTGATAAACTAATTAAACCATACAGACAGTGGGAAAATTGGTGTCTTACAACAGATGAAGGGCAAGGTACCTCAGGACTTGCTCTCAAATAAGAAACTTAACCCCCGCTTGCATCCAAACTGCAAGCTGATAGAACAGAGACGCACAAAGCACAACCCCAGGTGAAAATTCCTCTCAGATGTATGGAATAACTCCGAGACCTTGAATATGACAGGCACTCCAGTCCCCTCAAGCCAAATAGCCCAAATAATTTCCGAGAACTGGCCTGGAAAATAAGTATTTATCGTCTTTATATGGTGAGGTATAAAAGAAACACTTGAGTTTATAGCAGTGGTTACATCAGTCTCCAGAAGACACATGAAGCCAAGGCTTTGTTAACCATAAAMCAATTACTACCTCCTTCAGTAAAAAGTATGTTGCTTTAGACCATATGTCCACCTCTCAATAAAAGTGCACCTCATTAAAGTTTCACATGTCTTCTGAACCATCTGGTAGCAGACATGTGACGTTAGGACTCTTTCACAAGTATACCCTAACCAACCTTCTCCCAGCCATCAGATAAGATGACTATACTACACTTCATGTCAAGGGAAAACTTAGCTCTAAGCCTCTGCCAACACAGAAGCTCTAGCTAGCCCCCACTTACAGCAGGACACTGCCCTAGAAGCTGCATTAGCCTTTAAAAGTATGGTTATTTCTTCCCCTTCATTATAAGCCTCTGAACAAAAGTTGATCATCACTTAAAATTACTATTGCAGCAAGGCAGCTGGGAATGAAATCCAGCCACGGAGCACATAAGGTATGTAGGTCGTCATCTAAAATTCCTGTCATTTTCCATGGCTCTGAGAAGCCATGCATTTTTTGAAAACAGCATTTGCCAGAATAAAGATCAAAACCCAAMAGCTCAATTCAATGACATGCCAGTCAATAGCACATCCTGTGTTTGCCTTTGCAACTGTTGTTCCACTGGTCTTACATTGTTTGAACAGTTTTTTCAGGTAAGCAGTGCTTTTTAATTCTTCACACAAGTATGGCTTCAGCTTCTGCTGCATCTCCTCCCCTTCATCATTCTCGCTCTGTTCTCCCACCTACAGTCCCATCTTTATGCCCTCTGGAACAAAACTCCAAGCATTGAAGTTACAGCTCTTTTTCTGTGAAACCTTCCCACACATCTATTAACACACAAGAGGAACAACCTGAAGTTCAAGAGCAGCAGAATGTTAAACGTCTATTTTAAGGAAACTTCTTACCATTGCTACAATCATAAAAACAAACCCACTCTGTCCCACAAAAGAAGGACAGTTTCTGCTTTCAGTTCCAAAGGCACTGAAGTGGGGCAATTGGAGTAGTCTACATTCCATTTATTCTTCACCTCTACCAGAGCAAGCTATAAAAGGGTCCCAAAATGAARGTTCACACTTCTGCTGACCATACATCATTCCTTCTAGCACAGCAAGTTTTCCACCTGTAGCTAGACAGCTTGCAGCCTACTTGCAGTTAGTTTCTCCATCTAGTCAAGCCCAGGTGTCAGTGGCTATAAATGCCCAGGTCTGCATTTAGAAAAAAGTATTCCTCTAATACAGAAAATACATTTTCTGAAACACACGTCAGACTTCTCACAGTCTCCACTTGGGATAAAATGGACAAAGCCAATAAAACTAACCTTTTGCAGTCAACAGAAGGTTTGCAAAACCAGCATTAATTTAGAGTGTTCATCTCCACAGCTTTTGGCTGTGTTATTTGGAAGCCCTGCAGTAAAAGACACTTGTCACTTGTAAAGCCTCTCATAAGGCAGGCCAAGAACTCTTAATAGGACAAGTATTTCTAAAGCCTAACTGTAAGACAATAAAAGCCAAATTTAAAATCGTTACCTCGTCATATTCCCAAAGAGAATCAAGATGGTCGGCGAGCCAACACTTTGCAGCTGAATGGTTGATGCTATAAACTTGCAATTTAAGAAAAGGCTCATCCTGAGGATGCCAAATTCTTTTGCTGGAGAAAAGCCCAATAAATGGAAGTTAAAACTAAGTAAACCATTATGCCTTTAACAAGAGAATGATACATTCTGTGGTCAAGTGTGCTGGAATTTTGTACATCTAAACTAAACCCAAGGGTGAGAGAGAATCAGTCGTTCAGTGGTTCCAGACACAGAGAGCCACACTCTGGCTAAACCCTGCCCTCCAGCAGGTGCGTTTCTCCTACTCGCTGTGACAAGGTGCACCATAACCCAAAGCTGCAGCAACTCAAACCTCCTTACAATTTGACTTTCTTGTACTTTTTTAGACTCCTTATTTCCATTTCTGTCACTGGACCTTCTCAGAATATCCATGGCTTTATTTAAGTCACAAACTAGAATAAAACAGAATCAAGCCCACAAACTCTTATACAAAGACTTCACACCAGTTACATGCACTGCAGCTGACAGAAGTACATAAAGACACCTGATGCAGAGAATGATGTTGATCCAAATTCTCCTTAAACTTTCAGARTTTTGGACTAACTTCAAGAAGTCTCATAGCTGTCAGAAGTGGCATTGACCCAAGAAGTTTTGCAGCATCTTTTTATTGAGCTCTTTAAAAATAACACAAATGAGCCAAAAAGTGTCCTTCGTCTTTCCAAATACTTCAGGCGCAATTTTGAAAACACKACATAACACAAAGATGTTTGAGAGGTGATGCAATTCTTTCAGGAAACACTACTATCTTGTGCCACACTTCACACGAGACAGCTCACCAGGGATAATCTCAAATGTTTGACAGTACAGGGTCTATAGAGGTCCAGTTCAGAGCAGGATAAGCCTCCAAGCCCAAACACAGTCCAAGAATGTTCTTCTCTTCCTGATTGGCAGGGGATACGTAAAACAACAACTAATAAGCAAGTAACCATGGACTGAATTTACTTCAAGCAGTAGATAAAGTGCAGAGCGCTGCAGGCACACACTTAATCCCAGATGCTAGGCAACTCCCATCCCTTTTGCCAAGGAATAGTTAACTTTAGATTCACCACTGGCTAAAACCATGTACACAGGTCTTGACGGGCAAGGATTTCACATACTAATTTAGCTCATTGCAATTGCATGCCTACAGCAGGCTTAAGAGTGAATTACATTCCTTCAGGCAACAAGCAAAAAGACACAAGAATATGCAAATTCCCCCCCYCTACCTTGCTAGCATCCCTCAACCCTCATGCTAAAACAAAGAAAAACTATGCCTCCACATACTTGCAACCCCCTGCCACCCAAACAAAATGCATACATTGCCCTGGATTTGGGCCTGCAATTCCAGCAAAGCAATCAAGGATTCCTTGACTAGGTCAATGAAGATCAGAGATGATTTTGAATCTATTTCTGCAGACACTCAATTTTACCGTTACCTACTAAAGGCTTGTATTTCTTCAGATTCAAGCAGCTAGAATATTTTTCAGCTCTGTAAGGGTCCTGTGGTTAGCTCTCTTGGAGGGCTCACGTTTCCCAGGGGAAGAGTCACCACTACTGGAAGCAGTCTCCCTGACTGGTGATGCAGAGTGTCTGTCTGCTTTCCATCCCACTGTGGCCCCTATATTCTTCTACACTCTTGAGTGTAAATCTAGACTTAATCCCACTTAGGTCATGGTAACTACAGCTACTAAAGCTAGATTCAGAGAAACAGCTATTAGCCTCTCTAGAGCAGGAGTTTCACTTCAATACAACTGGTTAAAAATAGATCAGCTGTCTGGCTGAATAATGAAGGGATCACAGGAAACAGCTTGGATTACTTGCTTCATTTTGCCAAGGATCTTTCAGAGCCAAGTTTTCTTTCACACATGTTCCTTGCATGTTTTCTGCACATGGGTATAAAATGCCTACTATTTGCACACAATAGGCAAGAGCCTAGGAAATAACACCTTTGACATACAGAGGATACAGCAAAAGAGTACTGAGAAGACTTACTCATCATTATTCCTTCCTCCCTACCTGCAAATAAATTAATCTTGGGAGCTGCCTCTACTTAATGTTCCAGCTGCGCTTGTGTGGGGTGTTTACATACTACAGCACTAGATACCATGTCAGTTAGGGGGTGGGTCATAGTCTTCATTAATTAGTCACACGGATGATATTTTTAGAATAACTGGACAACATGAGGAAAAACAAATGTTTGCCTTATGTTTATCAACATCTCACTGCTTCCTCATTCTCCCTTCTTAATGAAGGCCCTATATCTTATCTCACATCCAGGCTGTAAATTCTTTGGCACCATCTTCTGCCATATGTTTTGCTACCATTCAGTCTATGGGATCCTCAATCCAGGAAACCCCTCAGCACCACAGTAACACAAAAGGACACGTCACCTAGGACCAGCTCTCTCAACAATTCTCCCCAAATAAGCGGGCCTTAMCTTCCACAACACTGGGCTCAACTTGGTATGACCTCCACTTTGAGATGCTCAGCACGCTGCATGACTAGATCCTGCATATAACCTAAATAGCATACAACTGTATTCTAAATAGCATACAGCTTGAGTTGTAGCCCTCTCCACCTTTTTTTTCCCCCCACAAGAGAAATGGATTAATCCAGTCTTAATTCATGTGAATACAATTCCTTCAGCAAACCTGCCGTCAGGCAGCTCAGAATTTCAAGTTAGGTGTTTGTGTAACTCTATTTTTGTCCTTTTAAGTTTGAGGCATGTCAAGCAAYGATTCTGAAGAGAGCTGGCAAATCTTAGTTTCCTCCAAAGTTGAAGCACTGCACCAACAGCGTGACAACTTCAGTTTTACTTGGCAAGGAGTTAGCCCAACTCGAACCGCAGTCCTCCAGGGTGTCTTTGCATCACTTTTGGAACGTAACTCTGCTAGCCTGAGGTCCAATGGTCACAGCCTCAGAGGCCTTCCCTATTGCTACCTAAGCTGCGTGAGAACTCTTGGAAGTGATAAAAGACATGCAAGTGCACGCACAGAGATTAAGGATGCTATTGTAACCTAGCAAGCATATCTGGTATCGCTCAAGCTTTTGTTCTGTTTGTGACATGCACATCAAGGCTGCGTAGCATAACAGGATTATTTCTGAATAGCTGAATGGATTTTCTTCTCCTTCATGACCATCAGAAATGGGAGATTTGCTTCAGGTCCACTAAGCGTGCCATCTGCAGGAAGTCATGTCTCCAGCTGCCTGCAGACAGCCTGAGGAAACCTGGTTTCCCTTCAACAATTCACACAGCAAGTTTGCAGGATCTTCTAAGGGGAACATTGCAGGGAGGTAGAGCATCACTTCACAAGAACAGCCTGTAACACGGGCCCTTTCCCCAGTGGGTTACATGTCCACTTTGAAGGGCCTCTTGTGGCCACAAGTATGCTTCAAGGGCCAGTGCTGTGACAAGGACTGCGTATAGTGCAGCAGCTGGAACATGTCCTACAAGCAGCACACGTACAGGGTGCTAAATGGACTTCAGTAGTCACTAAATCCAACCAGGCACTGAGGCAAAAGGGTCAGTAGAGGGCTCTAGCACTGGTGACTTCCAGGGCTGTGTTTATCGCTTTTATATTACTCCGTTGATCCCAAGAAGTAGGTTGCTTAATATTTTAATGGCTTTCTTCCACCACTGAAATTAACATTTCATGTTGCAGAATCTAAATCTCTTCTGCTTCAGAGTCCTTTATCACTTTTAATAACTTTTAAACATTTTTAGAGGTATTTCAAAGAAAAGCAGGGAGCCCTAGATCTATTATTATCATTTCATAGTTTGCCTGAAGGCCTCTATAGGCACCATGTCTCTCTGCATGCAGGACYTCAGCAGCATTTTTGAAAACATTCTCTAAACAATTAGAAGGTAGAAAACCCAGGCTAAATAAGACTCAGTTTTTTTAGAACTTCAGCTTAGCATCTGAGGAATGAAAGAAAGTTTTAAAGATAAAGGATATAAGATAACCTACTCCACCACAGTAATTCTCTCATCAGCCTCCTCAAAGGCTAAACCATTGAGTCCACAGCATATTGTACACACTAGTAGCTTAAACACCATAACTCTTCTCCAAATTCCACTGGAGACCAAGGACATTTTTACATTAGTCCCTATTCATTTCTGCACCAGAAAAATGCCAGAAATAGGAACCCTGGAACTGTCAAAGCAGACTTTTTTGTTGGATACCTTGATACATACACTGAGGTAAGCCTGCCTACTTTACAGTTTGTGCCAAGCTTCATATTTCCACCCAAATTCATAATCCCTTGAGCAAGCCTAGAAAGTCATCCCTTTTAATAAGAGGACAGCACAGAACATGAAATAAGTGGCTGTTAAAATTACATTAGCTCCGAGGTATAACACAGCATATCCATCAGATTTGAGAAAACCTTCAATTCTGCTTCAGCTTTCAGGGAAATGCAGTTTGCAAAAGCTGTCTGCAGTACAAATCATGATCTGTTTTGTTTTGGGTTTTTTTTAATATAAAACAATAGAAGTATTCCAACTAATAACTGAACAGCCAAAGCAACAAAATGTATTAGACAGGTAGATCTTTCCAATAAATAAAGTAAAAAAAAAAAAAAAAAAAAAAATCTTTCCCCTGGAGCATTAGGACAACTGGCATACTAAAATATCCAGTGTCTGAGTCTTACATTTTACCCAGTATTTTGTAATAAAGTGTTATGTAATTCCAAGTCATTTATACTAATGGAATGTGGGAGCTACTGCAAAACACTCAAGAGGATCAGTCAGAAAGCTTCATCCGCAAGCACTTTTGGCAACTTGCAAATACTTTCCTGTCTCTGAAATTTATGGTTAATAATGTCAGTACCATGGCTCTGGCATGCATATTCTCCAGTATTTCCAAACCTTTGGTTCAAAATAACTATTCTTAATCAAGAAAATCAGTGGAATCATTTTAGCTAGTACTTTTTAAAAACTTTTTTGTAAATTGTTGTATTGCTTCAGTATGAAGCTTTCCAAAGCTCAGCACATATCTATTTCACACTGCTCCATCTACAACCTGAAGACCTGTAAAGAGGCAAACTTACCAGTGCCAAGAAGATGACACTATCACAATTGGTGATGAAAAAAGTGAGGTAGGAAGTTATCTTCAGTATAAACAGTTAAGCAGTCAAAATATGCATTTGATTAACAGGAAACAAAGAAAATGTGACTCAGTGTAGAGGAAATAAAGCTGTCTTTAAATAAGGCAGTCTAGCTGTTTTCCATCACAACRGTCAAAATCAGACCCTTTCAAAGGGAGTAGCCACCTCTCAGAGCCCGGTCTTCACCTGCAAGTTGCTGCTCTAGAACATACAGAGCTAAGGAGCGAGCGGTACAGAGCAGACCTCCAGGCAGGCGAGCATTTCCTGCACATTTTCAGCTACAGAATTAATGCCTRCAATAATAACTCTCCAACCCCTGCTTTTATGAGTGCCTCAACCTTCACGGTTCATAGGGAAATCAGAGGTGACCAGGATGCTGCCCTTCTCCCAACCACTCTTTTAAGAAACTACAGGGTCAAGCACACAATAAAGTTTCTATATCAGCCACAGCAAAATTTATAAYGATTTGATTTACAGAGCACAACGGGATTATACACTATAGACTTACCCAAGAAGTTACCACAACAAAAACAAAGCCAGGGTAGTAAGGAGTTTCACATGTCCCTCGGGGACACAGTGACTTCTGCAAAACCAAAATTCAAAGAAAACCTCCGCGGTATCGGTATATGCCATTCCAGTTCATGTCTAGAGAAAGATTTCTTTGAAAAAGAACAGAGTAGAACTGACTTACTTGTCTAGAATGAAATACAAATCAAATCCTCCGTAACAGGCAGGACCACCATTCTCTCTCTTTCCACCTTGTCCATCACAGGCTAGCATAAAAGTTGCTAGGAAGAGCCATTTGAAGCCAAATCTCAAGATGCTTTGCTTTGCAATGGCCATTATATCCAGAGAGGAGGAGAAAAAGAAATCTCTTCTTCCAAGGCTCCTTTATTTCACAGGTTTCTCCACAAAAGCCATTCAATGACCTTTAAATGTGTGTGTGTATATATATATATATTTTATTCCTTAAAACTCCACTTGCAACAGCTGTCCTCAGGAATTGCAAGACTTTCCCCCTTGTTTCCCTTGCACTTCTGTTTCTTGGTTTCAGATTTCAAGATGCACAATACTGTATTTCACTTTTTTTTTTTTTTAAAGGGACTTGACCCTCAGTCTCACTTGCAGCTCTCTGAAAGCAGCACCATTGTTTTGCAAGAGAAGGAGCAGCCTCCTAACAAATCTTGCTTTGTCACAGACTTCAGAAAATACAGGGAGGGTTTGAGGTTTCCCCCCCCTTAATTATTATTGTTGTTATTAAGGATGTTAAGTTTTATTTTTCCTTAGCAAAAAAAGCACAGAGAATGCCACCTTGTGGCGAAAACTCAAGCTGACCGGAGTCTCTGGTTTTAAGCATATCATTYGTGCACCGAGCATGCTAACACATACCGCAGCAGCTTTAGATACAAACATAGAAGCTGTTTGCTTACAGCAGCCACACAGCACTGTGCAGAAACATCTTTGCTTCCCACACAAGCAACATCTGAGTTTAAAGACCTTTAAAAACCTGGAATAGCTTCACAAAAATTAAAGTGACAAGCCACGCCAGGTTTCATCCCTTGTATTTTCTCAGTCCTAAGAAATATCAAGCAACATCTGGGCCTATGAAACAGGTTTCCCCCTCTTACCATGCTTAGCAAACTCATTTCAGCCACTAGAGCCTAAACCCTCCTTCTTCCGAGAAAACTTCCTGGAAAAATGTAACTTCAGCTACACTTGCATTTTCTGTCTTCTTCCACAAACAGCACTACAAACTCTAAAACCTGAGTAGGACAACTCAAAAGCAAAAGCACTCCCCAGTCAGAGCAGCCCCCTATAGCCAGCAAGGGCTAAACTGGAGATCCCAGAGGCAAGGGCTCCCAGCCTTCCCTTTCAAATCCTCTCAGGCTATAGCAACACACCTGTTCTCCCAGTACTAATTGCTGGTTAGCAGAGCAGCTTCAGGTGTTGCATCAAGTGTGGGCCAGGTCAGGTTTCTGACAGGGGATGCAAGTGCACTTGAGTCAGGCTTTCAAGCTGTTCTTCGTTGCTTAAAGAGTTAAATTTGTCTTTAAAAAAATTCTTAGCAAAAGCAAACAATCTGAGGAAAGACCAGGAAAAGCAGCAGGATAGCTTTCAAGGGAAAATGACAAACAGCATGATAACAGACTTTTGACACGTGGAAACATCTGGATTACAAATTAGTCAGTCACCTTGCTGAACTGCTGATTAAAACTTTGGGGATGTTCTCCCTCCCACACCTGGCTATGCTCAGCAAATACACCAGTTCCTCGAATGTGGATAATACAGAGACACGGGCAAATGGCACCTCCTTGGTCCTGCTGCAAAATCCTGATCAGACCTGAAGTGGAGATCCCTTGGAAGTCAAAACTTCTCTAGGGCTAGACAGGAGCAGAACCAGGTGTTTTGTAGTTGGGTATTTTGGGCTTCCATACCTAAACTCAAGGGGAGTTGGGAGGGTGGGTGTGAGTCTTTCAATTTATCTCTTAGTCTGAAAGGAGAGTAGTAACACAGCTTGTTACTGCATAGGCAAAAGATCTATGTCAGGCTATCAGGCTTTCTACAACAAACAGAAACAAGGCACAACATCAGAAATGTGTATGAGAGCCTTTTGCTGAGGTAGCTGTGATGCTGCCCAAGCTGAGGGTTAGCACCTGTACCAGCCCTGGGCAGGCAAAATGTGAGGGCAGGTGCTCCTTTTCGGGTAGTTGTGAAAAAGAGGCGGAGCTGCCACATGCTGGTTTGCATATCTGAGTGATCTGGTTGCTTAAATCCTGTGAGATGAGGCTGCTGGAAGATATTGAAGTAGAGGGCTGTAGTTTCTGTGGCTAGTATAGGTATGCTAGGTAAGCAAGTAGTGTTCGGGGACTTTAAAGCTTTATATGGCTGCTCTGGAACAAATCTGTTTATAGTTATGAAGCTTGAATTGCACAAATCATGGGGGTATGTGTAGAGAGTTTTGTGTATGTATTTGAATATTGTACTGCCCTGAGGAAGGGGATGAGACTAGTCCATAGTTGTTTTTTTTTAGTATTTTAAAAGAAAATGAGCTGAATAGAGGATGTAAAAATAGGAAGGTAGAAGAAAAGCTTCCTCTCTGGGGACTGATGTGCTGTTTTTTGAGAAATTTTGGAAAAGTACTTAAGGCCAGCTTTTCATTTGCAGTACAACTAGCACTCCTGCAGCAGCCATATAAAGTATCTTGTTGTCACTAGATTATGGCCTGTGTCTGCTTAAAACTTAAAAGTAGATTGATAATCTCTTTCATTTGTTTCTGACTGGCTTTGAGATGAAAAAATATGTAGAGTTTAAAAAAAAAAAAAGCTGTACCTCAGAAAAATAACTTTGGATTGAAGCTAGCAGAGGGAAAGGAGAGGGAATGGAGGAGGAGATTGGATTCTCTGTGTACTTGTGGATTCAGGCTGACAGAAGGCCCAGGAAAGCTTGGGGAAAAGCCAAGGAATGAGGCATCAGATGAAGCTTAGAGCACTCTGAGAGGGAGGGAGCTGCTGACAAAGCGAAACACCACGCTTCGTGCTGTAACTCTGACTTTCTTCGGGGCTAGTCCTCTTCATATGCCTACCTTAAGCATGTGTCTTTTTGTTTATGAGCTGATAATAGCAGCATCAACACTCTGAGAAAAGCAGGTCCACAATAGGAAGCTCATGTGAGACACAGGAGGGGGTGTTGGAATTTCCGTCTGTCCTTCCCTCACTAAAAATGCCAGAAACAAAAATATTATGAAGACTATAGCTTTTGTGCGAAAGACCTAATAGCTGTTGGAGAGACTGGGTGTGTTGTATTCTTTGTGTGAGAGACAAGTAAGGTGTTTTAATTGCATACAGCAGTTCAATGGTTAATTAAGCTCCAGCCGATGCCCTTGGTGTGTGAATAGAATTTGCATATGTAAATGATGGGGGAAGTGGTATCAGCAGGTTTTCATCATCTACTCCCTTATATGTATCTGTGGGACCTTTTCTGAACCTCACAGCTTGGAAGAAGCCGGTTCTGTCAGGTGTGGTAACAGCGGTGTTGCTGATAGGTGAGATGTAGCACGTGACAGCGCTGTGTGGGTTTTGTGAGCACTCACCTGGGGGTCTTTGGGGGTGGTTCCCTTTGGCTCAGAAATGTCTGACCTGCATGGTGGATAATGGCTTCTGTCAAGATCTCAAAATCATGTTCCCTAGTTTTCATGGCACTTCAGGAAGCTGTTACAGCAGTCTGCATGGATAATCAAAATGTAATGAATTGCCTAGGCTGACCAGTATTATTATCACAAATATATCATCACTGTACAGGAATTACTTTCCCATCTTCAGTGTAGACATGTCCTTAAATTCACTGGCCGTATTTTCAGATGGTGTAATTCAGCACAGCTCTGCTAGTATCAGCAAAGCTGCAGTTTTATGTGGTGTAAGACAACAGACTTCTCTGGGTGTAAGTTGTGCGCCTTTACAGTTCAATTGTACAATGTATAACTCAAGGCTGACACCCAGTGGCCAAGAAGGCTTTTTTCTTTCCTGGATTGCTCTAATTTTTCAAGGGATCAATAACTCCCTTGTCTCTTGCTTTTAACTGACTTTACTGTGCTTTGATTTTATTTGCCTCTGCTGCAACATCTAAGGCTGTATTGCATTATTTATCTGGTGACTAGAGTTTGTTCCACTAGCTTTTTTAACAAGGGCTGCTAACTCTGCATATGTACGTAACTTCTTCCTGAAGAGGAATATTATGCTAAGTATACAGATGAAAATATATTGCTTGTAATGTATTAAATAAAATAGGAGAAAACATCGTGTAGAGAATAATTCCACCATAATCTAAGAAGGCAATGCAGTTGCTTGCCAAGTCTTGTTCTTTTAATTTCTGCCCGAACCTGCCTAGGAGCAGGGGGTGCAGACGAGCTGTTGTCCCCTTTGGTTAGTGCTGTAGGAAACCGGGTTGTGTAATAAGGCTATGCACTTCTCAACAGCCTTCTCGCCTCTACTCAGTGTTGCGTGCATATTGCTTTTGTTTGCCTTTACTTTAACCATTTCCAAGCACCTTGCCAGGGCTAGAGCATCGTTGCAGCACCTCTGCAAGTGGTTTTTTTTTACATTTACTTATAGCCGGACAAAATTCAGCCCAGTCTACTCAAACGGCCGTCATTGTTAGTGGTATCTTTCTCTCTAATTGAATTTAGACAAAGATGATCAGCCTCGTTCCCCTGACCCTGAGTTTGGAGCAAATGTTGAGGAAATCATTAGGGGCTTCTGGTTTTCAGCATTTCTGAAAATTGGGTGGCTGAGTTTGACCTCCCTTCTTAAGTGAAAGCACTCAGTTAAAAGTGTTTTTGAAGAACCTGAGCTGAAAAGTCTGCATGTTCTAATGACCAAGCCCAAACCACAGCACTAGTGTCCAGATTCTCGGTCCCCTGTGACTCACAAGAATGCAAACTCTGGATTCTCCTTAGGAGTCTGTTCAATTTGATCAGATATTTAGACAGCAGTAATTAACTCCTTGGAGACATTAAGGTGCATGAATCCTGAAGCAATTAAGTCTAAGGTAACAATGATTATGTAGAAACATGCATCTAACTTTGAGCAAGTGAATATGCAAACAGCACTGATGAAGCACTGTTTGTTTAAATGAATATTAGGATCTTCTGCAGTTTGGTTTCCACTGGTTTTC
The DNA here is from genome assembly GCA_030449065.1 of Oceanodroma leucorhoa. Classification (NCBI taxonomy): domain Eukaryota; kingdom Metazoa; phylum Chordata; class Aves; order Procellariiformes; genus Oceanodroma; species Oceanodroma leucorhoa. The sequence goes on along the minus strand of JASVER010000191.1, from coordinate 622,799 downwards.
AGGCAAAAGGATAAGCACACATGCCCACCAGGAGGGAGCAGAGCTGCACGGAATGAAAGATTCAGATTTACTGACTACATTTCACATAATCCTATGGGATTTAAAAATAAATCCTACCGCATTGTTGGATCTGTGGTGTCTGACTCATCCTTTTCAAAGTGCTGTAAACATAGGGAATGTGACCATTTATCTATGAGGCAAGGCATTGTATTTTAACTGACCCTGTTCCTCCTTGAAGACTTTCTTTGGAAAAGGTTAATTATACTGACATGTGCTCCAAACTGGAGTTTGGACTGGAGTGATAAATGGAAAACTTCTTCCTCTTCAGCCTGTGCTGTCAAATTGTCCTTCTCCTAATCATGTTTACAGATCTCCTTTGACTGAGTATTGTCTACTGTCATTACTGCACTTACTAGCACAGGCTTTAGATTTTATGGGACAAAATGCAGAAGAGTATATGCAGGGTGCAACTGTGGCTTTTTGAAATCCCAAATCATTGCATATCAGAGCCTGGGAGATGGCTTTGTGGACATCTGCCATGAACTGCTCTCTGCTGTTAAATGTCACCTGCTGAACTACAGTAATTTTCTGCAGTGCTGGAGGATGGTACAGGCTGGAAGATTTGTAGTGAGGCTGTTCTTGCTGTATTTGTTCCTCAAAACTCCCATCCCAGCAGTCTGAAGCAATGTGTACATATGCTGTGGGGGTGTGCTGGCTGGCACAGACTCTGGGCTGGGGTAATAAGACATGTAACAGCTCCACTTGGTAACAAGCAATAAAGTTTCTATTGAAGCATCGGGCTTATTTGAGGCCTTGTCTTGACTCTGTTTCTTCAGGTGGCTTGTATTCCAGTTTTGCAGAAAGCATTACAGGTGTAGTTCTGTTGCTGCTGAGAAGTTTCTTTGGCTTGTTAGGTGGCCGAAGTTTCCTTTTCTTTCACTCATGTATGTTTGGCATTAAAATGCACATACTACCACAAAAAAGTTTCTTTCCAGTCCCTACTGGAAAGGGAATTAAATAGAGAAATATCAGTAAGAAGGCAAAGTAGGGCATGACAAGAGTTGAAAGATTTTGTTACGATATTGTATAATGACTAAAAATAAGTGAAAATCCCTCCTAAACTTTGATTCTTGCCTCTTTCTGTCATATTTAGCCTCAGCTGAGCAAAATGAGAACTGATAGTGTGTGAAGGAACTAAAAGAACTTGTGTAATACCAAAAAGGAAGGAGTTTGCAGCAACAAACTACTGTCTCTCTCTCTCTCCTCTGCTAGGACTGATGTGTGCTAATCCAGGTAATTCAGATGCTTTGGCCTGAGATGTGCCTAAGTGAATTCTATATCCTTTCAAACTGCTGCAGAATAAAGCCTCTGGGGATCAGTGAGAGGGCAATAGAAACTGGGGGATGTTGCATGGCTGGTATTCTTCTTAAATACAGACTTGCATTCACCTGGATGACCCAGGGCATCCTGCTGTTCTGTTTAGAACAGAGGTAATACTCAAACTTGATTTTAAAGTTCTGAGCAATAGGGACCTTGTCTTACTAAAGCTTTAGTGTTTAATGGCCCTATTCTTCTTTTTAAAAATTGTACTTCAATTCCCCTCTAAATTTCTCTACTTTCAAATGCTTGGGATTGGCTTCCTACTCTCTGAAGTTTTGATTCTTCTCTACGATACTGGCTTGACCATGTAAGAAATTTGGGGTCAGGTGTCCACTGCAGGATTGGGGAGGGGGAAATTGTTGTTAAGGTGACAATAGTCCAAGATAAATGCATCCTTCCTGTCCCCACTTGTTGGAAAAAAAAAAAAAAAAAAAAAGGCTAACTTTGTAACAGCGGGCTTCATGCTGGGTCAAAATAGATAGGGGATTGTTTGTCTTTAGCCTACTTATTAATGTACTCATTAATTCAGCAGAAACATTACTGTGTTCCTAGCTTGATTCATGTCAAATTTATACTACTGGAAGACTGGACATACAGGGAATCTGGGACTAGGTATGAGGAAAGCACAGACTCTTTCTACATGTCCCTGGCAGCATAAATGGAATAAATTTTTCATCTCCCTTTACAGTGCCATTGCAGCATTAAGGAAGGAAAACTAAGCCTGCTTTTTTTGCATCTTAGAGGATGCGTTAGAGGCGTTTGGGAGGAGACAGCTGGGAATCTTGCACTGTCTTATGTGGATCAACAATTGTGTTTATATTGTGTATGCATCTTTGAAGCAAAGCTTCATCCACCTGAGAGTTAAGTGTGATGCCTCTAGCCAGTACTCACCATGCACTGGAAAAAATGAAGGACTCTATTTTAGGAACAACTCTGTTAACCCTACAAATTAGACTCCTCTTCCCCTAAAAAAGGCAAATTTGTTGCATCCTCCTTCTTTCTTTCTACCTCTCACGCCACATGAATCAAGATTTTTAATGTGAGGCATCTTTCCCTGAGAAGGGAAAGGAAGGTCTTAACTCTGTGTGCCTTATTTGTAGTGTACATCCTCTGATGCTTGCCCACCTCTATGGGTGTGCCCTGTGTTAAGAGCAGGCTTCTAAAAGAGCATTCGAAGGGCTCAAAAGAGGTAGAAGAGATGATGTAATCAAAATATTTTTCTGGATGTGTTCACAGATGATAAAGGATATAGTAATGAGAAACTAGCCAGACTTAATCCATGCTAAAGGTCTTTAATTGAAAGATATGGTCACCAATTGATCTCTTTCAGCATCTGAATCATCAAGAATGAAACCCTGGAAAGAGGAGATGCCAGGGAAGAACAGCATCAGGGTTGGTTTTGTGCAGCCGCTATCAAGTATCCGTATTTGGTTCAAGAATGGTAAGATTTTCAGGCCTTGATATTGGCACGACAGTAGTTAAAGCCCAAAATTTGCAGGACACCAAGTCTAATGCATGATCCTTGATTGTTCATGTATTGGAGTCCTTTAGAAACAAGAAAAAAAAAATTACAATGAGGTAATACTTAAGATGGTGTTAAGTGATCTGTGCATTCACTGGCAGCCCTTAATACCTGGCACATCGCACTTGCATTTTTAATTAAATTGAGCCATCTCAAGTACCAAAGCAAGCAGTGAGTAGGGGGAAATGCTGCTATGTCAGAATGCAAAATCCTATGCCTGATCTGTAGAGCACCTTTCTCATGACAGGGTTTGCAGACAATCTGCTTGCAATAAGGCTCAGAGTACTTTGCTGGTGCTTCAGGATTAACTCCTCTGAGTAAAACTTAGTTCCTTTATATATATATTTAAAAAGATTTTCTTTTTTCCCCCACAATACAAGAAAGTCTATTGCAAGTGATCAAAATATGATTATGGCACCCACAGCAAGACAGCTGATTTATACTAGTCTCCATAGCAATAGCTGGCATTCTACAACAGTGTATTTTTATTGCTCTGAGCAAGCAATGTTTTTCACAATTGCTGCAATGGAAATATTTTACATGTATGAGTGAAAGATTCTTTTGTAGTCATCAAACACAACTGGATCTTTAACTCAGAAATGAATGATCACAAAGACATGCTATTTAATATTCTTTTGGTTTTCCAGTACAGAGGGGCACTATTACACTCTATACTGTTAGTATATATTACTGTGCATTATATGGTTATGCTAGTGCTAGCTAACAGGCCCTGTCAGGCTTTGACATTATCGGAGAATCCTATGAAGTGTAGGTCATCAAACTCCTAGGTAATGTGACCATTCCACCTCTGAAAAACCTACAGGGAATGAAGCAACTTGGCTTAGTATTGTGAAACATAAATGTTTGGTGGGATTCCTCAGTAAACTTATTGGCAATCTCTGAACTGAAGGGTAGCAGGTCTTAGAACTACCCTTTTTTCTTTACCTTAGCATTACAGATGAGGTCAATCCGCAAAATTCTGGGCCAAAAATTAAGCCACCTTAAACTTTACTAAAAGGAGTAATAAAGGTTTGGATCAGATAATTTATGAAGGTTGTGACTCAACACTGTTCTAATCCTGATCTGCAGAGATACTGAACCCTTTCTGCAACTCCTGAGGTTCTTGATTTGTGTCCATCTCTAGTTGGAACAGCACCATTTGTGTATTATTCCCCAAGGAAAAAAAAAATGCCTGGTTAGTTACAGACATAATTCATTTGCTTGCACTCACCGTGAAGTTCATAAGCCAGGTAGGTTGTGAGTCCTCTGCACATGGCGAAGATGTGTGGTCCGTAAGACCTGAGGTCATAGACAGGTCTCTGGATGACGAATGTGACCTCCTTTACAGGTTGTCCTTGACCTTTCAGGTTCTAAACGTCAAATAACATCATTCAGCAAGATCAGTGCCTTGATCCATTTAATGCTATGCATATTCCTATTTCTGGAATGATGACTCAGTGCTTGGTATTTTACTCAAAACTTTATTTAGTACAGTCTTTTAATCCACTGTGTGACTATGGGACTGTTAGCAAGCATTCAAGACAGCTCCTATGGCAGATCTGTCTAAGGGAGTCAAGGTGGAGGGAGGCTAAAGAGAATTGGAAACTCAGTTAAGCTGAACAGGAAGAGAGTAGTGCAGTCAATATTTTAACACAGACCTCCTCCAGAAGTGTTTCCTCAGTCACCTACTAACCTCTCACCGTAGAGGTACTCAGGTTGTAACTTGGAAGCATGGGAGAAGTCTATTCATTCAGTCTTCTAAAATGGGAACCAAAGAGGGCAGTAGCAACACTTGGCAGATACAGTTACACTAAAATTATTTGCAAGTAGTGTTTATGACCTCTTTGAGAACTGAGTGTTTTAGCGGGACAGTTTTTTCTAAACTGCTCCAGAGTGCTTTGTTTCAAATGAATTTCAAATATATTTTCCTACTTGAGCGCTCTGTTGTCTGGACAAAGTGTCTGGATGCCTGTATCTTCTCTTCTGACCTAGCTTCCTGCTGGTTTTTATCTCTCATTCAGCTACAGCCACAGGACTCCTGTTCTGGCTCATACGATTAATATGGAGGAAAGGCTGTTRAATACAGAGATGGTCTCTTACGCTCTAAAGGAAAAGGGAGGTCTGAACAATAGCATCTGCAAAGCAATGTTCTAAACTGAAAATGTAGTTTTGTATTGAAATGACTCAGAACTATTTTTAGATATTGCTATCCAAAAATAATTAATGCCATTGATGGTTTTCTAATATAAACTGTTCCTTAGCAACCTGCAAACCTGAACCTCCTCAGAGAAAATGTAGCTGGGGGTGGGGAGGGTGGGGGAATGAGGCACCTACTCTTTTCTTTTGAAAAACCATCCCCATGACAAGTTCCCAAGCTGCATTACTGTTCAGAAAAACAATCCCGCCACTTCTGAAAAATCTCATTCTCTCAAGAAAGGAAAAGCACAGTTAAGAAACAGTTTGATGAACTCCATGGTAAAGATACACTTAGCACGGATGACTGGGATTGACATAGGCTTTCAAAATTACGGTGGATTTTTATCAGAGGGTTCCTGAAAGCCCACTCCAATATGCCTCCTTCTTGCTAGTAAGCAAGGAGTTGAGATAAGCTTCAGGGGAGCACAGAGATGCACCTTAGTACAAGCAAGCCTGGAACTATAGCTAGAGGTGAATGTTTTTGCTCAAGCCTGTAACTCCCCTTTTTCTTTCCCACCATGCCTTCTCGCTCTTTAAAGCCAGGATTTTTATAAGGACTCAGTTCTGAGACTTCAAGAGAAGCCAATGTCTACAAAAGGTTAGTATGCTGAATGCAGAGGTAATTTTTAAAATGTCTGTGCTAATTCTGTGGGCTGAACTCATGCTAATATGGTGCTTAGTTCTTTTGAAAAAGTTTTGAAAGCTTGAAATCTTATTTAAACTTTTTTCCTCATTACTGGATTATTTGTTCTTCCTCAACTAGAGCTGCCTAAAAAAAAATTGGTTTTTAGCTTGTAAAGAATGTGAGATTATGAAGAGTACCATGCCAAAAATCTAAAATCTCTAAACATAAAACAGTATTAAAAAGCAGTCAATCTAAGTAATCTCTTAAAACTTTAAAAAAAAAAAAATCTAAGTGATCTACAACACCAAAAAAACCCCATGAAAACCCTTTACTGCAAGGATCTGAAACAGGGTATTCTAATTTGTCAAAGGTTTCAAATTATGTTAATGTAAAATGTCATTGAAACTGATACAACTTCATAATCAATAGTGTGATCTAAATGGCTTTTGAAGTAATTGTTGGTTTAAAAGCATTTGCAAATAGCAATGTCTCTGACATCAGTTTACTTTGCATTATTGTACAACTTTACAAGTAACTACTCCTTTTTAATCTTACCCTGCTCTCTTCAGACATTCTGGGAAGTGCATTAAAGCTAGGCATCTCATCTCTGTTCATTAGGGAAATGAAGCAAGCTCTCTCTGCCACCACTTTGCTTGCAATAACGCCCTGTAAAATAAAGTTATTGACAACTAGGAATTCAGTTTTTCAATAATTAAGATTGGAATAAAGTCCATATTAAAAAAAAAAGTAATAAATGCAGATAGTTTTTACCCCAAAACTTGGACTCAGAATGTTAAGAATAAAGAACAGGTCAGCTTTATAGGAGCTAGTCTCCTTGTACCCCTTCTGAAAAAGCATGCTCCTTGCCACTCACCATATCATAGTTCCAAATGGTTTTCCATGACCCATGGGTGCTCTGTTGCTCAATAGCTGCCACGCGCCATTCCGTATTGATGGTCAGAATTTGGGAGCCTTCAGCAATGATGATTTCCTTGCTTACATCCGTACTCTGAAACTAGAAAACAAAATTAAATGACACTTTTAGCCTTTCAAGTTAGTTATCTCCCCAAAGCTTTAGAAAAATCACTGCTATAATAGAATAAATGCTGGCCCACCGGGTGTGCCTTTAGCGACTACAGTATTTTCAAAATGACAAAGGATTAATGATGTGGCATTCTGCAGTAGCTGTCAGAATTCTTTTAATAGATTCAATGAATAATTTTTGTATCTTACAACTGTCATCTAGTGGTTTTAGAGTTTTACGTGTGAAAGAAGTTTTGGATTCCTTTCCTCTAAAGGGATGGGGAAAAGAAGCAAGGAAAACTCAACAAGTAGGGAATATAGAAACAGAGCAACATATGTGTAACTTGATCACTATACTCACATAATCAGCAAGGGCTGGAGTCAGCAAGAGTCCAAGAAGGACGGTAGTCACGATCTGAAATGAAAATCGAAAAGAAAAGTGTAACTGCAGGTCTGGCTGACAAATCTGATCATGAAAATCCTAGTGCTTTCTTCCTAATCTGGTGTTTAAATGTACTCCTTGGATCCTCTTTTGCTTTCATACTGGAATTACAATAGTCACCTAAAGTGAGTCATCCTTGCTTTACCCTAGAATAATGCAAACTAGACACATAGTAGGTTGCCTTTTTTAAGAGCTGAATCAGAAGTTGCTTCTGAGACCTGTACAATCATATACAGATATTTTACAAGAATGAGAAGGAATTTAGATTTCTTCTGCTTAGGCATTACAAGAAAGTAGTTGATCCATTAGTGCATTGCTCCAGTTTTGCAAAAGCATTGACAAGAAATGGACATGGATTAGCCTTCCTGTAGACTGAATAAAGTTAAACCTTTAAAAAAATCCATACCTCTTCATCTGATTAGGTTAATAGGGTCTGAGTTGCTCACTCTGGAGGAGAAAAATCTCCCCAGAGAGTACCATTTTGGTATAGACAGACATAGGCACTTCCAAGAGGTAAAGGCAATGGTTCTGACTCAAAGTTTTAGTTTATAAGGAAAAAAAAAAGCATGCATACTCACAGTGAATTTCATCTTGACTGCAGAGCTGATGCTAGTGCAGGTAGAACGAATGATGTGAACCATCCACCTTATATATGTTTTCAGAATTAGGTGTGGAAAGGTTAAGTGTTGAAAATAAAATTATTTTGTAATTTGTATCTCTGTCTGCATGTCACTGAAAATTATTTCCTGCTGTAATTATTTCATAAATATGGGGATTGTACTTCTACAAATTTTGACCTGCCAGAGTCTGATAATTATCAGATAAGAATCCATTTGCTGTTAAAAATTAAATGTCTTGTAGTAACTTTCTGACATGTACTAATTACTCTTGAAAATTCACATCAAACTTAAGACCAGAGATAGCCTAGGGTTTAAAAAAAAAAAAAAAAAAAGCCTTATGGTAGACAAAATAAATAAGAGCCTTTGTACGTTCCAAAATGTACTGTGCGTTACCATGTAACCATAGGGCCCACCAAAATATATGGCCCAAATACAACATTGCCACTGAAAATTGTTTTGCAATAAATAAGCAGTTCAAGCTGAAATATTATGTATATATGCAAGTAAGTGGATGTCTCTTATTTTAAGTGGCAACATTTTTTTTCTACCTTGCCTTGGCTTATCTTCTGTGGTGATACTTACTGAAAGAGGTGATTGTTCAGTTAGGAAGGTTTTTGAATACTTGGTTTCTGTGTTAAGTTGCTGAGTTTCATTTTGTGTGCAACCCGAGTCTGTGGCAGGGAATCACTGTGAAGATTCAAAAATAACTTTTCAATTGGAATCCAGCACGTTATTAAAAAAAGAGGGTGTTTTAATATATAAAATCACTTCTAACCAGTCCTGCAAGTGCAGTATTAAGTTAAATCTGGTCTCAGTTTCACTGAGTCGAGCCTGCAATTCCAAAGGGACACTTTTGATACATACCGCTATGCCAAATGGTGGCTATAGTCTTGATTCTTTACAAGTAGCAGCGCTCGTACGGATTTGTGTGAAAAAACGTAGGTTTGTGCGCGGGCTCTGAGGGCGGACCGCACTCACCGTCGCCCGCTTGTGGCGCCGCTGGGGAGAAAAAAAAACCCGAAGAGAAACGTGGAGAAAACTCCCTCCGCAGCCCGACGGGAATGAACCCTTTGCTGAAGGAACAAAAGAGCTGGCTTCTGCCGAGGTGCGGGAGAACCGGGGCGGAGGGCAGGAGAAGAGCGGACCCGGGGCGGCCTCGGGCGGGAGGGCTCTGAGGCGCCGCGGGGCGCGTGACGGGGAGAAGCGTAACGTCGGGAAAAAGGGCGGGAAAACCCTGCTGAGGCGGCGGCGAGGGCCGGGGGTGCTGTGCCTCGGTGACCTTGGCAGGAGCAGTCCCGGCACACTTATGTCCTTCCAGCTTTACTAACCTACAGCTGTTGAAGTATTTTTTCCCGAAAGGCTGTTAGACCTGCTGTCGGTGTCTCAAATGAGAAGATCTATTTCTGTGGTTAAAAAAAAAAAAAAAAAAAATCCCTCACAAATCAGGTTCTCTCACTATCCTGAATTTGTCTTAAAACACATGGGGGTGTTCAAATACATTTATTATGTATTATTTATTATATTATGGCTTTTTAGTTAAGTCACACTTTTCAACTTTTTTCTGTCAATACAGTTTTTTCAGGTGTTTTTAACTGTAAATGCAGTTGAATCTTCGTATTCTGCCCACTGTGGGATGAGAGAAAAACAGAGCAGTAGGATTTAGGATAAAATCCTGTGACTTCGTAATGCGCATGTGGCATGCTGATGGGTGGCCCTCAGAATTTAAATTATAATTTTAATTAAATTAGGGAAGGTGAAGATCTGGTATTTTCCAGATAGCCCGAGTTACTGAAGTGATCGTTGTAGGTCATGGAAATTGTGTTTAGGGATAAAGCTCAGGCCTCATCCTTGCTGAGAAGGATCTTTTCGTGCAAGGTAAGCAACTCCAATTTTCTGTGTTGTTAAGAATATCTATATATTTCTGTACTTACATGGACATTTTGAGAGTCGCAGTATTGATGTCTCTTCAGGTTCACTAGAGTCTTTGCTGTCATGTCTCTGCTTAGCAATCTCTTTTTGAGTCTTGTTCTCTTCCTAATCAGTTTAAACCTGAATCAATTTAAATTTGAATAACGAATATTGTGAAATGTAGTGACTTACCAATTAGAGCAAGAAACCTGCTGGAATAGAATATTGCAATTAAATTCCTACGGTCTGGAAGGAGCAAATACTTTGCTTCCACTGGTTCAGTAGTAGTTCCTCGTCTTCTGTAAAGTTTTAATTGTTACTGTAGGACACATGGTTAATTTAAGCTTTTCATGGAATAAAAAAAGCTTGGAGATATATTAAGCATCACAATGTGTAATATTGTAGTAAAACTGGGGATCTATGTGCATGAAGTTAAAGCAGTTTTGTGAGAAGCTGGATCTTGTTGCCAACGTTTTGTGTCCTCTAGTTGGAATTTTGGCCTTAAATGAGATGGTATGGGGGCAGGTGGCATCCCGTGCCCTGGTATTCCCTGCCCAGGGGGCTATGGACTCTGGTTTGAGCCCGGTGGAGGGTGTCCCTATCTCCTGCATGCAGGGCTGTGGCAGCTGGGGCTGTGTGATGTTGTGCTGTGCCATAGGGCCTGCTCGGGTCAGATCCCTGCTGCCTCGGGGGCTTTAAATCATCATAATCTGTTACAGAGTSTGGCCCATAGTCTTCAAGGGCTGGAAGGGCCCCAGAAGGACATTTCCCAGTGACACGCGATCGGGTAAGCGAAGAGGGCTGTGCCTGTTTTATCTCGGGGAAAATGCAGTGTAAAGTTGGAAAAGGAGAGGAGATTCTCTCCAGAAACTCACAGGGAAGTCGGACAGGAACTTTGTTTAAATATTGCAACCATGTGGTTGCTTTTCTTTGGAGGTGCTAAAATGTTTTTGGGTGCAGTTTTGCTTTGGTTTTAATATCAGTTATTAATACTCAAGACCSCAAAAACATTTTCCTGAACAGAACAGGCTGTTGCATCCTTTATTTGGAGTAACCCTTGACTGTTCCTGAACGGGTAAAGTGTCTCATAGAGTAACTCTTTTCAAACTCCAGCCAAAGGGCCTCTGAGCAGGGAGGGAAGGTGAAGATCTGGTATTTTCCAGACAGAGTGAGTTACTGAAGTGATGGTTTTAGATGAAGGATCTAGTCCCAGCCATTTTGCCTTATTTTTGGCCTAACTATAGTTTGATTCTTTCAAATTTCCAACTGCACTTTTAATTGGTTAGGGTACGCTTTTTTGCTTCCTATGTTAAACATTTATCAAACATTGTTAAGTAACATCTGTATTCACTTCCAAACTGCATTTAATACACTTATTCTCTTACTTGCAGCTTGATTTCTGGGTTGATCAGAGCAGTAGTGCATCTGTCTATTTGTAATTGGCCATATTGCATTGCAATGCTTATTTTTAAAATAAAACATTGTAATACTTAGTATGTTAATAAGAAGTTAAAATAAAAATAACTTAGGTACGCTTATTTCTATAACTCTGCACTTCAGACCATATCATCTTAAATATGGTTATGCAGTAGGTATAGCACCATTTGCTTTTAGTAATGATGAATAATTGCTTAAGGCAGCATGTGAAATCTCACTGGGAAATTGTACAGGATGGGGTTTGAATGCCAAAAGTGAGATTTTGCAGGAATGCTAGTTTAGCAACTTGTTTTTGGAATTGCTTCCACTTTTTTAAAGGATTAGTAAAAACGCAGTGCAGGCCAATGTAGGTTGATGATAAATTTTACTGAGACGCAATCGCCTCCACACAGAGCAGAACAAAAGACTGATAAATAATGGAAAATGTGACCAAGCAAAGATTATCAAGGAGAAAAATCTTTTTTGTAGCTACACAGTTCTCTGAATTTTCTTCCTCAAAACTTTGTCAGAAATCATTAATCACAGTAATAGACGGGCAGTTCATTAATCTTAACTTTTAAACATGAAACATATCACTTTAAGAAGTTTGATCCTGAAATAAAAGGAGAAACTGATTAGATTTGGACTGAAAAAGTAAGTGAACAATGTAGCTGAAATTATTCCAATGTGATGTTGGAAATGTACCAGGAAATGCCATTTAAAAATTGAGCTGCATCTTTCTAAACTTATACTACAACCAGCAGTTAGTGCACTCTTTTTAGACAAATCTAAGCTGTAAATTGGGTTTTGAATCTCAAAATCGTGCTGTGGCAGGACCAGTGGTAGCTAGGTATTATATATGCATAAAGTTGCCTAAAAAGTTCAGACTTGTGCCATCAGCTAGAGCCCAAAACCTTCCTGAAAAAGCTTGGTCTCCAAGTTGTATGCAGGAGAGTGACAGACCTGCTTTTTTTCCTTATGTACGCATTCACTGATTTATAAAAAGGCATAGAAAACCACAGGATTTCAATAATTAACTTGCTCATCTTCACTTAAATCTTTTTCATCCTTATTCATAATCTTGTTAATCTTTATTTTGGTATACAAAACACTATTACTAGTATACTCACCAGTAGCTGGGTAAGCAAGGTAAGAGGCAATTCCTCTGCACAGAGCTTGAATGCGTTTTCCGTATGGGCGCAAGCTTTGGAGTCTGTTTCTCAAGATAACGAAGCTATTCTCTCTGGGTGGAAGTTGGTGAGGACTAGGTCCCTAAGCATCGGAGAAACAAACCCAGAAAACAGCATTTAGAAAAACCAAAAATGGCGTTCAGAATCTGTATGCACATCTTTGATAATGGAGAAGGGGTTGTTCGAGTGCAATGCAACTTTTGAAAGGCCAGACTTTGAGTGACTCAGCCCTGCTGAGAAACTTGTCTTCAGTTCTTGGAGCCTTTTCTCCTCTCCGTGGGTAGGGAGCGAGTACTTTTTTGCGGGCAATTGATTTCTCACCACTTTCATTCACCATCCTACCTTGTGTCCTTGAGGTAGTGCAGGAAACTCTTTATCAAGTAAAAACCTCCTGTCCATTTTGGCAATGATGCAGGTGTCTTCTGAAAATACCTTGGTTGCAATGTAGCCCTGTTAAAATAAAAGAAGTATTTTGTTGCAAAGAATATACAGTGAAAGGTAAGTGGATTGCCAGAGAGAAGCACTGGTTAAAAAAAAGGCTTTATAAAGTACAAATAATCATAGGGAAGAAAAATATTGTGCTTTCAATTATATTGTGTAGGTAAATGTGTTATGGAGGCAGACGAAGGACTCTGGTAAAAGGTAAATTGCCTTCTCCAGTAATGCCAGCAGTTATACTGCTTAAGGCAGGTGAAGGAATTCACTGCTGAAAACATCAGTGCAACATACAGTATGGCAGATAAAATGCTTAAATGAGAACGTTTTTAAGCATCTCCTCTAAAATCCTGTTAAGTTTTGTTGAAGCTTAGGTGTTTTTTCAAAAACTTTTTGGTTATTTTCCATTTTTTTTGAGCCATGATGGCAGCCACTTACAGCCTTGATGTCCCAGACAGATTTCCAGGCCTCAGAGCCCTCCTTCGAGCTGGTGCTGACCCCAGTGTCAGTGAAAGTGGTGTGAGTTTTCACTGTGGTGCCCCTTAAAGCTTTTCTTGATGTTCTGATTTTTGAAAAAGATGAAAGGAGGTAAGGATTTAGGTTTGTGGATTCCCAATAGTCTTTCGATCAATAAAGCAATAGCTCTAGTAACATGCTTTGGAAAATKATTGCTCTTGGATATCAGATTAAAGGGGAGATAAGTTCTGGCCTTAGAGGGGAGGCTGGGAAGCCATTAATACTGTTGTGTCAAACCTTACGTTCAGGCTTTACCTAGCCCTTGTTTCAGGTGTCTGATGCATCCACCTTATGAAGACAGACAAGCTTTAACGTTACTGCTCTATTTCCCCCTCCATGCCTGTTAGACCAGGTGGAAAATAAGACATTGTTTCATTTAAACACTGGATAATTTCCTTTAAACACTAAACTGGATGTTCAGAGTCAAACATGCCAGAAAAATTTATAGGAAAAGTAAAATAATTCCTTATCGTTCTTTCCGCAGCAGGAACTTGCAGGCAGAGGGTTATTTAGTATTCCACTGTATTTTGTGGTCAGATCCTTCATGGTAATACTTGTTTCTTTCCACACAATTATTTTCAGTGTTCAAGCTAATCTCAGGACAGACTTTGTTGATTTCATATCTAGCAACTGTCTTTTTCCCTTCATAGATCAAGCACTGAAATATTTTCTTTGATATAAAAAAAAAAAAAAGCAGTTTCCTGTTAAGTATAAGACTTCAAAATACAACTTTATTTTCAGAAATGTATTTTTTCAGAGGCTATAGCTGAAGACCACTAGTTCTTACAGCGGCAGAGTACAATTGTGTGTACTTACCCTGTTAACGAGAGCGGGAGCCAGGGAAACTCCAAGAAGAGAAGCAATCACAATCTGAAATGAACATTTGAAATTCACCACATTTTAACATTGTGTGACTGCTTATCTTGCATCAAGTTGTTTGCTGTCTTAAAATAATTTTGTCTTCCTGTTCAACTTTGTGTACATGCTTAGCACTTCTCTGAAGTGGGGTCTAGCAGAATAGTATTTAAATATGCAGAAGAATTTTTTTGTTAATGAGCTTATATCAGATCATCAATTCATGTAAGTTACTCTTGACTTCAGCGGTATACTTTGCACAGGTAAGAAGATCATTTAAACACAGTGGGGTTTAAAATATGTCCAGCTCCTGTTCAGTAAACTCCTTGGAAAAAGGTGGTCTGAAATATTTTGTTTAAAAGAGTGAACTTTTCACCTTGAGTTTTTGATTTCAGACATGGAGCAGATCCATGAAATGTGCATGTGCACCTACTGTGAAGAGTTGGAATATGAGAGCATAGTACAGCGCTGTACTTGGAACATGGGAACACTTGAGCATCCTCATAGTGGACCTCATGCCTCTGAATACAGGGCTTATAGTATAAGGGTAAGCACAATCGTTTTTGTTCAGAAAAACGTAATGTTAAATACTTTGTTACCCCTTTATAAAATAATATAATTTCAGTGACTCACATGCTTGTTGCTCAGATTTGTCAAAACTACTGCTGATATATTTTTGAGATTTAATATTGCTATAATGATAAATTCTTTTGTGATAACTATTGTGAACAATTGTTTTCCTGGAGACAATCCCTCTAATATTGAATTGGTCACAAATTTCATCTACTTCAAAGGAGGATTTTTGAGAAAGACCCAAGTGTGACTCAGAGTATTTAGCACTAACATTTTGGAATTTATCCTGCGACAGTTTCAGGCTGCTGTAAATACCCCTGCTTCACAGCCATGCACTTTGGAGTCTTTCATGTCTCATTGTTCTCCTCCTACGTTCTCATCAGACAGCTTATATAGACATAACTTCATATAACTTGCTGAGACTGGCTTGCATCTGAGTTGTGAATGAGAGAACATTGCCCTTTCAACATTTTACATGTGCATCTTGCCCTTGTAACAGAGCACTTCTCTCTTTCACGTTTGAGTAGGCATATGGAGTGAAGTCACTGCCAAAAGTGAAATTTCACCCATGCAGTCCCGGCCCATTTGGCATTTTTACTCTAATCCCTGCATAAATCAGTAATAGTTTGCTAGGCGCCAAGAAACACTCAAAATAATTTTAAAACTGTCCAGCCTTAACAGTTTTATGAGAAAGTGATACATATACTTACAGTGAACTTCATTTTGATGGTAGGCAAGGCAAGATCTGCTGGTAACTGATGTGTACTCTTACTTTTTTTAATACAGTCATATCCCAAAGTTAAATCTTAAAATGGGTTTACCAGATTGGCACATGCCCTGTGTTCACAGAATCGTGACGGGTTTCCTGGGGAAGTGCTCTGATAAGAGGAGGCTTTGATACCAGCCTGATTGAATTTATTACGTACAGGAAGATGAAAGAAAACTTGTGATGGTGAGTTCAATGTGTTTTATAGTAACTTTTAAATGAAAAAAAAAAAAAAACCCAAACAACTGGAGAATAGATGTCTAAAAAAATTTGTAGCAACGCTTTGTGCCTACGTGGCAAAGGACTCAGCCTGATAACTTATCCATACCTGATACCATCTTTTAAATCAGCAGAGGTGGTAATCTTGCATATTAAAAATGTTAAGTCAGTCCCCAGAAATCATGAGGTTGGTTCTAAATCATAGAAATTACTGAGTTGTTCTGTTAACCTTCCTTTCTGAGCTTGTTTAGTTAGGATCTGCTTCCCAGTCTTCAGGCATGGCCTCTGTTATCTTCACAGAGCCTCTTCATGAAAGTAGTACCTGATTGTGGACTAAGGGCTAATTCTAGAAAGGGACCATAAAGTAGAGATAACAAAAACTGAGTAAGGGTACGAACCACGGCATAAGAGCTTATTTGTCTTGTTTGTTGCAGAAACTTTGCAAAATCTGTAGTGTTTTTTAATTGGCCTGTACAAATGTCTGAGTCTCTTTGCCCAGGATTATTGTCCATTGCTGTTTAATAAACTGATATATATATATATATATATATATATCCTCAGATAATTTGGATTTCTTTCTTAGTTGTGCCTGCTACAGAAGAATGGCTTTCAGAGGTCCTTATTTATATACTCCAAAAGTGCTTCTTATTAAATAACAGCTCTATCAGTCCCTGTGTATACTAATTGTACATGTTACCATGGTTCAGCTCGGGTTTGTGCACTGAAGTTTCCTTTTTGTTGCCAGAATGGCATGGTGGGTACTCAGTGTCGTTATAAACTAATGTCTCTGTTCAGAGTTCTCCACTGTCATCAATTGCTGAGGATCATTGTTGCAGCTGTTATTGGAAAAGCCAGGGAATCTTGCTTTAGTTGAGAAGGTGTGGCCCAATTCTCATTTATTCCAGGGGGACACTCTGTTGTTCTGCTACTGACTGGTGCCTTGCTTGGACTATATGAGTGTGGAGGAGGTATAGCAGTCTGCTAGCACTGTGAGCGGAGAGCTCTGTTTTTCATATGTTTTGCACCCACTTTGCAATTTGCATGAGGTGTAAAATATGGTGAATGAAAGTAATAAATTACCAAGGGAAAAGATTTACAGTTCTTCTAATTGGTCTGATTTGTGGATGCCAAATGGAAATAGGTATGTCCTTAGCCTCCAAAATACACATAGAAGTCTTATTTTGTATGTCACGAAATCCTTTCATAGTCTCTGGAAATTTAATTAATTGACTAGTTCTCAAGAAAGGCATTGAGAAACTGAACTGTATAACACTAATCCCTGTGGTGTCGTTAGCAAAGAGTTGGAAAGCAATTTTGTCCATTTCTTCCAGCAACCGTAGCCAATTTGGCCATTACAGTAATGCGTCACACTTGGAAGCCTGAATCTCCAAATCTTCCATCAACTTCTGATTACTTGAGTAGTTTGTATGGCAAACACGCAGGGCTAGAGCATTTGACAGTAAGAATAGCTTGCAAAACTAATTACCATAGTAGAAGCCAGGAAAAAAGGCAGGGAGGGGTGCTTTTACTGTATAAGACCTTGTCCTTTTTCCAGTACAAGTTTGTCTCTGTCTCATTTTTACAGCTCTGCTCAAGGCATTCTGTTTCCCTACGAAATTCTTGTACCACTGTGTAGCAAACTCCCAAGGCTAAGAGCCGTTCCAGTTTTAAGCCTGTTCTCAAATTAGTGTTTCATTTTGTGCACACACTTACATTTTCATGTGGCTTTTTTATGYCTTATTATCTAGCAAGAACAAAACTACTGAAATTATTTCTGGATTTATTCTTGAGTCTTGATTTATTKTTTTTTTTAAACTACTGACTGTGATTAATTTTGCTTGACCTGTCCTTGTGCCGCACAGATTTTTCTAGACTGTGTCACCCTGTCTTTATCTAGTGTGTGGCATGCCCAGCCAAATGCAAATGGAAGCATAGAGAATTTTGTTGATTTTTTTTGAGGCGTTGCTTCATTCTTTACTTTTCTCCCACCTGCTCACTCCCTGATAAAGTAAATATTTATGAAAAGTACCTGAAAAGAAAAAAACATGAGTCACCAGAAGAGTCTATTATGATAGTATAATCTCACCTTAACTTGATTGAATCCATCTCACTTCCATGTTAAAATTCCTGTTTGRTAATCAGACTCGAACTGAAGTTGTACAATTATTCTTTTAATTTGATGTTCGAGGTTCTCTTGTTTAAACGATATTTAGTGGATGACAGTGCCAAATAATGGGTCAAATTCTTCTGGCAATTTTACTTACGTAGATTAAGAGTAATTCTTTAGTTTAATCATGTTTCATTGGCTTAATTAGAATGTATTTGAAAATATTTGGCCTTATGAAAGTAACAAAGTAAGTTTCCTGTGACAATAAACGTTGGTGTGTTGTAACAACATGTTACTTGTTTGGAACATTACTCAAATTCCATTTTCTCCTGGCTTCCCTGATAGGACCAATCTGACTGCAAGTGTAACAGTTGAGGAAAAGTTTGAGACCCTCCACTTAGATCGAAAGTATTGAAAGCAAGAAGACTACTTTGAGAATGTGGGCATCATTGTGAAAATTCATGTTCACCAAGGAGTTCTGAGTCACGGCTTCCTAAGCTAAACCTCACTCTGCCTGAGGACTGGCGAAAGTGAAGTTAGACAGTGAAGTTAGCCTCTCTTATGCAGCTCTTTACTTCAGTTGCTTAATATAGAAGGGTGCTTAGAGGACTCTAGCGTAGTCRTGGATAGTCTTGCCTCCGGGTGCATGTGTGCTAATTTCAGGTGCATTACTGGGACATGTGTGATGAACTGTGGGGAAGAAGTCTCCAAAAAGCAAGGCTTTCCTATTGGAAGTATATCTAGGCTTTGCCTGAGACAACTAGGAGTATGTTCTCTCTTGCAATAATATTAATTCGTCAAATGCTTTTAGAAATTAATCTTCAATTTTTGGCCTTGTCTGATTGAATCAGCAAAGTTCAGTCAGTCCAATGTAAGGTGAAAATCATGAGATCGTGGCTATCGTAATTCTCCTTCACTAAATAACTGTCGCTTTCACATGTTGCTCTGCTCTTACGTGTGCCTAAGCATATCGATGCCTAAGAAAGCAGAAGCTCCTGCTTTTTGGGTGTTTTTCAAAAGAAATGAGTATATGAAGACATGATGGCTAATGGAAAGTTAATTTAAGCTTTAGTTTAAAAGCATTTAAAACTTACTAAAGCTTTTTGGTTTAGCTTGTGGTGCCTGAACCCTGTTGGATTCCTGCTATGAAAGGCTTATTTGACTGCTGAAATCTACTCTGAGTATTTCTGACATATCTGTAATCTTAGAAACAAAGAATCTTTTAAGAAGAAGGAGTCAGAGGCAGATTTCAAGAGGGAGGGGGAACATCAGTCTAATCTAATTAGTCTAGTCTAACCCTGCTTGTCACAATTTGATATCTGTTTATCTGTATTCTGATATATCGCTTATCAGCACAGCTTTGTTACACTTAAGATAACATTCTCCATGCTGTGGAGTTAGGTGGAATAAAGCAAATTGAGGCCTGTTTGCTGAGAGAGATTTCCATACAACCTTTTTCACCTTTTTTCCGACGACTGAGATTACAGAAATGTGTTGGCTATTAGATTGAGTTTTTGTTTTATTAGAAGGGAGTAGGCCTCAATTATGACTTTCTAGTAGAAAGTAGAGTGTGATTTGTCAAGGTTCCGGCACTGGCTGACGTGGACGCACAGATGAGGAGTTGTCCAGGCGAGGTCGTAGTCGTAGGAGAATATGTTTCATGACAGTATCATGTGGTCATTGACATTTTCATAAAATACAGAAAATGGAGGTAGCTTTAAAGGAGGAATTCCCGTCCTGCTCCTTTTGTTGTGTGACCTTGTGTGAACCACACATCCTCTGAAGTTTCATGTCCCTCTTTTGTATGCTGAGGAGGCTAGGAGTTACCCAGATTGTCTTGTGAAGCACAGTTGTTACTCCTAATTATGTCACTAATTTCAATGCATGTGTTATATACATCATGGTAACTGATCAAAAATGAGCAGCGTTTCTAGTTAAGAGTTCACACATATATTAGATGGAAGAAATGGCTGAAGAATTGGTCTGTTCAGTGGCTGGCATGTAGGCCACCATGACATAGGTGTTTCTTTCCAGGATTTGTCTGCAGACTATCAGGCTGTTAGGGATTATATTTCAGAAGACAAAATGCAGTTTGTATGAATGAATAGCAGAGCTATTCCTGATGCCATTTAATTCTGGACAATATCCTGTTAAATATTAAAAAAGGGAACCAGCAAGAGTGGGAAGTCCTCTAAAGTTTAAACTGGTAAATAATAGTGATTTGTAGAGTATTGATTTTACAAAAGCTGACTTACTGAGTGCTTTTATCATATCGGGGTCAGGTTATCTGTGCCAACCCAAAATTAAGATATGAGGCTTACCACAGCGTGGCATGTAGATAGGGACTTGTTCGAGTCATGAGGAAAAGTTCTGCCAAGTGTTTCCCACACCTCCAGCAAGATATAAAAGTTGAAGGTCTCTGGGATTTTCTTGCATTCTTACTTTCTGCAGCCTCTGGTTCTTATCGGAAAGAAAAATGAACGGATTTGTGAGTATATCCATTTTTGTTGAACTTGTATTATAATAAGTTCCTTGTTTTTAAAAACARAAGTATAGAGAAGAAGATGCTCAAAAGTGGTACAGTACTGGGACTAATATGATCTCTGTATTGTTTCTTTGGGTTGACTGGGAAACTTGCATTTCTTGAGTGTACCGTAATCCCCCTGGAGTCAGTGGAAGCATCATTTGAGCAAAGAGCGCAGAACTTGATTACAATTCAGAAGGGGGATTTAGTTATGATTTAATAACTATGGATGTAGAGGCAAATCAAGAAGTAACATGGCATCAGAGAGGGACTTTTGAAAAATACAAAAAATGGAATGGTTAAGTTATTCTGCTTTTTCAGTTACAGGCAAAAGAGCCTAATAGCAAGAATTTTACAATGAAGAACTGTAATTGTTTTCAACTAATACATGTGTTAAGTGGGTAATTTTTCAAACTGATGCTACAGCTGCTTCCCTCAATTCATGAACTGGGTTTTTTTTTATGGCACTGCCTGGTGTTTCTGTCAAGTGAGAACGCTCATTCCATTTACAGGCTGCAGTTCTCGTTTTGCTGGGAGTCTTTTGGACTCAGACTTCTGCATTGGACGTAAGTAGACTGATAAGCCTTCTAGTGCATGTACTCATTTAAAATGTATTGGATCCCTGGGCAGGGGGCGAATATAATAGGAAGAAAAGCATAGAAGAAACTAACAAGATGCTTATTGCCAAGTGTAGAGAAAAATAGCATTTGCCAAAGGTGACAGTCGTGTAAGCCAAAGAGGCAGTTCTGTGCAGGTGCATAGTAACAAGAAATTTGGGGGGGCATAGGTCCCCTTAGCTCAAGTTAAAATTTGGAGGCTGTTGCAGTCTCCTGCCAGTCCCTGCTGCCACACGTAATGACTGGGATGCCCTGTGTTGTTGTTCCTTAGCCTGCAGTGAGAGCCTGTCCCCTCCTTTCTCACCCTGATGTACTCTTGCATAATTAATCTCCACCTCAAGGGCCTCCTGAGACTGCTAGAGGGTTGTTAAGGGTTTTAGTATTTACATAAAGCAATCATACTTGTTTATTTGAGAGAAAGCATTTGTTTATATTGCACCTTTAAAAGGTGCAAGCCAGATGATGAACAATGACTTTATGTTTTTTACCCAAGACCTTTGTCCTGCAAGAACCTCAGAATAACTATGTCACTGGAACTATGACTATCCACAATGAGAACAACATTGTTGAAGTCCATGTCCGTTCTGGCGTGTACTCCTCCGATACCATTTTTGACTACTCGCGTGTAAGTAGATCTAAGAATCTGCCTAGACTTAATCTCTGAGGAAGTTTTTAAACTCAGAAATTATTTTAGTGTATTCTCACCGTAAGTTGTCCTGAAACACTTTCTTTGAAGACTTGCATCACCTTTCCTTCTCTTAGGCCATCTTTTCATTTCACCGATATGATGGTGCGGTTTAAAAGACTTGTAATGAAACCTGCGGTGGCAGTTCATGGAAGTGAGAAGAATGTCACTGACCTCAGTGAGGGCAGAATTGAGAATGAGCTGCCATCACTCACGTATAGCAAGTGCAGCAGAAGTCTGTTGGAAAAGATACTTTCAGTCTTTCGGACAGATGTTAGTGTGGGCAGGCTGCTTCCATTCCCCAAAGGTGACAAAGTAAATGCAGAGTCATTCCACAATAGTAGCCTGTGTAGCCACTTGGTGTTTCTTCTAGGTTGTCTTAAAGAGTAGAAAGCATCAACTAATATTAGTGGTGGCCATTTTTAATGAATTAATAAACTATAATTTTTTTTTTAATCACAGGGGTATATTGCAACAAGGTTACTTTCACGAAATGCCTGCTTTATCATGAAAATAAATAAGAAATACATCCCAGAGCTGCAAGAAATTGGACGCCTGGCTTTTGAGAGAAAGGTGACTTTGTAGCGAAACCCGTACTGTGTACAAGAAAGGCTACTGCCTAAGAGTTGTGTGGTGTGATGGGAGCCCTCCATTCTGCCTTTARGAACAGCTGTTCTTAGGAATGTCTTTTACTGCGTTAGCAATGATGAAGCACATCTGACAACAYAGAACTTCAAGGGAATGTCATATAGAACATCATTTTAAGATAATGAGCAATCATGGTCCACCCTGCAGTTTTATAGTGTATTGTCATTGTGACTAGTACTGTAAGATCCCGTGTCCTTGGAAGYAGTGTAATTTGACTGTTTTGGGGTGATTGCAATATGAGTTCAGACAGGCTTTTCCYTTTTTTATTGTCATGCTGATATTTTGAGCTTGACAAAACTTGAAATAACTTTGTTTGCAGAACAGAATTTAGAGATCGATTTACTTTGACCAGACTTTGACTTCCTTGTTCAGGCAAAGGTTTCATGAAGGTGACTGGAAGTATTGCCTGGAGATGAACCTGAGTTCTAGCCTGTTTTATGACAGCCTAACGGTAGCTCATTTACAGGAAAGCTTTCTGCCAATTAAGATAACTTCTTATGATAGTAATACAGCTCAATTTTGCTTTGTTGACAGAACTAGTATCTAGTGAACTTTGTTTCTGAATAGATTGAAAATATTTATTTTCTTTAAGAGCATGCAGCTTCTTTAGCTAATGCTTTGTGTGAGACAAAGGAAGGTGACTTTAGATTTTGGGATTTTCTCAAAGGGTGTCCTAGTAGAATGAAACCAAAGCTACATTACTGATGGCGTCTAACATTTTCTTTTTAGACCATGAAGACAGTATACTCTCCGAAGAATGTGTGGGCAGAGTTTCAATCTGGCCATTCTGTGTTTGGGGATATCAAAGAGTGGCTTCTCTATGGTAAACCCATTGAACAACTCTGCGCAGGTCTGCCTCTCTACCAGCTTGTGAAGACTGAACGTAAGTTGCAAGATCAGAACATTATGCTTCCYTTACATTGCATAAGCACCTTTCTATCCTTTAAACCTAAGTCCACATGGTGCCTTTGAGGCAGAAATATATTGCCCTGTTCTAGAGAGGAGGAGTAAACTACCTAGCAGGATTGAAAGGGTAAGGCTCTGGGATGCTTTGGAAAATGTGGTAAAGCACTGTTTTTTATCGTTAGGCATCTAAATATCTGGAACAGCTGTTCCAAAGTGGTTTGCCTGGTGTCAGAGGAAGCCACTGTGTAGCAGCTGTACCCAACTTATGCCCCGATGATACAGTGGTCCCACAAGGCATCTACTGTATGCCAGCATGCTACCTTCTGTATGCGGGTTATGGGAAAGGAGGAGCACAAAGGTGATTTAAAGCCATAYGGACATTTCCTCCCTTTGAGTTGCACCATAAAAGTTTTACACAGTATCCATTGAGACCAACAGGAGCCTCCAATAGGACCATACTCGGGGATTTGAAATTTGTGTATTTAACAGACTTCTCYTTGCTGAATGCCGGGATCTTGTCACTGATAATATTTTATTGTTTGTTTTAGCACTACTGAATGGTAATCACTGTGCCGATGCAGGAATTCCAACCATTTTGGGCATGAAAATCTGTGAAAAAGCCTATTAGGCTGCATCTTGACAATTCTGCTGCATGGAAACGGCTTGTTTCTTTGCATGCTTTTGTSATGGTAGCCATGTTCTCCAACTGGAACAAAACTCGATGTTAGACTCAACTTGCCTATCCGAAGCTTTGAGTGGAACAAACCTATGATACACAAATAAAACTAATGCAGTAATTAAAATGCCTTGTCTTTTTTCTTCATCCAAAAGCAGAATGGAAATAAAGTGGGCCTTGCTAGTGTTCCTACAGAAGAGAKATGTTTCCCTTTGGTGCATTCCTATGCTCAGGCTGCAACATGACCTAGGCATTGGTATATGGTTCATGCCAATGAAGAAACAGTAACAGGGTAGTTTTTTCCAGTGGAGAACTTCCCTTTGGCATCAGCACCCAGCCTCTTCAGGTGCTGACTCACCTTATCTACGATTGCTGGAGGGAGGGAGAAAACAGATGAGTGAGTAGATAATAGGAGGAAGCAGATCTGTGTTACCAACACTTGCAAAGAAGCTTGAATTCTGCAAGGCCAGTGAAAACTTGTAGCAATTCGAATAGGTGCGATGGGTCAGAGAGCTTTTTGTTCGGGGCGTTTTTCAAACCTGGATAGAGGAGACTGTCCCAGTCCTAAAAAGCTCGTAGCCCAGAATAAAATGATCCCTTCACACAATGCCAGTGTAAAAAAAGCTGTGACCACTTACTGAATGCCCCACATATGCTGGACAGTAGTTTGTGTCAGGAGCTGATTAAAATACACGATGAGGCAGCATTGGTGCTGCCTGCCTGCTCTTCTGGTAGRTCTCAGTGAATGGCTGAATTCACACATCCTTTCCATCAGTGCTTGGAAGGAGTGTTTATTTTGGGGCTGAAGACTAAATGTTTACTGTTTATTGGAGCCTTGAATGGCTGCCAGAGGCCAAGGCATTCCTTTGGAGTCCAGGAAACTGGCCCCAGGTCTGCACTTTGTTATTTTCAAATCGGAMTCCTCGTCAAACCATCTGCTATTTATTAAAAGAGCATTTTATCATATGGTGAAACTGTTCTTCTAGATTAATTGTATTCACAGCAGGCTGCAGGTTCTTGGTGATCCAAAGAATGTTTCTGGAGAGTCAAACTTTGGTAATTAAATCCAGGAATACTTGTGTGTGTCTGCAAGATACAGGATAGCCTGTTTAGCTGTATTTTGAAGTGGAGCTCACTGACAGGAAGTGAAACTAGGAGTTGTAGTTGTGATGTTCTTGGCTGATGCACGGGGGATTTGAAACACCTCAAAGCACTCTGAGAGCACTGCTTGGCAAGAGCACTCRTATGGGTTGTGATTTTCAAAGCTTTTGTGGTTGCAATATCCAGAGAGGCTGTTGTTTCAAGACCTGCAAAACTCAGTCGGAAGCCCTAATCTAGTTTCCAAGGGASAACTGTCATATTCCAACCCTTTCCGTGTGTATTCTTCTGTTAGAGGGCATGGAAGTCGTGACAAACCCCACCTCCCCCGAGTTAGCCAAGCTCTTCAAAATCTAGAACACAAATGCCTTAATTATCTCAGGCTTTATATATATTTGGATTATTTCTTTAGAGATGCTGACCTGACGTCGACTATCCCATGGAAATTTGAAGACCAGAGATTGAAGTAGATCCCAAAGGAACAAACTGGCAGAGCTTCCAGAGAGGCAGACTAGATGTACAAACAAAGCTGAGTCTTATTATTCTAAGATTTATTATTTAATTCAGTTATGTAAAATAATTAGTCAATKCAATCTGGTTTTCTGTCTAATAGCAGTATAGATTAATCTGAACCTATACTGTGTGTGCAGTGTAATAATGGTCCCTTTTGACTTTCATCCTGTTGCTACTARTTGAGTCAGAATTAGTTACTTTAAAGCAACCCTCTGCATACTACATTCATTTATTAATGAACAGTGTTCTGAGACATGAGTGAGATCTGAATAGAACAACAGGGTGGTTATGCATGGTAATAAAAGATGCAGGGCTAAACTCTTCCGTTGACCCAGGGATAAAGAGCGTTATTCATGTCAAGGGAGTCCTGTTCTCCTCTTGCATAGTTGCTTACAGATCATGAAGACTATTCTGAATGGACAAAATAAGGGTTGCCTTGCTGCCTTGATACTATCAATGGAAAACTGAAGCGCAACCTACTCTGCATGGTTTGACTGCTATCACGGAAATTGTCTGTGACCAAGGCAGGAACTCAATCCAGCTTGTCAGTCTTCACTGATGGCTTAAAAAAAAAAAAAAAAATCCCTTTCTGTGATTTGACTGAAGTTCATTTSAATTATAAGCATATTTGAGGTCTTGCGTTTTTTGTTTAGGAAGTATTGCATATACATATAAAAGCTTACCAATAAGCTTTTAGTGTTTACTGCCTACTAAGTGTTTTGAAGGCAGTGTTACAAGCTTGGTAGATTTGCACTGGATACTAGAGCAAATAGTTCTACAAAGACTGCTGAAACAAGCCTCAACACCTTATTATCTGCCCTTTAATTTTGTTTGAGCTAGGGAGAGGTAGCATTTCTGCCCTTCGTGTACTCAAAAATGGTAGAAGATTTTTTCTAGCTTTTCTTTTAGTTCACAATCTCATTGTATCAGTTGGACCTGTTAGTGTATTTGCATTTTGACTGCTGTGTTTATTGTTTGATAAATAATGCTTTGGCTATCTGTCTACTCCTGCAGCACCTCTAATGCCAGGGTGCACAGCTTAGAGGAAGTTTTGGGATGGAGCACCCTGGAGGCAGGTCTGTTGTGATGTTGCTGTACCTTTTGGGGTGCAGCTCACAACAAAGAGAAAAGAAAGCACAGGAAGAATCATATACCACACGATCCATATGCCCACCTTCTCCTTCCCCCTGTTTTTCAGAGGACGGTCTGTTTTCACATGAGCGCATGGATGGGCATGTTACAGCTCTGAATTTACAGACTTTGAGCCTAGGCCTGTTGGTATCACCAACATATCACTGATTTCAAAGATCATGCTAGAAAGGGCTGCAGAGCAAAAGAAATTTATTCTGAATTGAGTAATTAACCACAGGACAAACAGAAATGTACACCCAGCTCTGAACAAAAGCAGAGAAAAGGACCTGTGCAGGAGAAAGAATTTTGATACTTTATCTATTTGATAGTGTAGTTGGCCAGTGCTACTTCCTGCTATTTCCTTCTTTGCTGACTATGCCACAGTTCACCATATGTTTTATTACAGTCTTAGACTATAATCARTCTATTTTTCTTATCTTGCAAGGTGATGGATGTTATTACTGGACTACAGGGAAAGACCAAGGAAGTAAAAAGCAGCAACAACAGGTAAAGTGTCCCTGAAGATATGGTCCATCTGTTGCCTTAAATAAGTGTAGTTTGAAAATGTTTTCAAATCTTTAAATCCACAGCCTGTCAGCAAAAGATCTGGACTGAATGTTCATGATCTGAAGGAAATACATAGCTTTCCTTTTACTGATGACTTAACTTAGACATGTGTTCTGTATAATACGAAATATTTGCTGTCATAGAGCTTGTTAGGTATCAGTAGCTTTATGGGTTGTCTCTCGGTAAGGATCTTTTTACATTGTGATCCATGAGATTTCCCACTGGAATGGATGGAAAATTCCCACTGATTTCCACGGGAGGGACCCACAGAGGATTGCAGCCACTTCCTAAGCGGAGAGCAGCTGGCAGCCGTTCTCAGAAACAATGGGGGAGAGAGTTATGTTCACAGTCAACAAAGCAGAGTGCTTATCCTAATAACCACTGCCTATGGTTCATGTGTAGAGTGGATTGYCCATGAGGCTTATTAGCCTTAAGCRTAAGATTAACTCCTTGAAAATAGCACAAGMAACTGGCATATCTGCATCAGGAGAGCGGAAGGGCTGTGGTGATCCTACCAGGACTGGAACCCAGGTCTGTCACAAAAATGAAGAARGGAGCTGGTGCGCAAGCTTAGATCCTAAGGACATATTGGCGGAAAAAGGCTAGAGAGGAAGAGAGTATCAGCGTGTGACTCTTATTATCTTGAAAGTTAGCTGATCTTTCCAAGAGCTTCTGTCCATCAAAGCAATATGCATGTTTTCGAAGTTCAGCTAGCTTCTCAGCGAGGCTTGTTCTATAAAAGCGTGGGGMATTTGTTTTATGTGGAAGAGAGCACGTTGGGAGTGTGTCTGGGTGTGCCTGAGTGAGTATCTGTGTGCATGTGCATTGGCAGCTTTTGTAAGTTAAAACAATATTTATCCTAGACTGGGGTATCAGAATAATGCCGATTATTTGCTCCCAGCTTTTTTAAAAAGCCTAAAAGGTGTTTAAAGGCATGCCTGGAATCCAAGCAATGGTATCATTGGATGCATGCTGACAGGCAGCTAAACTATGTCAAGGATTTRGGGAGGGCAGAATTAGCACACATTCCAGTCACATCTCCAACTCTGCTGTAATTAACCTTTCTTGATCCTTATACATGTCAGTGGGCAGGAAGCCTCTATGGTTCCTCACTGCCAAGGACACCAATTTATGTAGTCACCTGTGCTGCACATTAATCCAAATCTTTTTACCACTGAACCCATTCCACTGAGAACCTCCCCCCACCACTTCCCCAAATTTCCCAGTGTACAAGACTGTTTACCAAGGTCAAGGTATGACACCTTTGCCAGTTGTGATCATTTTACAATCAGCGATTAACGTGGAAACTCTTACCCTGGTGAGCGATACCATTTAAATGAAAAAGAGAGTGCTTATATTAGGAGTGGCAGATTTTCATATATCTTGTCTGATATGTGAAAGCAAGTTTTCCAGTTTGTATCAAGTAGTGGAAAGGGACAGCTATTAACATTAGCAAATTTTCCCGTATAGGACAGAATTTCCACTAGTGGGGAAAAATGAAGTCAGACTGGAGAATCAATCCCACTGTTTGAAACAAAAATTGTGTGGCTGGGCTGGCAAGCCAAAGATGTGAATGAGTGTTCTCATTTGCTGGGTCTTTCCATCCTTTTTGTAATAACAATGCATAGTCATGAGGAAAAAAATTCATCTCTTAATTTTAGAAGACAAAAACTTGCCTCTTGAGTGTGCCTCTATAACCACTAACCACTCAGGAACAAATTGCTGTGGTCGAGCACYGAACAACATAGCAAGATCCATGTGCAAGAATAAAAGAGGACACGTCCCAGTAAAGGGAAAGTGTGCTCAGTTTGCATCAAGGTGCCTAATCTTAAATACTCAAATTTTAAATTATTGTCCGGACAGGAGGTGAGCTGGTTTTGCATGGTTACTTGTTTAAAATAAGTAAATGTCTTGGCCAGTGAGCCATACCAGATTTTCCAAGCCATATAATCCAATCCTGGCGGTACACGTTTGCTTTCTACTTGAGCTGAGTGTGATTTCCATTGACCACTAGATGGCAAATTGTTACAGTAACCTCAAGTTGTGATTTCCTTATTGCAATCTGAATCCAGGGTTGTTAACTGAGATCTTGCTGTCATTAGGCTAGTAAAAACACTGATTAGGAGCAAACTATAACTCAAAAATAAAATAAAAAGAATCCCTGTCAACCTGYTCCCCAGGAAGTAAAAGCTGAGTCAGGATGCAGAGGATTAGAATTCTTTCAGATTTCCAAACCAGTGGGATATTTGTTTTCACGTGTAATTATGCCCCATTTGGTGACTAACTGAAATCTTTTTCGATCCCTTAATATTTGTCAGGTTTTTTTCTCTTTAATATATGTATATATGTTCCATTATCTAAAGATGCATTGCATTTGCACGAGGTTTATTAATGAAAGATTTCAAAGTGTTCTAGAAACATAAGTAGCAAAGACTCACAAGATCTAATATGAATGAGTGAAATCTTTTCTCTTTCAGAAAAGGGATGCAGCAACGAACGAAGGATAAATCTGACAAACGCCAATCGCACACTGGCCATGAGCACAGGTAAGGGGGGAAGCCCCAGCACTCCTGCGTTCTTATCTCCCTCTCCTTATCACAACCCTGTTGCCACCAAGTGAAATTTAACGAGCCTCATCTGTCCCTGCCCCTGCCTAATCCTGCTTAGCCATGCTCCTCCCTCAGATATGAATAACCCACAGAGGAATTATGTGCTCTTGGCTCGTTGTTTGGTTTGGGGTTTTTCAGGGGGGGGACCAGGGGAGAAAGAGGGCTGGCAGTCTGGCTGGAGTTGTGTAGCCAGGTTTCTGTTCCTTGCAGACAGGTCCTGCTGTTCTTAGCACTCATCATGGCCACATCCTCTGCTGGTTTTAGCATCTCTCTCCATATTCTGCAAGTTCTTTTCTTTGCTCTTTTTCTCAGCTCAGTAAGAGGCAGACAGACTCAGGTGACTTGGCAGTTCCCACTTTATTTAATTTTCTGAGGGTGTGTATAGAGACAGGACGGTGATTCAGACCTCTTGAATGGGGTCCTCAAGTTGCTCCAGCCATTTCTTGTTGGATAGAAAAGCRGATGTAGCATAAATTTGACCCTTTTGTGGCTATGCTCAGAGTGGGAAAAGCATCCTTAAAAAAATCACTTTGTAATTGCTGCTACTAGGATGAGAGCTGATGTGACGATATAAAGGAGAGTAGAGGGGTAAAGCAGTACAGTGAGTTTTTCTGAGGTTCTTGTAATTCAGATAGCTTCCAGGACAGCCCAGACTATAAACGTAGCTAAGGCCTTTATCTGTTTGCAGGCTGTAAATCCTGCCCGGCAGTTCCCAAATAGGACACAGTATATCCACCCTTCCCATAYATACCGTGATAGTCACGATGCCAGCTGCTGGGGAGTTTCCCCTTTCTCCTGCTGGCAGAATTGTACAGATGGTCACATAAGGATTGTTAAGCATTTAAAAATATGTTTAAATTGAGACATAAGGACATTAAGGCTTGAGCCAACAGTGGTAGCAGATAACCTTTTCCATCCCCTGTGATAGGAAGCAGAGG
The DNA here is from genome assembly GCA_030449065.1 of Oceanodroma leucorhoa. Taxonomy (NCBI): domain Eukaryota; kingdom Metazoa; phylum Chordata; class Aves; order Procellariiformes; genus Oceanodroma; species Oceanodroma leucorhoa. The sequence continues at coordinate 592,094 of JASVER010000191.1, read as the reverse complement.
CTGTTTTCACCTAAAGAAGCTCCCTGATTCAGAAATTTGCCCTGAGCACACTGGGAGGTGTTTGACAGCAGCACATTAAGCAATGTCCCTGGGTGCAATACACTGAGAGCTGAGCCAGGGCACTCTGCCACTCATTCCAGATAAGTCGAGCCCTTTAACACCAGGGACTGCGAGGGGCTTGTTCCATGCTCTCAATGAGATAAGCTGCCATCCGCGCTTCACAAGACACTCCTATCTGCCAAGCTGCTCTGAGAAAAACTGGGAGATGTGCAGCATGATTTAAAGCACATTACAGACTCCCCCAAGCTACAATCCTAAATGTGGGGGTCTTGCTAATTAGAAGTGAGGAACTACCAGAGCGGTGGGATCCTTCAGATAGGGGAGTGTGTATGCATAGCTTACAGGTGTTAAACAGCTGTAAAGGAGATAACTACAACACAACAAGAATGATAGAGCTAGCAGTGCTAGAGTCTAAAAAGCGTGCGATTGATTAAAAATTCTCCAATTAAAATTTATTTTCATSATCCTGAGCCTCACAGGTGTTAATACAGTATAAATAGTACCTGAGAGAGAGTAGTCTCTCTATGTGTATGCTACCACTAAAATGGTCTCAGACTGATGTGACGGCTAATCAGAAAACCATCTGTGTATTAATGAGGTAAGTTTCCTGGCTGTAAAGATATTTGCATAGAGCCATTACCTATGGACTCTCATTTTYCCTGACCATTGTGATTTTTTTTTTTTTAAAGCTGCCAAGATAAAGTCACGTTTTTGATGTGCCAGTTAAATTTGGAGAGCAATTAGTCCTCAAATTCGTTGGTCTTGGATACATGTAAGACTTTTTCAGGTGAGGAGAATTCAGCAGTTGCCTTGTGATGTGAGCTATTAACAGCATTTGATCAAATTTCTCGGTAACGCTAACCAATACATAAGTATTCTGAACATCCTAAACAATACAGTTGCAGAAGCCAGACCAAGAGGACCAGACCATATTTGGAATTTTTGCTGCAATTGAAGCCAAAATTAATGAGAAGTTCTATACAGTTTCCCTTAAAAAAAGATAGAAGAGGCAAAATTTTATATTCAGTTGCATGGCAAACAGAAATGAGAGAGGCTGCTGAGAAGCCTAATTTAGCCAGTATAATTCCACTCATCAAGTTACAGAAACTGAAATGTAATACATTTTTTAATCTTTGAATTTTTAAGGCTGTACTTAAAACAATATTTTTTTACTGAGTCAATCTCTTCTACTGTTGCGTACAACTTGCTTTCCGTTTTTGATCCCAACCCAAATATCAGATAAACAGAGCAAATATTAGACATGCTTGTCTAATTTTTCCTCGTGTTTTGTTGATATGATTAGAAGCTATTGGCTTTGTAATTACGATCTCATGCTGAGACATGGACTAACACTGCCAGAAAATATTCCATCTCTGCTTAATACTCAAGTTCTCAATTAAATAATTTCAAGCTACTAATCAAAATTGTCAATAAAATAATTTCTGGTGAACAGAGCCTGTTTTCTTCCAACCCATCATTCAAGATTAAGAATCCATAGTTCTGAAAACCAAGGACAAGATACATTTAGTTAATTGTTCCCAAGAACTTTGTTCTTTTAGGGCTGTGGGAGTATTTAAACGGAGTTCTCATTAAGGAAAATAATGGTATTCCTCAAACAACCCACTTGGACATAGCTGACAAAGAAAGCGGAACAATTTTGGAGATTTCTGTAAAGTTTTGTTCAGGAGTCTTGAATTTGTCAGTGTCGCTGAAGCTGCTCAGAGTTGCCTGCAGTTTTAACACCCACATGAATACCAAAGCTCCATAAAATAACTAGATGATGAGAGAAGGAATTTCAAAAATGTAAAATTAAAACTTTCTCTTGACCTTTTTCTCTTAAACTGTTCTGTGAAGCAAGTATGATAAGAAGCCTGCAGAGTCAAAACTCCTGGTATTAAACAGCGTGCCTACTCTGCTGTTCATTAGCACTGCAGTACAATCACTTTCTGTGTGAAGATCTCAAATAGTAATTGATTTATTTTTGACCAGGTTTGAATTGTCAGACTGAATTAATAAATTGTGTGATCTTTCAGGGTACTAAATTTTAAACGACCTTTTAATATTAGTTAGGGCCTTCACCTGCATGGAGGCATATAACGAGATATTGGGAGTGGAGACAAATCAATAGATTCCTTGAGACATCTCCCACCCCATAAATGATATAAGCAAATATTTAGCTTACTGCTTCTGGAAATACTTGTGCTAAATGTAAGCATTTTGATTGCCTGTGTTAGTAGATTTTGAGGCCTAGCAAGAAAAAAGACAGGTTAAACGCTGGAATGTACAGAAGCAGGTGCAAAAGCAAGAGCCTGCTTTGCCATTCTCATGTAAGGATCTAAGAATTTTCTGTGTATCATTCTCTGGCTGCAGGACTGGAAATTTCCCGATTAAATACAAAGCCAACCCAATCACACTAGATAAACAGCAGCTGTTCAAAGTAACTGCTTGAGGAATGAGCACACAAGGAGCTGGGACTCACAGTAACAATGAGGCCAGTGAATTTGCTGAACGTGACTGATAGGGCACTGGCAGGAYGGCAATGTTCAGCTATTTCCAGCTCTTTTCTTTCTGTTTCAGTTACTCAGGCTTTGCGCTGGCTTGAAAAATCTCTGCTTATCGTTATCTGTCTGTACTGCTGCGTGGCCGATGACCCGCAGCTGAGACCAGGTTGCACTAGTGCAAATGCACACTGATGGACTGCCTTCCTAGAGCCTGGCGCTTTTGCCACCTCAGCAGGAAAAAAGGAGAGAGGAAAGGGAATTGSCACAGGTAGTTTGGGTGCCCTGCTCGTTAGTATGGCCCCTATCCGTTTCACTTGTCTGGAAATAGCTGACGAAGAAGAGGTGCCGCTGGCTTCCCATATAAAGCTATTGATGCACATTTCAGTGTTGTCTCTGGGTCAGAAGGAGGTTGTGTTATACAGTTTAAGTAGTTCCCTGCCCTTGTGGCTGCACAGTGACTTTCTTCTTCTCCGTTTTGTTTTTCTCAATCACGCTGGTTGTAATGCATTGCTACACTTCTATCTCCCCACTCTTTCATTAAATACTATCTTTTCATTTTCCAGTGACATCTGAAGTCAGAATARAGAGCTGCTGGGAACAGCCCATTTATGGAAAGGAAATCCAGAGCAGCCATGAACCAAGGCATACAAGAATAAGGACTTRGGCAGATGCAGGAATGGAAACTAATTTTAGTTATTCCGTTGCAAGCTCATCACACTGTCAGTGTCACACTCTTCTTTATCTCACATATCACATCCAACAGTTACCTCATGCCACCGCTATCTCCTGACAGAGACCTTTGTGGGGCATTTTCTTAATTTCATCCCTGTATTTTGGAAAACTTCAAATCACATGTTGTGATGGTTGCTAGAGTGCATTAGGTTGCATCACTCTCCTGCTTCCCTGAAATGGCATATGTGTCTGTGGCGTCCTGATTAGAGAGCAGCCTTGAACTGAAATCCCTGCATTTACACACCTTTTGAAAAGGATTTCAGCTTTGTCCAGTATGAATTTTAAAAATTTCTCAACAAGATGTCTTGCTGTTGTTTCAGTCTGAGATTTGATCAAAGTGCTGTGATAGAGATGTGTCTTATACCTCCTTACACTGTGCAGTGGAAAAATATGTGGGTTTTTTTCAGACTGATCTCAGTGGGTTTTTGGGCTGATTTACGTCACCAAAGGCACTCCTGTTCTTCCATTAAAACACACCCTTTTCTTCTTTATTAATGCTCTATTACTTATGGGCAAAAGCAGTCCTGTGGCTGAGAATCACGGCTCGCTGCATCATATAGAAATGACTCTCAGGCTTGACTTTTTTTCTCTAAGGTTTTAGCACAGAAACAAAGGTTCCCTTGTGCTATAATGCAAATCCTTTGCAGGAGGAGGATGGGATGGAATATTTTCTTGTGGTGAAGCAGGACATTGCATTTTGAGTCCTGGAAATTGAGGGACGATTGCTGGATCTGCTATCGATGTCCTCTGCTACCTTGGGCAAGTCATTTGATAAATTTTCTTCTATGAAGCAGGGATGCTTTCCTTTGCTACTCTGTGTGCCTCTTTACATATAGTGCACATTCTTGGGAGACAGGATTTATTTCTTATCTATTGGACATGCAAGCATCTAACTGTGGTGCTGACAAATAACCATAAAACTTAAATGAAAATTATAAAGCTCTTTGAGATCATAAGATACTGGAAATGTTTGATGCTTGTTAGATTTCCTATCTCACCTGCCCTAAATATGGGGATTTGGAATTGCAGTTTTAAGATCTAAGAGAAACGTCCCCAAAAGTCTGTAGTGGATGGAAGTCCTTCCCTTGTGAAACATGAAATTAAATGCTCTTACCTCCACATTCCAGCCACAGTTTTACCTGTGTAAAGGTATTTTATATTTATGTATTTATATTTACGTATAAGCAGGACGGGCCAAATTTTAATATCCTCTCCCCCCAATAGATTATTTATTTAATTCAATATTTTTTCATCAAATATCTCTCTTCAAATATTTTCCAAAAAAAGAGGAACTCTAAGTAATATCTGCTTTTCAGTAATACTTCTCTATTTAAACCAATAATTCTGTTTTCCTCTACTGAAACCTTAATCTCTTTGGGTTTGCTTGGTGGTGTTTTCTGAGAAACTCTTTCAACAGAATCCATTAAAAACAATCAGAGAAAAAGAAAAAGAAAAAAAAAAAAGAAAAAGGAAACATTTTTTTTCATGTTTTAAAAAAAGTAATATGTAATAATCTAATTTTAAAATCTTAATTAAATTTGTTAAGGTATGGACTACTGAACCAAAATCCACCTGAGTTTACACATGGAGAAATTACACGTGACATTATAACTAACTGGCAAACTTTCTTTTTATTCACTGAGGAACTGTTCATGTCCAGAAAGCCCAGGACACATAAGTAAACATTAACCACTTTCTCCTGGGAAAGGTTCCACATCCCAATCTGCTCTGAGTGTGTTAGTGAGAGCAGGTGTTCCTCCATGCCAAAAATCAGACTAAGGAAGGGTGAGGATGCTTAAAAAACATGTCACATTCTTTTTCCCCACTTCCTCTTACCCAGAGGAGCATCACACCCTTTCGATCTTGTATATCGTCAACCTTGACACTTCGTAAAGCCCTGCTTCACTTTCTAGCCTTTCAGCACTGAGCTTGCTTCACACATTCCTACTCAAACCCGTGCTCTTCTGCTGCCTCTTGACAGAAGAAGCCGTGGAGGCATCGGCTTGGAGGAAGTTGTGGGGTGCCTGAGATTAGAGTCTATTTTGGAGCCCCACAATCTTCAGGACTGACCCTTTCGACAAGTGAGCTGTTCCCAGGAGTTGCTGCATAGYCTTGGCTACCGCTGCGTCAACTGCACTCGTGTTCTTGCCTGATCTGCTTAGCGCTGTGAGTAGGAAAGGCCTCTCTCTGCTCCATGGGCTGATTTTCCCCTCCGGTTCTTACCGTGGCATAAGAATGGAGAGTATCCAACCCATAGTGCCACCCCCATCAGAAGCCAGCTCTGACAGGAAGGGCGAAACATTAGTTAAACAGTGCTGTGTACGTGCTGAATGTTGTTCCCTAACGCTGCCAGGTTCGGTGCAGAGGCTTAGGTTTTCATTAGCTACATTTTCCCATGTACARCTGCAAMTTAACTGGGGAAAYGAACAGAAACTTCCTAGGAGTGAGGGCCCAGAGACCTTTCTATAACTCTGCCTGCCTGATGCGCCATTTATTGCTAATGAAATGGGGTCATTGTTTATGCTACAGATTTAATAATAATTAAACAGTGATGCTTATTAATGTTCCCTCTCCAGCTACCTCAGTTAATCTATTTAGCATAGATTTACTTGAGAGCAATTTCCTTTCTAGGATACTTATTGTGCATGTAAGTTGCAGTGCATGTGAAAAAAGGCCAAACCTCTTCRTTTCAGTGACATGAAATAAAGCCCTTCTGTCAGACATTTTAATTCAGAAAAAAAATAGTGCGTGTGTTAAATTCATCAGCCTGCAACCTAAGGAAACAGGAAGCTGCTTTTATATCAGATGTACTCTATGGGTATTCCTCATCTGGCAAATCCCCAGCAGGGTCTAAATTGAATAAGCTAGGAAACTCAGCAAAAGCTGGTTTGTATATAACACAGCAGGCTGCATTGCCCTTCAGTATGCTATTGTTCAAGGAGTTATCAAAACAAGAGCGGAAATGCAAAGACAGTTGGAATGTCTGAGCAGTAATTGTGTTCCTAATGAGCCACTGAATCAAGATGACATATTTGTGGGTTAGGAAATTTATGTCAGATCACTGTGCGCACACTACTTTTCACTTTGCATATTTATATCTGAAGGGTGTGAAATTACAGATTCATAGAAAATATGTCTGGACTTAGCAGGGCTTAGAGAGGTCACTAGCCCAGCCTCTGCTCCAAGGCAGCGTCAGCTCTGCTTATGTCACTGCTGGAGCAGTTAAAGTAATGCTGTTCAGTTTTGTCACCCAGCAAACCAGAGTTGCACGGCAGACTAAGCTTTAATTCATAGGAAAGTGGAGTGAACCTAGAAAAACTCCGCTGGTTCTAGAATTGTTCATCTGGATTAACAGTAACAAAGAGAAGAATTTCACTCAATGTGTGATTAAGGGCCAGATGCAGTCCTCAAAATAGCTGATGGGTCTGTAGCAAGAGAGGAGATTCAGCTAAACACCTCAGAGCCATACAAATACTAAAAAATTCCTTTTAAATTCAAACCCTTCAGCTCTAAATCTCATAGAAAACCCCAAACCCTCAAAAAGGAGCCATGTAATACCGTAGATCCCAGTGCTTACAAGCCCTGCAAGGCATATCTGTGTGCTGTTGCCTGTGCAGTCAAGCCATTATTCGTACTTGTCTGAGAAGGAAAACCCCAGATATCAGCAGGACTGAGGATAAGGCCATATGCTGTGAAGTGCTGAGAAGGTTCAGCACCTGCTGCCTTCCAGCAAGCAGTAGCTCTACAATGTGCTTATCTCTTTCATTTAACAATATGTGCATTTATATATATGAAACCAGTGCATTTCTGAAATTAATATTTAAGCATAAAAAAATGAAACCACTTCTGTAGGTACTGTCGCTCTCATGACAGATCTACTACCTGCACGGCTGGCTGTGACAAGCCATCCTGAAGATTTTCTTTTGCAGTAGCCAGTATTGTGCTGCATGAAAAGAGTTAAGGCTAAGTCTGTTCTCATGGTTTTTAATGTTAATCTCTCTTCCTGTGGCAGTAAGGACCTTAGTTTGTCATAGTCAGGTGATGAATCACCAACAAAAAGAAGATTGTGCTTTTCTTTAAGTTAATTAACAGAAATGACCTGAACTCGGCTCCAAAATTTCCCGAAGTTTTCTGTGCTTAGCTCTGGAAAGCCACAATATTCAGAGATGAGCCTTTGACAAGGCTGCAGAGGATTTATAGATAAACTTGCACATGAACCATGAACTCCACACTGAGATCTAAATTAATCTTCCTAAGCTCAAATATCTACTTCTAATGTAGTGCAGCAATAACAGGGACCTTGATGATGTACTTAGCTTTTATTGTCAAGTTCCCCATGTTTAGAAGAAGAGTTGAATAAAACAAGCTTAAAAGGCCATGCTAAGGTCTGGCTCCATGACATCAATACTGCACATGTTTTTCACAAAGATGATACTGATATTTATGAAAAAAATAGAGGATGAATTTAAAACAGGCATGATTTGAGTATTGTTCTAATTAAGTTAGTGGGATTTGTGGCCATTTGTGCCAGTGATAGATTTGGGCTATTGAAGATAGAGGTAACAAATCAATGGATGTGCTTAGCCATAATGGAAAAGCAGAGTCCAGAAAACTCAGCAGATCAGTGGTATTTTAGTCTTTGGGTAAAGTTCTTAGTGCTTGCAAGGAGAAACTCTGCAGCATGAGAAGAAATGCCTCTTTATCTTGAATGCTGAACCACTCGGGCATAGGAGCTGAGCTCTGGCCCTGTTGCCAAAACAAAGGCACTTTGAAAAAGTCTGTGAAGAACAAGGAGATTTGAGTGGACAATGTTAAATAAGAACTAGACCCATTTTTGCATGTGCAATGCTCACATTTTGTTGAGATTTGCACACTAAAGCAAAAAGGGCCACTAAATAATTTTAGCACATCTTTTTGGCAAAATCATTTCCATATTCCCTACATAGTGCCTCTGAGCTATTTGAATTGATGCGAAGGTGAAGTCAGAGTAGTCTGTTGGTCTGTGTGTGTTTTCAGTAATTTTTAGACAGCCTCTTTGGTAGTGCTGTGACTAAATCAAGAATAACTGTAACCTGCCAAGTCACATACGTAAGATAAGAAGGAAGGAAAGATTTTCTGAACCATTTGCAAATATTCCAGTCCTCTCTTTGTCTCTGAGCATTTATATGGCACGCAGCACTGAGTGCTAGCATTCAACTAATGTTAATGTTCAGATCAGGAAAGAGTGGTTTATAGTGAAAATAAGCACTGCAAAAATAAAAAAAAMCCCAAGTCCTTTATCACAAACTGTGTGGTGCCAATGCAGGTGTATGGTGCCTGCTCAAAAAAAATCGAGGCTCAGCTTTACAGGCCATGCTCTCTGGCTCGCATTCGATCTCTCTTCAAAGCACTCTTTCCAGTGGAGCCCTTACAAAGCACAGCGTTATAGTTGCAATGTGAGAAATTCTCCTCACTCGTCTGAGCTCATCTGCTCCTCTGCACTCAGGGCCTTGTGACTCCAGTATTGTGGTAGTACCTAGAGCTCTTCTCCCGTGCTGTGCGCCRTACGAGCACAGAAGAATGGACCTTTTCCCAGAGTAGTTCCTTTGTAAGTGTAATGTAAAGACCTATCTCTAAAATAGTTTTGAAAAGGGCAGAGTTGTTACCCTAAGGGAGCTATTCTTTGCCCTTGCTGCGAAATTGATGGGTTTGGATAGAGGCTCTGTAGAATTTACATGAATGTAGAATTTGAAATCTGCGTGGATGAAAGTTGTTCACGCACGACAAAGTTAAGTCAGCTACCAGGAGGCAGAAAGTAAAGGGCAGTTCTTCTCTGAGGAGAAACTTGTCCTATCTCCGAGTGTCCTAGCGCAGAATGTTTACAAAATGCTCATTAAGGGAAAGGGGATTGCGAGATAGCAACAAATCTGGTGAACAGCTTACACTACACGAGATAAGAGAGGCAAGGCGACCATAGAAGAGAGCAAGCCATATCCAATTACCAAGACCTGGTTTTGGGGAGGGGGAAGGGGGAGACAGACAGGACGGATCACAAGTTTCAAGACAAGAGCTTCCAAACTTGTCATCTCTCTGTGACACAAGCCGTGTACAACCCAGGGGATAAAACCGCCACTTAGCCCACACGAGAGCTAGAGCTTGTTGAGTGCGGTTAGAGGCTTGAGCGAAGTCATGGATTCTGTAGTCCTCCAGCTCTGGGCTGTCCTCTGTCTCTTGGTTCACCTTGCCGCTTGCAGTCCCATCCTGAGCTTGGAGCACTCTTCCTTGGAGGAAGACGTGCCTCTTTTTGACGAGATTCTCTCCGAGCAGGATGGCGTTGATTTCAACACGCTGCTTCAGAATATGAAAAATGAGTTTTTGAAGACGTTGAACCTCTCTGACATTCCCCTGCATGAAACGGCCAAGGTGGATCCGCCAGAGTACATGCTAGAGCTGTACAACAGGTTTGCCACCGATAGGACATCTATGCCATCCGCAAATATTATTAGGAGCTTCAAAAATGAAGGTAAGATATGTGCATCTCTAGGAGAACTAAACAGAAATGAGCATCTTTATGGTCAGTGTGAARTGTATTTACCTGGCATGGAGCATGAACCGCACTAGGGGAAAAAAGGCCTTTTGGTGAGGATGGTGTTGGAAATAGCAGCTAACACTGCATGTACCAGGGTTACCCAGATCCCGCTTCTTGTGAGAGAGATCTCTTGTCCTTTGCTTTTGAGACTGTAAGGTTTTGGGGGAGGATGTTTCTTTAATGTTTGGGCAGCACCAAGTATAATTGAGGTGCATCACTTTCATTATTCCCATAATGACACACATCATTTGCAATTACCTGATTGGTTTTTCAAATGGATACCTTAAGTAATATTTGAAATTAAGGCAAGAAATATTTTTACACACTGTTCAAAGGTGCAATATTTTTCTGTTATGAGCTTAATCAAATACGGCTTTCTGTTAATAACCTCTCACTATTGGTCCTTATGAGATTTGTAACATTTTCTTCCTTTGGCATCTGAGCATAGTTCAGCAAATACATAGAAATATGTGAAGCAAAATTTTGGATAACCCTTAGGTTCTACTTTGGAAGACTAGAATATTTCCTATTTAAAAAAAAAAAAAAAAAAAAAAAAAAAAGCTGAAGAAGCCTAATTGTGACCGTAGGTAGTTTCCCTATATGTTTCTGCTTCAGCATTTCCTCTCAGTTCAACAAGGACAAGATAATGTTCCAGTGTGACCATTCAATAGTTTGTCAATACCTATTTGTACCAATACAGGTTTTATGTTAAAAATGTTTTTCAACTAATCATTTCCAAATTCTGATTACTCCACTTGGCAAATACAAGTGTAACTACTCAGGGATACGTGCAACTATTCAAAGTGCCGTGGGGCTTCTCTCACCCTTTGTTAGTCTAATTAATGAAGTATAGAAGTCATTATTGACTTTTTTCCTAACATTTGCAATTTCAAAATGATGAACTATAAGGAGAGGCTACGTGCAAGTCATTTCAGTTTTGCAGTGCAGTAAGACGCAGGGAGAGAATCCAAAAGCTCTGTTCTGCTCTGTCCTTCTGCCAGGCCCGGGCACTCTTTACCAGCAACGTGTTTCTGGTTTGAAGAGGCGCTACATTGTGGTTTAAATCTTTACATATTCTTTTCTCCAGTGTGGAGAAATTTATTGAAGGGTTGGTGGCAAACCAGTTACGCCCACTGGTGAACAGTTACTCATCTGAACAGCCGTGCCTGTCACTGCTCATCAGCATAAATGAAGACACATGCAGGAATGCGTGTTGTTCTTTTCTCATTTTGCACTATTCGGAAAAAAATAAATGGGATAAAAATTGCCAAGTACAGTATGCTACAGAATAAAATACTGTGTGGTTTAGTGACGTAAATCTGAAATAATTCCACTGGCAAAACCAAAATTCTTTCAGGTTTGCAGCATTGCAAATGGTACAGGCTGAGCTTTTGCCAGTAATACATGCAGCAGCTTGCAGTTCTGTGCCTTTCTGTAACCATGGTGTTCGATGCCTGTTTCATCATTGCAGAAGTTCTGCGCCCGATAGAGTAAACTTGGCTTAACTTTCTGTCATTTCAGTATTTCTCTCGCCTTTTCCAATTAAGACAGCAAGATGCGAAGCGAGACTGCTGATGTTCAGACAGCTTCATAAATGCGTGCAGTTAGAGGGACTATGCAATTAATGTTTGTTATGTGTCTTGAAAGTCTGTATAACTAACAACCATCCATTTCATGCTAAAGAGCTCTTTTGATTAACTTAATTACTTGCAATGATCAGGACAGTAGAAACAGATCATACCATGGAATTTTTTTGTTCACCTGCCTACTGAAAATTGGCAGTAATGGTAGTTTCATTATAATCTATTAAATCCTTTATTAAATTTGTTATAAGAACATTATAGAAATACAACACGCTGCATGGCTGGAAGTAGCTCTGTTTTAACACATGGACCGTAACGTCTCCATTGTAAATCGGACTGTAATCCATTCTTAAAACTTGAATAAAGGTCTTAAGGGAATTTTTTCTTTTCCTGTGGACTCCAGATCTCCCTTCCTGACCCTCTTAGGGGGCTACTGGTATAACAGTAGGAGATATTTCACCCTATGGACTTTCTAGCTAATGAGCAGAGTCACATCCTGACTTGGAAATGAACACTTCTCCTCTCCCGCTAGTGCTCACCCGGCTTCTTACACGTGGTGTGGCCTTCCCCTGCCTCCTGGTGAATTACTTGTGCTCATCTTCTATACGGTCAGGTGGCATTTCTCCACCCTGCCATTATGTGTAACCACTGCAGACTTGCTTTAGCATATCAACGTCTAGGAAACCCCAAGGATTACTTCCAGTGTAGAGATCATAGCTGAGCTTGAACAGCATTGTCTTTCAGCTCAYGGTCTGCTCCTACCCTGGCACAGTGCAGAGCATATTCAGCTCCCACCTTTATCAATTGGCAGATAGGGAAATGCAAGCAGAATCACCCCTCATTTTTTTAATTTATGAACAGATGGAAGTGCAAAATGGAGGGAAAAAAAAAAAGAAAAAGGCAGGTGCCTCAAAACTGAAATTAAGTAGGACAATTCACTTGCTTAAGTTAACTGCTTGCTTAAGTGCACTGATGGAGCATGGCCAATACTTGCAGCTTTATCAGTGTCATTTTTCTACAAACATATCAAAATTGGAGAAGTCAGAGATGAAGGTAGTAATAGATTGCAAGTAGTTTGCCTTTGCAGAAATGTTACCMGTAGTCTCTATGTCCTAATCTCTATGTCCTTATCTTCTGAGTTACAAGTAGACAGCACAGTAATTCAGCAACAAATACACAATCATTAGCTAAGATTCCTGCATTGTGTGAAGAAATGCATATTGCCTATGTATAAACAAGCCATGCAGATAGGACAGACAGCCTGACTGACAAGCATAGATTATGTACTTGTTATATGTTTTATTAACTAAAGCTGCCAAAAGTGCCTGACTGAGTACTGCTGTTTGCTCACTTGAAGCCCATTGAGTCTGTGGCAGGATTTCTGTTGACTGGCGGATGTTTCACACTGGATGTTCACCGCCTGCTCTTCCTAACCGGGAGCCTTTACATCTTCCAAAGCAACTTTTCCTCCCTTAGTGTTTGGCCCTTTCAGTTTCTAAGGGATGTTTCAGCGGAAGGGAATACTTGCTAGCACAGAAACATTAAGCAGACATAGATATAGCCTGCTGTTCTTGCATATGCAGCTTATACCTTCACCCGTCTCATGTTCACTCCAGTGCCATATCCTTCTTCCCTTCCTCTCCTATACTGATGAATATTTTTCCTCGTTTATTAAATAGTTGCTGTGCAGAAACCTAGAAGTGATTTGTATTTCAGTGTTAGGCAACACATTTTTAATATGTAATCCTTCCAGGTGACAAGGAAGTCCCTGGAAGGTATGGGGATAGAAGGAGAATCTATAAATCCAGGTTTATGGTCTTTAGCATGTCTGGGATCTTGCTATCCTTAGACACCTTAAATAAAGTCGGCCTTTTTTCCCAGTACAGTTTTGGGAAATGATGAAAAAACACTCTCCTGGAACTGTTTGACTGAAACCAAGGAATGCAAAACATGTCAGATGAATTTTGGTGCATATGTTGCTGGATGTATTGACTCTTCTAAAATATTTGATCTTTGTTGTTTCCAGACTTGGCTTCCCACCCTATTGGTGTTACAGGAATTCGGAAATACCCTCTTCTATTCAATGTTTCCATCCCTCACCATGAAGAAATCACCATGGCAGAGCTGAGGCTCTACACCTTGGTGGAGCGGGACCAAATGCTCTACGATGGGCTTGACCGGAAGGTCACCATTTTTGAAGTGCTGGAAAATGACCATATGGGGGTAGGAGAAGAGAGAAAGACAGTGGCACTGGCATCCAGGCAGATCTATGGCACGAGCAGTGAGTGGGAGAGCTTTGAGGTCACCGAAGCCATCAGGCGTTGGCGAAGGGCAGGGCTGACCACGCACCGGCTAGAAGTTCACATAGAGAGCAGGGAAGGGGAGGAGCAGAACGGAGAGGGGAAACTCGATATCGACATCAACTCTGAGGCTAAGCATGTGCCCCTGTTGATTGTGTTCTCTGATGACCAAAGCAATGACAAAAAAGAGGAGAAGCAAGAGCTGAATGAAATGATAGACCATGAGCAGCTCCTGGACTTGGAGAACCTGGAGGCTGGCAATTTCCATGGCCAGCCTGGTGAGGAGGCGCTGCTCCAGATGCGCTCCAACATCATTTACGACTCTACTGCCCGAATCCGGAGGAACGCAAAAGGCAACTACTGTAAAAAGACTCCACTCTACATAGATTTCAAGGAGATTGGCTGGGATTCCTGGATCATCGCCCCGGCAGGATATGAAGCTTACGAGTGCCACGGAGTGTGTGCCTACCCCTTAACAGAGCACGTCACACCAACGAAACATGCCATTGTCCAGACTTTGGTTCACCTGAAGAATCCCCAGAAAGCCTCCAAGGCCTGCTGCGTGCCTACCAAACTCGATCCCATCTCTATTCTCTACTTAGATGCAGGGGTGGTCACCTACAAGTTCAAATACGAAGGCATGGTGGTATCGGAGTGTGGCTGCAGATAGTAGCAGGGAACGCATGCACAGGGGAGTGCACAGGGGAAGTATTTAATGATTCAGTCTGTAAATTTGTACATTTCGGATTTCCTATTTAATAAGGTTATTTAATGAGGCATGTACAGATAATTGTATGTTTCCTGTTACGGGGAATGGGCAAGTCGTACGACCGTAGGGAATGTATATTTTGTTCCATTGCTTGCTTCTTGCTCTTCTTTGCTGTCCAAATTATGACCGAGTCTCTCTTCCTGTCAGGGCATAGAGCAGATCACTGGATGGTTTGGGAGGGCTCTTTATGCCAAAGGGGCACATTCAAATTCACAGAAATAAAGGCATATTTTTGTACTTTATAAATGTTGATTGGCACCTATAGGGATTTCCAGAGCTATTAAAGATAGGTGAACTATGGGCAATACACGCCTAGATTGTTTAATTTTGTGTAAAATCTTTATAAAGATCTTTACATGCTCAGATTATTTTTTTTAAATTTATCTCTGTAGATCTTAAGTCCCGATAATTCTCAAGCTCCTAAATCACTAAGGCATAACAAGGTGTTAGGCTTCTTCCCTTGTTTTCTTAATCCTTCCTTTACTCTTTCCCTGTCTCAGTTAAAGGTAACTAGTAGGGATGATTTGACATCTGGAGCAGAAGGGAACCGTTCCCTTTCCCGTCTTTCTTAGTAAAGCAATGGGCCCAGGAGCAATGCCAGGCTCGTGCAGTGCTCTGACGTGCAATGGCAAGAAATTCCCCCTGTGCGTGCTTATTACGAAAGCACCCTGTGTAAAGCGGCGCTGGCTTTGTTGCGTTAGCCATGTGTTGTCTCTCAAGGGCCAGAGCAGAAATAAGTGCAGTAAATTTCCTGAATCCTTGAAATTGTACCAGTTTATACCAGCTAAGAAACTAGTCCCCCTACCCAGTCCAGTAAATTACGTACAATACAGCTACGTAATCCAATTCAAATGGCCAAGTAGCATTGCATTTAGTCTGCACAGAGCTAGACAGAAAAGGAAGCCCCTTTGTGCCAGCTAGATAGAGAGGATCTTTCCTTCATGTTTGTGCTGAAGTTGTCAATTCATAAAGATACTGGCCCCCCCCCCAACCTATATATGATGGAGTCACATGCCATGTTTCCGCCACTCTTCAGTAACAAATCGTGGTGATAAGAAGGTGTCGGAGCTGAGAAACAATAGACCCGTCACTTTATTTATACTAAGCTGCAAATTTGTCAGATTCTTGGGAAAGTGTAAGTGACGTTGACTCTTTTAGCCTGTACCAGAGCCTACTGTACTGTCCCTGCATGTGTTTTACACTTTTAAGGGAAAGTTATCGTCCCTGGAAGTGATAAGGGTCTTTGAAAGAATCACTCTAACACTTCATGGGAATGAACACAAAAGACTATCATGCACCAACTAAAACCAGTTTCACCTACTTTCACGCATACTCTTCTGTGCTTTCCATAATTTATTGACCTATTTATTGACTGCCTGCCTTTGTAATATAATGTAGAATACAGAATGTTTTATTTTTGTGCTTGTGTGTAATCCCACTTGGATAAAACCTTGTACCAATCCTATTTTACATGGAATCTCTCTGTTGAGTTGTGCTGCACAGAGATCGGAGTTGCTGATTTTTTTTTTCTCCCCTCAATATTTGTAAATACTGTATACCACAATTATCTCCCTTGCTTACGGAATTGTTCACTCACTGCAGTGATTTAAATAGCACTCTGGAGCACGTATGGTCTTGTCCAATGTATAACTACTCTTGCARGGGTATCATTGCTTTAAGTGGTCAGCCGTGTAGTTTACTGTAGAGTTATGCAGTCTCCACTCGGGCTGCGTGTCTCCAGATAGTGGGCTGTGCCGTGGGGCTATAKTGCTTTCTGCCTGCTACAGATCTCACCCTGTGAGTGGCTGACACCGCTCGCAGACCTTTCCCCTGAGCTACRCTGCAATCTTAGTCTGTGGTTAATGGCATGTTAAAAGAATTCGTAAGAGGTGTGATATTTTGCTCTGCTGACATGAACYGCAGCAGCCAACGGTTGAAGTGTGACCACACAGATCCTTTCAAAACTATCCACAATTCTTATGAAGCCATTTGCCAAGACAAACCATTCACCTTGTTAGGAGTGATAATCCAGCATTAGGGAGATAATCCGACATTTGCTTTTATCATCTCTTTTCTGCGACTGTTCCTGTGGCAGTGATCTGACCAGTGTGCTTTTTGCACCACTGTCCTGTACTAAACAGTATCAACATTTCTGTAGGAGGACCTGTGCCTTAAAAATAATAAGTAACCGACTGTAATCGCCCATAATCACTATAAATTTTCAAGTGACCACGTAGCAAAGCAGAGTGGCTGCCTTCGCACTCTCTTATTGCCAGAGATTTTTTGTAGTAGAGCAGATAATATACAGTGTATTACAGTGCAATACAAATGTGGGTAGGCGTGTAATTTTATCAGTTAATAAACCTGCAGGTGTGAGTTTTTRCAAGATCAGTAAAAATATCAATGATAGGTTTTAGAACTAGGGGCCAGCCAGTCTTTTGATATTAATCACTTTTCTTTATAAAGAAACAAGGACTSTACTGCTGATTAAAGAGTATTTCACCAGTTTGTGGTGAAAAACCATAAAGCATGAGATATATCCTACTGTGCTATTTACGGAGAAAACTGAGCATCTCTTGAATCCTTCAGGTGCACCTATGCTGTTCATAACCTGAGATTAGAACTATTGAGAATGGTATTTCATTTATTAATGTGTGTCTGTTAGGATTGCATGCCTGCTTTATAAGCAAAACCTTACATTACTTTTACCTTAYCTTTGAATATAATTATGCAAAGACATTTGCCGGGTCTTCATGCCGTTAGACGGCAGAGAGCAGGCAAAATAGCACCCCAAAAAAATGGGCGCAGTTATTTTATAAAGAGCTTTCCCTAAGTAGCAAATTAAGATTGTTTCTGCAAACTCAGAAGTGCTTGGCTTTAAATACACCTGTCCATATAGATACGACACTCACAAATAATATGGTAAGTGCATGAGAAGAGCCAGTGCTACCAAGCTGTAAGTGCTGGTAATGTCAGCGACAAGTTCCTGAAAAAATATTCCACTGCATGTTTTCATTTTCTTTGCTTCTTTACTCCTTCCTTCCTTCCTTCCTTCCTTCCTTCCTTCCTTCCTTCCTTCCTTCCTTCCTTCCATCCATCCATCCATCCATCCATCCATCCATCCACATTAGTACTGTGTTGACTTCTGTTTCCAAAAGAATTTATTTTTCACATTAAATAGTAGTGTGCATTGATTTTGCTTTCATTTCTGATCTATTTTATATCAACATGCTAGCAGATGCTTGACTTAAATCCTAAAAGCACAAACCAATTTTGGAAAGGTTTGGAAAAATATGGCTTCAGTATGGGAGTATCTATCTTTCTATCCATCCATCCATYCATYCATCCATCCATCCATCCRTCCATCTCTGAATTATTGCATGCAACTAAAGGAGGCAGCAACCCTGTCTCATCGAAGTCGTCACATCAGTTGGATTTTTGCTTTCATCTATTTCTAACTGAATATGTATAAGAAAGGGTAAGCAGAAAGGGTGAAGCCCCTTTTTTGCTGGATGCTGTATAAAATGCCAGGCAGTGCTCGCAGTCTAAATAGACAGGACAGGCAAAGGGGTGGGAGCAGAAACAGATGATACACAGAGAGGAAGAGCCCGGATAACGTATCAGCAAGGGAGTAGAGGGAAGAGCTTTGGTGTTGGATTGCTGCTCTTAAATCAACACACACGATGCCTCCAGAAGAGCATGAACTTCAAGACATCTTACTCATTTCTTGGCCTTTGAAGAAATCATGACAGCTGTGTCTCCTGTGCAAACACTCGGCACCAGTGCCAGATTTCACGAAGCACTTGGAAGTTTGAGGTTCCTTTAAATGATCCATATCTCTTAGCTCTCTGCACATGGACTAAAAATCCTCATAGATTTCTCTCCAAAGCTTTCTTGCGTTTATACCTTTCTCAGGTGTGGTCCCCGGAGTCCGGGCTCACTCTGCGGTGCCCTGCGTAGCTGATTGAAGGTACAGATTCCCAGCTTTTTGAGYGTTAAAGCTTGACAGCTCAGCATGGCTTTTTCTGCCACCGCTGCCCCGGCCCTGCCAGCCCCCTTGCTCTGGGCAGATTGGCTCTTTGGGGCGGTCTGTGGAACCTGGCAGAAGGGGCAGAGCCCCACGCTGTTCTGGCAGAAAAGCAGGGCACCCCCTCTCCCTAGCAGTGCCTGTTTGCCGGATGACAGCAGCCTGGTGCTGGCTTGTGCTGCTCCCATTTGGAGGTGCCCAAATGTCAGTCTTTGGGGGAAAAAAAAAAAATATTGCTGAATGTTGTGGAYACATACATCTTTCCAAAGCCAGTGGGCCTTGCCAGGTGAGCAACAACTCTGGAGCTAAATGCAGCCTCCCCAAAACTGAGGTCACTTAGGAAAAATCATCTGCCAAAGCAACCATCATCCGAAGCAGCAGCCCAAACCTATGCCCATCTTCTCCCCAGCTCCAGCTACTGCACTGCCCTTCTTACACTGCTCAGAGAGCAAAGCAAACCAGAGCCTCCAGCAATCTAGAAATAGCAAAGGATCCTGCAGTTTTTAACAGACACGGGCAGTTTGGTGCCTGGCTTACCTATAGCACAATGGGAGAGGTTCAGTTAAGTATTTTCTGTGAAACACACTGAGCCAGACCCCAGCAAAATCTTTAATTCTTTTAGGGGAAAAAAAAAAAAAAAGAGAGAGAAAGATTTCCTGGCACTTGAACATCATCTTCAAGCATTTGAAAAACTACAGCCCAGTGTTAATTTAAACTTCCTTATAACCCAGTTCAACATTTGGAGTGCAAACACTGTTAATAGGATGGGAACTGGGGTGGTGGTGGTTTGCTTACTATATTGGGAAACAAAGCCAGAACAAAACTAGCCTGAGATAGAGTTTTTGTTTATACTGCTGACCCATCTGTCTTCATTAATGCACTATTTACAGGAAAAGTTAAAAAATTAGCTTCTGCTCCTTCTTCAATTGCAACAGCAAAAAATAAAGGCTGAATGGTTCATTTGCCCTCGACTAAAAATGGAAATTCTTATCAGCACCCCTTGGAAGAAGAGGTTTATTATATGGAGTGTATTATTGTTGAATATTAGTGCTGGGACTAGGCATTTTGGCCAGAGCTGTGTACTTCTAGCACAGGCAACATCAGGAGGGAAGGGCGGTCAGGGAGGTGCCTATGTCACAGAAAGCAGAAACCAGCCGCAAAACGTGACCCATGGCTTACTCTGATCTCCTGCTTTGAAGTCTAAGGGAGAGAGAATGTGGTTTTTCTCCTGTATTGACCCACACAGGGTAACGGTGCCATTTCCCTTAGTGTGAAAAGAGACACATTTGAGGCTAAGCCTTGACATGGCATGGAAATCACCCAAGCTGYCTCTGGCACTGACACCGGATAAGGAGGCAGTGCGGGGCGATACCCCTTTCTCTTACGTGCAAGTAAAAGGACAACACAGATGCACTTGAATTTCTASAGCTTAGATGCCTAAATGAGACTAGATGAAAGCCACCCCAACCGTGTCTACCCTGAACGTCCTCCAGACAAAACGAGGCAGGTTTGTGACAAGCTGTTACTAAGCCGGTTTAGCTGGCCAGGTCTGGTCACACATTTAGTTGGCACAGCTGTAACCCAAAGAGGACCTGAGACTATGGCCTAGCACCCCTGGACATTTCCTAATGAAAACAGACTGTCAAACCTACTGCTGTGCAAATGAACTTTAAAATCATCTTCACAGTAAGAAAAAAAGCTAAGTTTTGCACTACACTACAAGCCCACTGAAATAGAGACATCCATTAAAAAACAAAACAAAACAAAACAAAACAAAACAAAACAAAACAAAACAAAACAAAACAAAACTCTCTTTCTATAAATCATAAAGCCAGTCATTTCAAAAGGGCAGGCAGGTTTATCGGAGTTACCATCTCATTTGCACATCCCACTACTGGGGCAGGCTTTCAAATGACCTCAGGACCCTGGGCATATTTTGGGAACAAATCTGGCTGCTAGGCCTCTTGTGTCACTCTCCTCCACACCTTCGTCCCTGCCTTGCTCTCCTTCATCCCTCTATCACTCTCCATCCGCTTTTGCACAGGCAAGATACGCTTTTCGTCAGGCCGCGTCTCCGCAAGCCCTTCCCTGGGGAGCGGGACTCGAGGCACGGAGCGTGTGTGCCCCTCTCGCAGAGGAGCAGCTTGCTGGGGAGATGCAAGGCTGTTGAAAGCAGTAGAAGGAGCAGCCGTTAGAATTGCTGCTTCTTTTCCCAGATAAAAGTGGAGGGAAAAGTCCACCTTTTGATACCCTTGTCAAGAAGATGAATAGTGGAAGGGGGTCCAGCTCTCCCTGCTGAGGTCTTAGTAACATCTCCTGCAGCAACCGAGTGCATTTGCTTTCAGATGCATGCTAGTAAATGCCAATTTACTGCCTCTCAAGTCACTTCAGATGTCAGTAAGAGCAGAATTTAAGCTAGTGCTCAGCTGTGAAAATTTCTGCTTCCGACCCCATCTCACCACACAGCATTGCTGGCAAAACTCGTTAGGATAAGGCTGCATTATTCCAGCGAACTGAGTTACTTTTTAGAGCGGATAATGCCAGAAAATATAGAAGAGTGTTGCTAACATATATAGTGCAATATATCCAGCTCAGGGCAAATGAGCTTACATTGGAAATGGGAAGTTTGCTTACTTGTTTTACACTGTTGGATACATGCCCAGTGGGATTCTGTTCACAACGCAAATTGATCAACCTCCAGCTCAGCATTTCAAGGGCTTAGCAGGACCTTTGATTGCATTTTTTATGTAAACAAAGGAAATATGAGGGATAAAAGCAATCAACATGGCTGCAATAAAGGAAAAGATATGAGAGGAATGGATTTCCGTGACATAGAGCAATGCTTCCTGAAAAGAGGGTGGTTTTTTTTTCCTAGCTCCAAATATTACATTTTCTGTGATAGCCCAAGATATGGCCAACAAAGGCAATATGCTTACTTTATTTTAAACAGGCAGCTGCGGTACCATTAATTCAATATTAGCATAACTGTATTTCGCAGAAGCTGCTGCCTGTCGTATCTGCAGCGACGTCAGGATGAGGGGATGCTCATTGCAGCGCTAGAGCTCCCCAAACAATGTCCTTCAGCTCCGTGTGGTTGAGGCTATCCAGGATGTGAGCTTCGGATGGTGTTGAAAAGATAGGTGTCGAGTTAAGTGAGAAGGTTTAAATACAGGGTGGTCTCTGAAATCAAGTACAGTAGCTAACTAGCAACAGCGGCTAAACAACAGTCCAATCTTCCATAGCTCTCAGGTTTATGTTGGCTTTGCTGTAGCAACTCCTTATCTTTACAGAGATTAGAGCATTTTAGATCAGTTGTTGTGAGATTTGGTGGAATCCATTTCCTGAGCTGTCACCGCTGGCGAATCGGGCAAAGTTGAAATGCAAAGCATTGGGAGAGTAGAAAAGCAAAACCCGTTATCCTACAATACTGAACGTGCTCTATTTGCTTTTATCATTACCAGATTTTAGATGCCCRGCTCAAGATACTGACACAGAGAAGCCTACAGCCTGAAACATAAGCCAGCTGAACTGTAAGGAGAGCAAATATCTTATATTGTAGGAAAAATGAGCCCTTTTACCCTTTCTGCAAGTACTGGTAGATGGCATAACTGTTCACCAGTTATTGCTTACTGTGCTTGCTCTTCAGCAGATCTGCACTATGAATTCTCAACCTTAACTCCCCCATGGGTTAAAATGAGAGTGGGGATCCACGGGAAACGGAGACCCACACAGTTAGGAGACTAATGGGCTGATCCAAGTGTTGAAACAGTTCAGGTGATTTGATTTTGCCTTACATTAGTTGGTTGCTGCTGAGATAGACACAAAATAGCGTGACATCATGCAAATACAACCTTCTATCCAAAATTTCACTTTCAGCTTTGTACCAATTTTGAAGTCATTCTTGCAGGGAAAGCAGGGATAAACTCAACCACRGTTGCTTTCCTTGCTGAACTCCCTCCTTTTCCCTTGGGATTTCTCTAGCTCACATCATTTCTCATTCTTTTGCACTCCTCTGCCAATCGACGGCTTACATGAGCTGCAAATTTGGCCCAATAATATTGATTACACGTCTCATGCTTCCTCTGTCCACCCTAATTAGTGCATTAGAGATAAGCAACGTGCCTTGAGGAGTGAGCTAATGGCAGAGGGAGCAGGCTGTGCTTCGTGGGACRTGTGTCCTTCCTGATGGGGGCTGCCACACTCATTCCTCCGTGACACTGTTCAGGGCACTGCATGCAACACTAATGAGCTCCAAGACAGGCAAACAATTTAGACAAGGGCCTCAGTGAGCTCCCCAGAGTTGCATTAACCCCTGCACTTACTGCAAGAGAAAAGAGTAACTTTTAAGATAGAGCTGTTGGCTAAGCCGGACCCTGCTGCACGCTGCGGAGAGCACGCACACAGGAACACAGCAGCTTTCGGGGGACTGGGTAACCACTGGGAAACAACGGTACCTCTGTGAACAAATGAATTGCACCTCTRTATCCGCTCCCAGCTGCTCTTCTATCAATAACCAGCCTGCTTGTGCGTTATTCTCTCATTCTTGGATCGTTGTTCTCAGGGAAGAAACCAGTGTCTTCACCACTGACACCAATGTTGTCAACACTTCTGGCCTAAAACCTCTAGCCTAAAGTTAATAAAAGGAAGGGTTATCTGGCAAGCCCGGCGATCTAGTTATTATCGCAAATATTTATAGTGTAGATTGGGATTCAGGACTCCCAAGTCTTTGTCTGGCTCTGCTTCATATGTGCTCTGCAAACATTTTCAAAGGCTTCATTACTTTTGTGTTGAGTTTTGGAGAGCAAAAATCTGTGACCTCGATGGCTKGACTTTCATCGGGACAGAAGACCTAATTAGTTTGGCTTGAATGGTGAATGCTGTGCACTCTGCTGCGAAGTCCTTTGCCTTGCCTGGCCAAGGCACTGCAAGGCTTGCATTGGTGCAGGCTCACCTTGGCGGGCTATGGGCTCCTTGCTTGCTGGTATTGAAGATAAAGAAGATGGGGAGCTAAGACATGGGGCAGGTCAAACAAAAAGCAGTCTGACCGTCTGAGCCCTACACCAGTGTCCTAAAAAGCCACTAYAGATGCAAACCACATTAAAGCTCCATCTCCACGTTGTGATGGGATGCCAGTGTGYTTCGCCTCAGCTGGTGTTCCTGCATGTGATTTCTGAGCAGCCTTACAAAATGGAAGAAAGGCTCTCCTACAATTTTATTTTTAAAAGCCATCCTGCTTGCCATTATCAGTGAGGCTTTATATTTGAGTGAGCAGAAGCAGGTCAGAGTGGATGACAGCAATTTAATCTGCTGTTGCTTTTCCATAACTTCTTGTGCTATCCTTGACCCTAAGCCAATGCCCTTCCACTGCCAGCTAGGGGAAAGATCCAGTCTCATGGAGCTAATGAGTTTAAACCTGTRTCTAAGCCTGTATCCCAGGTCTTCTGCAAACTGTAAATGTGATTTATCCCCATTTCAGACTTCTTTATACAGCCTTCTTTACACTGGATAGGAGGAAGGGAGCACGGGAGCGGCCTGTTCCCACTACCCCAGTGGAAACATCCCTTCCCAGGGTGTGAAAACACTCCAGTTTCCAGTGGACATTTGACCTTTCACTCCTCGGTGCTGCCTGTRGCTCTTGTGTTGGGTACAACTCTCCTTGGGGTGCTTGGCTGACTTCCTGACTCCTTTTGGATTGGCATTTCCATAGAGTTCAGCACTTAAAAYGAGCACTGGCTTTTTAGTGGTATCGGAAATGTGGATGCACGCAAAGGGAACGCGTGGCAGCATTAGAAAACCCATCCCCTGAGCCCCAGGAAGGGACACACAGGGTAACGGTGTCACCTGAAAGACTCAAAACCTGCACTGGCCCTCGGGATCGAGTGTGGACCTCATCTAGAGCAAGCAGAGCACAAGGGGAGCCTCTCCGGCTGGATGACAGCCTGTGCTGGCCCTTACAGGGGAGCCGAGGAAAGAAACAAGGCAACGCTGCCGGGGAAAGGAAAAATTTACCTCTCACGTGCTCAGAAAGCGGATGCCAAGCTGATGCTTATCCTCATTTCTTTAATAAGAGGTCAAARCCTGTCCCCTGCCTTGCTGGCTGGTTTTAAAACACACTTGTTTGGAAATAGCTCCCTGGATGCATCAAACAGCATTTCGGCCAGCTGATGAGATTAAAGGAACATTCCCCTGTTCCCAGTTCCTGTTATCGGTACATTGTGTTAAGAGGGCCGAAATATCACATCGTGTTTTTACGCGTGATAAAGCAAATTTTCACAAGCCACACCAGTGGCCGCTGACGGCGCTGGGAGTGTCGTTCCCCTCTGCCGTGCAGGGCTCACCAGGGTTGGCTGGGGGTACAGGGAGACCTTTTGGACAGGGTTATGCATGAAAAGTGAATGGCTTTTTGTGAAGCCTCCTTACATGATGGACTCAAGGGGTAAACAGGATGTTTTCTTCTCGCTGAGCTCTCCGCTTGTTGGATTTTTCAGCTTGGTAAATTGTCTGATGTTTGCTAAAGGTTGAGCACACCCTGGAGTCTTGCAGTGGCAGCACCACTAAGGTCTCTGCTCTGCCCCGCAGCCTTATAGTTAGGAAAATTACACCCAAATTCATATCACTCACCTGGTTGCTATATTTGGCTGAAGTTGTAAGCCTTATTTCTTAAGAAACCAAGTTCCCAATTAACTGCGGAGCACTTCTGTTTATGGGAATTACCTGCTGACAAAACTCTTGCAAAGGAAAACAGCTAGAAGGGTAARCTATTCTCAGTGGAGACCATGCATGCGGTGAGCTGTTGGCAATGCGATTTATCCAAGGAAGAAGCTGTCCCAGCTGGAGCCTCTGTGCAGTATTCACCATGCAAGCGCTCAGGGCATTTATCTGCTTGAATAACTCAGAATTCCTAAACTTGCAGGTTTTTTGTGCTAGAATAGATGAACATTTTCTCCAAAGGAGTGCTTATTCAGACAACTCCTGTCCCTGCTACCCTGGCTGCTTCCTCCTGCCCTCATGTTGGCCCTCGCTTTATCAGGATGCTCCTTTTTTGCCRGGTTATTTTTCCTCCAGGCCAGTTTGACCATCTGGCTTCGTAGCATCCCTGTGCTGCAGCAAGGTGGCAGGTAAACACAGAGAAAGCTGGACAGTGGGACTGCTTCTAGGGAGGGTTTGGCTGAAGATCTGGGGAGTTTTTTTCTCCCCACCTTGGTGAACAATTATTCATACAAGAAGTCTCAATTTGGCAGTGTTTTCTTCTTAAAAGCAGCCTGTTTTGGGGGTAACTTTCAGTTCCCATGTAAAGGAAGGATGCACTGCATTACTCTGTCATTCCTGGGGGGAACAACATGTTCTCACTGCTTTTCTTTCGTTTGTATAAGCCATCCTAAATAATGGCTGGACACTTTTCCCGCACGTCCACCTCGCCTCCCACAACAACTTGCTATTTTATGCAGTAGCCAAGCTAAAAAAGGAAAGTTACTATCATGCCAAAAATGCAACTTTGATAAAATATGAGGGGATAAGTCAGCATAAGCGTGACTGGCTCGGGATCCAAAGAGAATAATGTGGGAAGGATAATTTTACGTTCTTGCCTCTCACGCCTACCAAATGCCTGCATACAATGAAGTGAATTCCTAAATGAATGCAGTAGATACCTAAGAAGAACAAAACAGATTTTTTGCTCTAATGCAAAGAATGCTAGACAGTGAGAGCAGGACTAAATTTATATCCTAAAAGACGTCATATTTTCACCCCATAATGCATGGTTTGACAGTTTTAGATGCATTCACGTCTGTGGTTTTAATTTCTCTAATCTGGAAAGCCATATCACATTTAAAGGGAGAGGAAAACCCTCAGTATGTTTTCTGGATTGTCCTAAACACTCTCCCATCACCTTGAAGGGGATGCTCTTGTGTCCTCTGGCTGTGTAGTGTGAGGGTTAAGGGGGGTGAAAAACTGCCTTTTTGGCAGTTTCCAAGCCTGCAGTGCCCAGGACAGGAYTGAAAAGGATCTTTCTACAGGGTTTATTCTTTATTCTCTATGATAGACAGTCTGTTGTACTTTTATGTGATAGTAGYAATTTCACACTTTCTAGGATATCCAGAATCGATGCTTAAAGCCTGCTGAGCTGAAAAGCAGCCACCAACAACCCTCCGTGCATTTATAATGCCCCTTGCAGCACAGAGGAACAGCATCCCCTGCTTCAGGAACAGGAGAGGCTTTCTCTGCTACTCCTTCCCCAAAAACCTTCACATCTAGGCTGCAAAAGGAGACGGAGGAAGGAAATGTAGGTCGTGCGTCAGTCAGTTTTTGGGGATCTCATGTTCTCTGTCTCCAACAGAAGATCTGAAAATGCATTAAATCCAGAGCAGGATTTGGGCATTGCCAGTATTCAGGTGCGGCTCTGGGCTTTGTGTGGCTGAGCCGAGAGGATAGATCCTCGGGGCTGAAAAGGATGCAAAGTTTCCACAGGTCTGGCATGGGCAGATCCATGCTTTTTTGTCTCTGGAAAAAGCTCACTTTTTAAAAAAGGAAAACCCTCCTTATCTTACAGCACCCAACAGCAATACCAGCTCATAAGATGACCATGTCGCTCCCTGAGGCTGTTCACTCCCCCCATGCACTTAGGAATTTCCAGCCCACCTGACCTCTATTGGAAAGTCTATCTTTTAAATATGACCACTATAAACACTCCAAATTTTAATGGGCAGAATATCTTCAAAGAAGTTACTCTGATCTTCAGAAACAGTCATGGTTTGATAGAGGTTGTTTTGCCTATCTGCAGCGGAAGTCGAGGAATGCGCAGTTTATACTAAAATAACRTGCACTTGTCCTAATCGCGGAGGCTTCTGAGCCTCAGCCAAGCCTTTTCACGTCATTACAGTCTACTGTGGGCTGTGAAGGAATTATTTGCCTCTTCACACTTTTGATCTTTGCAGAAAGGACCGTGTGGCATTTCCAGCCCAGACGTTCACGATGTTTCTCCTAGACCCGATGGAGAAGTTTCTCGCTAAATGACTCCTGAGCCTCATGCCCAGATTAGTAATGAGTTCCTTGTAAAGGTAAAAAATTAAATAAACACTGAAGCAGCTCTATCAAGGTCATCTGAAATCACAGAAAAGAATAGTGAATGGGAACAGTTGCTCTGAAATGCTRGCAGGCAAAATGCATCTCGCAGGCACTTTGGAAACCTTTTGATGTGAGTGTCGGGAAGATGCGGGTCCCGTAGGTGCATGGTGGGCACTTTGACTTGTAGCACCAATGGTGTTAGCGGTGCTTGRAAAAGACTTCAGGAGACAAGAAATGTGTTGTCTCAGGATGCCGTAGCGTGTGGGACATGCAGGTGACGGGGAGGGTGAGSTTTGGACGGCTTGTCTTTGAAGGTGGCTAAGCCTGGTGGAGGCCACACTGTCCTCCTTGGGGCTCTTGTCTGTGATGCCCATCCCTCTGCAAGGCTGTGGGCTGCGGAGCTCTGCACCAGCAGGTCCAGGCCCGCTGGTCCAATGCCAAGGGGTACTGTGATCCTCACTGAGATTTCAAATTACCAAGTTTCAGATTTGAAACATTTCAATCAGATTTGATCATTGCAAGAGCAGAGGACCTCGGCTGTGGGTGCTCTGGAAGGCACTGTGATTTTGCAGCAGCCCCATGCAGTAACCCCATGCAGGCCTCCAGAAAAAATTAATTCTCTGTTGTGAAGGTTTTTGGGCAGGACAGTGAGGAGCTGTGTAGTCTCTGGGGATCCTATGGAAAGGAAAACCACTTGGAGTCAGAGCCTATAGGTCAAATGAGCTATTTATGGGTCTCATTCAACTTTCACAAACCTTTTCTTTACCTGTACTTTATATCCACAGCTGAGCAAAGGTGGATTCAGTACACCAAACTGAATTTAAGTTTGATACTAAGGTGTCTGGACTCAGCTTCAGGGCTAGACAAGTCCCCCCCAGCGAGGCTGATAGCAGCAAGTGCTATATACCCAATATTGATTTTTATTCTCTGATAACATTTTCCGGTTCCCATCTCCCCTTTTTTCACATAGTTTCCTCCGCGTCCCTTTCTCTCACCAGTTCGTTTTTCTTTGCAGGCTCTGCCAAGCAGGTCTGCAGCCTGTCTTGAGCTGAACTTTCGTATCACCAAAGCCAAGTCCTCAGCAGCAGTAATCCAGTGGTGGTGTTGCATTAACTTCACCATGCTTGGCACAGAGGCACGCGTTTGCTCCTGGACATCTTGCTTGAAAACTCCTGCAGGTCTCTGTGTTTTTCCCTTTTCTGTTCCCATGAAGGCTCTAGGCTGTGTGGTGTTGTTCCCCCTTCTTAACATAAATGAGGAGTGAAAGGTTTTCCTGCAGAGTCCTGGTGTTTTCTTTCCTACACCAAAAGCTTCAGCAGCATCGTGGTACTGCTGGGTGGCGACTTGCTGGCRGGCAGTGGGAAAACAAGCAGACCAGTTTACAAATAGCCACACTGGCACCACGAGACCTTCGGGTCCGGTTAGTCTTTACGCTGATGGCAGCAAGTGACAGGGAGAGCCACAGCATCATCATTGGGGTGCAAACCCGGGTTTCCACCAAGGTGGCTGAGAAAATCTTGTTCTACACTGATGAAAGGATGAAAAACAAAAGCGGAGGCGGTAAATAAGTCCAGATCTGTTATTCTTCAAAAACTGTCCATCAGGAAAAATGCAGAAGCCCCATTTTCTGTACCGGGTRAAGTCGCTGATGCGATCAGCAGTCCCTCTGCACAAAGAGCTCCATGTATGGATGCGTGAAAGTGCTCTCCAAAGCCTCGTCAGCGGCTGTGCTGGTTTTATATATACGTGGCTATAAGGAACAGTGATTTAAAATAACTGAACAGCCACTTAACTAAAGAGGTTTTTATGATATTGTGATTTTATACCTGGAGCCTTGATATCGATCAGTCTGGCACAGCACAGCAAGTGATGCTGTATGAGACCTCTTCTCAGTGGACCCGACGGACTGTCTGGGCTTCTCTTGCTCTATAAGAGCAATTATCGACTGTATGTGTTAATGTGAACGTCTCAGCCCTGGTGCTGACAGCATTTGCAGCCCACCATCCAGGCACATTGCGCGACGGGCTGTGCCACCCCAGACCTCGGGGCTTTTCTCTCTCCCCGGATCCAGGATTTATGGACTTTTTGTTCCACTCAGGAGCACTGTGGGTGTCTCCAGCAAGGAGCCAGCCAGCTGGCAGGAGGGATGCTTGCTGGTTTATTTTTGTAAAGGCATAATGTGTCCTTAACCTGAACTCCTGAGTGCAAGATATTCTGATTGAGCAGCAAGAAGTATTGGCCTGTTCTACAGGTAACTTGAGCAGCTGAAAGAGGAGTTGAAAAAAACACACCAAAAAAGCTAAAGAATATTTTTGAAATTTCCTGTTTCAGAGCATAAACCAGGCTCTAACTTCTGGGCTCCTTCCKCCGAACCAGCCCGCGGTCAGTAGCAGAACACCAGACGATACAAGTCCCTGGCTCTGAACCTGCTTGGCAATTCCTGTGGATTCGTGCAGCTGCATTTTATGTCGGTGCACAGCTGAGTGTCTTCTCCTAGTTGGTTTTGGCATCAGTTTTGCTCGTGGATTTAGCTAGGTTTTTTATCTCCTCCTCAAGCATCTTGTTTTTCTTCTCCATGTCCTCCCGTGAGCGCTCCACGTTCATCAACTTCAGCTCCAGTTCCTCAGAYTTCTTCTTCTCCCTCTCAATGTCCTGATTCAGCCTCACCACTTTGGCCCAGACTTCATAGTTTTCCTTCTCRAGACTGCAAAGAGAAACGGAGCGTGAAAGGATTGGATTGGAAGARTGCCGGGAAGTCATCATTTGGCTCTTAAGGAGTCTCTGTGTCATTAAGCAATAAAATAAGCCAGGGTTTCTATTCTGATCTCCTGATTCTCGGGGGAGAACGGACACATAACACGATGCAATAAATCAATACACGTGATATATAATAATATGATAACAATATGTGAAGCTATAGTAACACTGATGGTTACAACTAATAATGTAATAATGCTACTACTGAATTCTGGATAGTATAATGGTACAATATTGTAGTAATAACAAGAATTATGATACTGTAATTATTGCAGAAACATTATAGAGCCATACAATGATGTAATAACAACTATAAGGTATTAATATTGTAGTAATATAACATTAGCAACTATGTCATGAGAGTGCAGCACATGAGCATTGGCCTTTAGATAGCCTACTATAATACTATATTTTATCATTAGTCATTACTATTATATACTGCATAGTATTACATATAAATAAATCTGTGCAATACTGGTGTTGTAATAACGTGAGCTGAAGACTTCATACTCTCCAGAAAGCAACATTGTGCAGCGCGTTACCTTTTAATTTGTTCCTCGTAGTCATTTTTCTGTACCTCCATTTCTTTTTCCAGCTTCAAGATCATGTTTTGCAGGACCTCCCTGCTCTCCTGATCAGGCTTGGAGACCTCGGCAGGGCTGCTGGTGGGACTGGCTATTTSCTTCGGCTGATGGCTGGGACTGGGGCAGGGTAGAAATTCCTTATCAGAGCCGCTGCTCGAAGGGCTGGGGCTGGAGCCACTGCCTTCCCCACTTTCTGCCTGGGAGGTAGGAACGTTATCGTAGGTCGAAGCCCGGTGAAGGTCGAGCAGCTTAAAAAGATCATGGGACAACGTTCTCTTATGTCCGTCGGCGACCACGGAGCGCATGCTGCTCCTGGGGGAGCTTTTCCAAAAGTCACTGGCAAATATGTCACTTTTGTCATTGCCGCCTTTCTCCCCCGGAGAAGCAGCTGTCAGGAAAGATTTCCTGTTAGGTAAAGTCTGAGTTCTTTTCCTTGACTGCATTTTCCACATTCCCAGTGTATCTTTGGACCCATTATCTTCTCTGGGTGYGTTTGAGCTCGCAGCTGGTCCACGGGCACTGCTGGAATTCAGGTCATCTCTCTGTAAAATAGACCCGTGGCATTAGGACAGCCTCGTCCTGCTTTGTGAGCAGAGACAGGCTGCAGCGACTGCTGTGACTGCAATGTTTGCAAAAGGCACATTTTAACACGCTAACAGGAATGGCCACAAGTTTTCCGTAAAAAATTATTTTGGGTTGCACCATGTTTTCCATTAAAAACAACTTTTTGCAGAGATTCTTTCTTTCTGAGAAAAGCCTTTAATCCTCAATGYTTTCACTTCACCAGCATAAACTGAAAAGGTTTCATCTATTCTGCCTTTTAGCTAAAAAACTTTAGGAGTTTTCATTTTTCYCAGAACAGTATATTTTCCACATGAAAGTGGAAAATTTATCTAYATCATTTTCCTGATGTAGATATTCCAGGGATGACAGTTACAGCTCTTTATCCTATTAATAGYAAGCGCTCTTAGTGGCTCACTGACCTGTTAGATCCCATAATAATTAATTACACATTTATTAAATTTATGTTTTATTATTTCTCTGAGGATCTAGCCKTACCATTTGCCTTTGGATCAAGCTCTCCGCCCTGGGCACCGCAGGGTTCTCTGCAGCGTCCCAGCCCACAGAGCTGCGCGGGATGGGAGACTTCTTGTCGTTTTTTTGGGCAGGTGGGGAGGGCGGCACGTCCTTGGACGGGGGGAAGAGGTCTGCGTGGGCACTTATCATCACAGTCATCACTTTCTGGATCTGTGGCGTGCCTGGAAGAAATTAGAGGTCTGTCAGCGGCAAAGCCAATGCGATGGGCTTTCTTCCACCCACACTTGCATTTTCTGGTTGGTCTTTCTGTTGTCCAAAATGGAGATGCACAGAGTCATGCAGGTGAAGACAAGGAGCATGATCATAAAATCAAATAAAGGGAGGGGTTTTTATATCACTCTGGAACAGCAGTAGTAGACCACAGAGCAACCGAGACGGGAGTCTGCTCAGCTGCACCAAGCCAYGAATTGTGCTTCTGTGGCTCGACAAGCAAACTGCAAGTATCAGTTCTACGAACAGGCATACGAATATCTGGACYATTTGCATGTGATGTCTGTAGAGCAGAGCAGTCTTTGACTTTAAAATATTTCTTCTGTTAGTCCTGCCGTATCTGTCCTTGCCCAGGGGATTACARTTTGGCTCAGCTAAACAGTAATTTMTTTKAGTTTCCTTTGTTTCTCTAAGAAGAATTTCACACCTTCCTGCTCTAAGCAAAAGAAAGGTGACTTCACCAAATTCCTGAAGAGTTTGAAATCTATGGTGGGAACGCACAGTGCAACTCCTGAGGGGGTTTTGTCACCATTAACACATTTATAGCCTAACTARCACGTGGCTTTACTCTACCCTGCTGTACTTACTGTGCCCAGGCACATGTCTGGTTTACATCCATGGGTCTACCGTAGAAAATTTTAAATGTCAAGATTGTGGATGCAACTGAGTATTTCAGCATATCAGGTCCTCCTATGCCAATTATCCCAGGAGTCCCTTTTACCTCTCATAATAATTGCAGGATCCTCTATCTTGGGTCTGATGAGGTTCACTCCAATCACTGTTGCCAGGTTATCCACACTCATCTTGTTGACGCTAGAGTTCAACTGTATTTCGTGTAGAAACCTGCCAGAATCCAAGGGCAAATATTTCAAGTCAGAGAAGGAAGACTGCAAAAAGCCTTACACACCCACTGGTATAAAATCCTGATTAATCCATCCAGCTCTTCCTCCAGGTCCCAAGGACAGAAACATATAGTTGCCTTATAACTGTGAACTGGAGCTGGGTCTTACTGGTGTCAGTAGAAAAACCACCATGTGATGAGCTGCTCACCCCCCAAAAAAACAAAACGTAAGGGAAAAGCCCYATCTAATATTTAGTAACCACAGAAAAATCACCCAGGCTGGGTGAAACCCAACAGTTCTGTTGCACAAGGCTTTGTCTAGAAAAGCTACATTTGATTTTAATTCTCAGGGATTCATAGGTGASTTTTAGGGTAGGCATTTACACTCAGACATTGTCAAGATGTTTATCCCCATGGCTGAAATTCGCCCTTTATGAAAGTCAGGATCTGRTGCCTTGAGGGGAACCAAAACACGGCTTAAGAGGGCTCTCTCTAGAGGAGTCAGCCTCAGCGTTTGGGATGATGTTTCTGCTCACCAACACCAAATCTGAGCTGTTTATACCTTGTGCAGAGGACTGACCTGCAGATATAGCTGAGGAGGTTGTAGTTGTCTCTGGGAAGGAGGGACAGTTGCTTCAGGAGCTCCTGATGGCCCTAAATGCAAGTTAAGAAATAGCTCTATAAAGATTCACAGGTGTATACGGACTCAAGAGTGGCTCTTGGTCACTCCATCCATCCCTGTAC
Source organism: Oceanodroma leucorhoa (assembly GCA_030449065.1). Lineage (NCBI taxonomy): Eukaryota > Metazoa > Chordata > Aves > Procellariiformes > Oceanodroma > Oceanodroma leucorhoa. The sequence continues at coordinate 558,257 of JASVER010000191.1, read as the reverse complement.
GGTCTCACCTCTCGGCATTTGCTCGCCTTGGAAATTACATTTCTCCGGCAAACCAAGCGCGGACATGGAGACGTTTTTGTGCAGTGCTCAGCAAGAAGCGGCTGAGCCCATTGCCCAGCACTGCTGCTGCCGCAGCAGCAAAGGAAAGAGCAGGGTCCCCTCCAGCCCAGCACGCGGGTGATGAGCTCCTCGGAAAGAGCTGGTCATGCCTAATCTCCTTGCATTTCTTGTATATAAACATTTAGGGCATTTTTAACCCCAAAGATCCCGAAGTGAAACAACCTGCAAGAAATATTTGCCCTTGAAATATAGGGCTGAACACTGCAGTTCACAGAGCTCATGCTACCGAGGATGTCTGCCTTATTTTTTTGTGTGTAGGAACAGCATCCGTGAGTGTTTTTTTTGGGGGGGGAGCTTCTTTTCCACCAAAATATTTAGTTAGGAGAAGACAGTTCCCATCTGTTTCTCACTTCTCCTTCTCCCAAATCCCCACTTCCTTCCCTGGTCTCACCCAGAGCCCTCTGCCAGCTCTGCGCTCAGCTCGGGCTGATGGAAGTTGCAGGAGGTTGTGTTTCCTTCCCCTCTTGGTTTTCACACTTGCTGTTTCCTGCAAGGGCTCAACAAAAAGAGGTGCTGAGCAGCTCTTAGATCCGCTCCAGAAATTTAAGCTTTAAAATGGGCAAACCCACGTTGTCAAGTTGGGAAACCCCTCTGGCTTTGGGATATTTTATCTTTTGAAATTTTTTTTTTCTTTTTTTTTTTTTTCCCCCCAGATTTCGAAGCTCGGTAATTACACAGCTCATAATGCACAGCTAAATACGCACCCGGCACCTCCAGCTCACAAAGCCCTGACACTGAAACACAGYTAATTTTAAGGCCAGAAGGAGAGAAATGAACGCATCTCTACCTTTCTTTCATCTGCATCCAGCGCCTGACCGCACAGCAGGAAATCCTCGTACTGCATCCAGGGCACAACCGGCTCGGGGAGCTCCCGCAGGTAGAGTTTGAACAGGGAGGCCACGGTGTGCACATCCGTATCCCTGCAACGCGCAAAGAGCCGCTCACGTGAAACTCACACCCAGCCGGTGAGCAAACCCTACCCTGCCCCGGGAGCGTGAGGTTATATTTTAGCTCTGGGGTATAGATGCAGGAGACCTGAGAGAGATAAATAGGGAGGCCAAACCAAGCTGGGGGGAAYCCATAGGGCACCCCAAGCCAGGGAACGGCCCCAGCTGGCAGGAAAATCAATGCTCGGTGGAGATTTTCCCCACCATGGGGTTGGCAGGTCCCCAGCGTTCATACCCGGGCTGAGCCTTCCCAGCCTGCGTTTGGTTCATGAGGGTTTGCATGCAAATATTCTCTGGTGTTCACATGTTTGGCAGGCACTCCCCACTCTCTGCAGAGCTGGCGAAGCTTGCCTGGGGTTTTTAAGATTAACAGCAATTACTGAAGATGTTCTGCCGGGACAGATGTTTGCAGCTTTGCATACCATATAGTTTACATTATGTCAAAAGGACACTGTCAAGATCGTAAGCCTCTAATTTGACCTACCTTGAAGTCGCTAAACTGTTATAAACTTCTAGCAAAAATCCCCCAGGTCATTTATTTTTAGGATTGGTTGGGGTTTTTAAAATACTCTTATTTTTAACAAACACACATAACCATAGAGGAATTTTTTCAGAGCTGTGTTTTTGTAGAGCCTATAAATACACACCATGAGACATCCTGGRTGCCTGGGCTGCAACAGCAGCTTCCTAACGCTCCCCACTCAGTCCTGCTGCGCTTGTGCGTGCGAGTGTGCACGTGCAAACCCAAACAGGCTGCGAAGGTGGCACCGAAGGTTGAGCCAGCATCTCGCAGCATTCAGGTCACTGGAAACCCCACTATCACCCTGAGATCACCGCAGCCATGCTCATACCAAACCCTGCAGCACAGGGTTAACATTGCAGGGGGCTGGGAAAAGGGCCAAACACAGTTCTGGGAAAAAAAAAAAAAAAAAAAAGGCTTCACCTTCCTATGACCCCCATACAGGTTACAACAGGAAAGCTCTCAGCAGGACTCTGGCACCCAGAAAGCAAGAAATACTCAGCTGTAAAACCAACAGCCGGGATGGTTACGCTTCCAGAGCAGCTTTGGCTCTACCTTGCACAGCACAGGGATCATTTAGGTAAAAGTGCTGTGGTTCTTCCTAATAAAGCTGCATAAAATTAGGTAACGATAGGAAAAGTTGTGCCATTAGGGACAGGCCTGCGAATACAGAGACGAGCCCCCTGCTTAGGCAAACTGTTTTGTACAAAAGTCGAGGGAAGCTCCTGGTTTYGGGGGCTCCCCTCCCACCAGCACCCCAGATTTTGCCGGCAGCTCTCAGAGCTCAGGTGATGCCATATGGGGCAGGTCCCTGGGTCCRCATAGACGGGGCATCACCGCGGCCGGGGTCAAGCACCTTCATACACATGCAGCAGCCTGGGCCCTCCTTGTCTCTGTTATGGTGGACAAGGCAAGGCAAGAATTAAACCAAAAAGCCTCACTTTAGGTGCTGTGGAAAGGCAGGACCTGCTTTTCCTTTATCCCAGCACAGGGGTCATTGCTTTCGCCATCGGGTAAAGCCCCAGAGCAGCCTGCACGAGTAAGCAGGGGACGCTGGGCAATGCCTTATGCAACCGGGGCCAAAAGCAAGGGGTTAAACTCTGACTTGGGGATGGGGACAGGTGGGAAACCTCTTTAGAGCTAATGAGGCATCTGCAGGGGCASCTGGTCTGCGAGCTATCGAGGGAGGGCTTTATAGAGATGCACCGGGGGATTAACTTTTTTCTCTCATTTTGCTGAGGGCATGACATAGCAGTAGCAAATGTCTCTCTCCAAAGCCTCTCTGAGACCTACAGGCAGCTCYCTCAGCTTTAGGGACTTTGCCATTTCCTCTTAGTCCTGCGGAGGAAGGGGGTCAGGAGGATGCAGCAGCCAAAATCCCTCTCTCATCTCTATATGGTGGTGCAGGGAAGAGCAACAGGGGGAAAATATCATGGCTATGGGCTGGCAGGGAAAGAAATAACTTCTACTGTGTGCATCAGGGTGTTCTCTGAGCTTATTTGTGATCCTCTACTTGCTCTCCTATCTCTAAACCTCTACCCTTAGCTGATGGGCTAGGTAGGTTCTTCCCTTTGCCTCCTTCCTTGGTTGCTCCTGCAAATGATAATCGCTGCATGGGCCAGGATTTTCTTAAATGCTTTCCTTTATTTCCATGAATCTCATCTCAGCACCCTCTGATTCTGTTTTTGCCTCCATTTGGGGTTTCTGCTGAATCCTTTCTCCTCGTCAAGCCCTTCTGGAGGGTCTAAGTTTCCTGCAGGGCACTGCTGGGCTCTCTGGGGTTGCTTTTGCCCAGATTTTGGGGTGTATGAGACCTAGCTGAGCAGGAGAGGGGGAATCCAGCATTACCGGTCAAACGATGGCCTTTCCCCAGCATCGAACGCGTCCCTGAGCTGTTTCACCAGGTTGTCCTGGCCGGGGAGGCGGAAGATGCCCTCCTCACTCATGCCGTGCTCCCGGATGAACTCGGCACACTTCTGCACCAGGATGGGGACCTGGTGCTGCCCGAATTTCTGCTCATAGGCCATGGTCTCTGCCAAGCGCTGGCCAAACACCACTGGGGAAAGGAYAGAGAGGTTAGAGGAGCCCAAAAGCTTTGCTAAAGGCACGTTACCTGCCAAAGTGCATCATGCAAATGTAACAGCAGTACCTGCTTTTCTGATCGCATAGGAGCTACAAGAAKTCTGCAAAGTGGGGGAAAGCAGAACTTCTTCCAAAGAAATAATAGCAAAATGAAACCTTGTTCCTCCTCCAAATAATTAACAGTTCTCAAAATGGTTAAAACCAAGCAGTGAGCCTTGTTTTTTGCCATGCTGCTTGCCTGCCTTGGAGTAGAGTGCTGATACAGAGGGAGACGGGAACAGCAAAAAGGCCGATGCGAGGGCGCAGGGAGAAAAGGCAAGCTCATTACACAAAACTGGAGGACACAGAGAGCACGGGAGACCACCAAGAAATAAGAAAAGCAGCCTTGCAGAGATTTGGGGCTGAAAGTCTTACTGATTTAGSTGCTTTTCTTCCCCCTCCCCTCTCTAACCCTCCAGAAACTCCCGTGTGCAAAGAGCASCAGTATTTTGCAGCGGGTGGTACCTTTCCTTTGGAGCAATGGCTTTTTCCTCCTGAACTCGCAGCAAAAGAAGAGCTCGAAGATGGGAAGGCAGCAGCCTGCATCCCAGCTCTTCCTCCTTGGAGCCTGGGGCATGGTAAGAGCAGACAAATCCCAACKCGAACTGGATCTGGCTTATTAATGGCAAAGGGTCCTATGGTCCTCTACCATATTTTTGCCCCGGCAGTGCCTGCGATGTGTTCACCTCATGCTCTGAAGGCTGAAATAATTCCTGTGTATCTTCCAAACCAGGAAAATGTAAGTAAATACTCTCATCTGGAACCACAAGGCTTGTCAGCACCTGCCTGATCATGGGGSTTTTTCATTTATGACTTGCTTACACTTTTAAATAATGAATATAAACCTGTCATTGTGCACAGTAAAGGCAAATAGCTTTTTTTTTTTTCCTTGCCCCTCTGCTTTGGTAGCTGATAATGAATTGCTTATTTAACTGCAAGCTGGCAGATCTGTTAATTTGGGGATACTTCCCCAGGGCCAATGTGATGCCCRTGCCAGCCCACCCGGCAGGTGGCCGTCACTGTAGGGGGCAGCCAGACCTGCAAAACCCCTCTGAGATTTTGGAGATGCTTTTGCTCTTGCTTCACACTTTKTAGCTGCTCTGCTTTTTGGTGTGCAACAAGCTCACAACTAGCTGGGTCACATAGGGCTGCTTCCAGGTGGGCTGTTGCCAAAACCCCCACCGTGCAGTGGGTTGCTTTAAAAGCACGTGTTGCCTCAACTTGCATTGAAGCCAAAACCCTAAAGCATGATGTTTCAGGGTCTGTTAACCTGTGTATTGATGTAAAATGCAGCTCCATAGTATCTGACTTCTCTGCTATCCTCGGGGCTCTGTACTAGTATAAATTTACATTTTCTATCATATAAGGTCACTTTATCTAGCTGGAAGAAACTGGCAGCCTCCTAAGCTTAAGCAAGGATCAGATGCGGAGTTGTTATTAAATATTAGAGCCAGGTGGGGCAATGCCCTGAAAATCTCTGGCTCGTGCAATCCTAATTTCAGATGAGTAATGCTGCCTGCCCCAGGGCACAGCATGTTTCAGTTTAGAAGCAGAAAACACCAGGGTTGCAGACAAAAACCAGCTGTGTCATCGTTTAGGTGAAGCTTATCTGTGCCTACGGCAGGGTCACAGGGAAAGAGCTCAAATTGGCAGCGCCTGCTTGCCTCTGAACTGCTGGGATTTATACTAACGCAGGAGCTATGGGGGAGCAGAGCTTGTCTTATACAGTTGAAGGGCATGGACCCTATAAAAATGTATATATATAAATAGTCAGGGCAAAGCATAGAGGGAGGGAGGAGAGGCTCAGGATGACCATCCAGGTTAGTGCTCTTCTGGAAGAGAGCTAAAGAGACTCCCAGCCCTGGTTCATTGGTGGATCTTGCTTATAGGAGTTCATCCTTATAGGAAAAGTCTGGGTAGTTCATCCTTATAGGAAAAGTTGTTGGAGTGACCTTTGCTGCTTCCTTTGCGGGCTTCACCTCTGGTGGCAAATTTACAGTGTGCTCCTTTCTGATCGATTCATGTTTTATACTTCCCTGACCACAATTTTGTAATAGCATAAACGCGTGCCCGAGGGGGCTGGAAGCGAGGATCCTGTCGCCACAAGCCTTGCCGGCATGTGGGGAGGGCGATCGTGTGGCCAAGGCAGACTCTGCAGAGAAAATGGGGGCAGAAGGGCTGGGCTGAGCAAGAAGAACTGGAAGAAAAGCAAAGCAAGGAAATTAGTGAGTGAAAGGCAAGATTTTTCAATGCTTTGTCCCTGAATATGAGTTGTTTTCAAGAACGACATTYTCTGGGGTCAATGAGGAAGTTCACAAAAGAGGTTGAAACCCGCCCAGAAATCTTCATTCATGCTTGGCTGCCATTTCCTTAACGCTGCCCATGTTTGCAGCAGACCCAATACCGCAGGGTCCTGTCTAGGAGTAGGTTTCTAAGGCGTTACAAGTTACAGTCRCATTACAGCTCTATTGTCCAGTTTCAAGGATTTATGAGTCCAGCTTTGCAATCCTCACACAAAAGTACTGCGGAGTGTGAGATGGTAGGAAATCGCCTCTCCAAGAGCTGTCCCTGGTCCCCGTTACCTCCTGATGCCGACCCCAGCACYCGTCGGATGGATTTCACCCATTCCTCCATCTCAGACTGGGAATTAGCCATGAGCACACAGGTGTCCTGCCCTGCCCGGTTCTGGTCTCCAGAGACCCCTGCAARAAAACATTTATGCATCATTTATAGAGAGGGTTGGAGGAGAAAAGGCACATTCTTGTTGTTTTCTTTGCTAAATGCTTTTGGCTCCAAATTTCCCCATTAATGTCTSTTTGGCTGTGAATTGAAGCAGCGCTCTTACATTTCACCCTTGCTGAAGGTCTGCAAGAAAGGAACAGAAACTGCTTAACGTTGCAGCTCGGCCAGGCTTCTCAGCCCGGGACGTGGGCACTGRCACAGGGCCCTCCGTCAGCCCTCCCGCGTGAATATCGAAAGAAAGACTTTAGTTTTCATGTGCARCGCAGTGCTGTGTGGACCTTGAAAAGAAGTGGGAGCAAAAGGACTGGCAAAACGACTTGCCCGAATGATTTTGGGTGAACAGTCCAGCCTAAAAGCATGCAACAAAGAGGGGTGAAGCATCCTCACCTGGGATGATTTCGAAGATAAATTTCCCTCCTTCCTCTGGGTTGCTGGCTACCTCCTTGATGGTGCTTCCCTGGAGAGACAGGCAACCCTAGGACAAAGCAGAGCGGGAACTGTAAATACCCGTGTCGCATCTCCGCGAGGCTAACGCTGCCATGTGTCAGCACTGAGGATCRAAGTCCTTCTTTCAAAGAGATTGCAGGAGCTGGTGGCCTATATGTATATGTATATATGCTAAAAATGACTTTTCAAACAATAAGGGACACTTCTTAAATGCTAGTTTTTCTGAKGAAGTGATTCAGAGAATGAGAAAACTGGTTATTTTGATCTTTCCCTTTTTTMCTCCCTTCTCATTTTTTTTTTAACCCCTGTTGGGAGTGGAAGAAGAAAGTACAAAGGAGAAAGGACTTGGCAAAGCACTGGAGCACCCTGTTTCTGCTGYACCCGAGCAGGAAAAAACTGTTCCTTTAACACAGCATCACTTAAAATCAAAAACCAAACCTAAAGTTTGCAGGAGAGAAGTAGAGAAAAAGAAGAAAAAGGGAAGGGAAAYAAAAAAGCAACGTGGAAAACAGCCGTTTCTTTTGGACCTTCCTTCTCCCAGCTGTCGAGGCAAACAGGGGCAGCTCGGTCCCCGCTGGAGGGGACGGTGCGGAGCTGCTGGGGCACGCGGGGGCCGAGCAGCCGTGAGTCAGCACCGGAGGCTCCCGGGRCAGGAAACGAGCCTGCGCCACAGAAATGAAATTTCTCGGCGATTTCAGCCTCCTGAATGCCAGCGGGCTCCTGCGAGCAGCGGGGACCGTCAAAGGGACCAAAAGCCCGAATCGTAGCCATATCAGAATCGTTGATGGGATCAGAGAGGCTTGAAATGACCCGGGATGGTGCATCAGGGTCACGGCGAGAGCTGCCAAAAGCGCCGTGAATGACAGTCAGGGAGACTGCTCTTCCCAGTCCCCCCTGAGACTGGGCAAAGCCAGAAATAGGACCTGGATCCTGCCGGGCTCAGCCCTGTGCTTCCACCTCGAGGATCTACTGATCGCCTTCCCCTTACGAGCGTTTTCTATATTGAGATTAATTTTGCTACCAGTAACCATTTGTACAGAGAACGGCTTTTCCGGCAATGGGGAGGACCTTTCCCTGAAATTTCTCAAAACAAGGAAAAGATGGTGGATATTCAAAAAGTAAGTTACGGTATGGAGAAAATGGCTGAAAAACTAAAAAAATTATCCATATAAATTGGGAAAACAACCTGATTTCTTYGGGGCAAGTGTACCACAGTGCATACCCTGAGAAATGGTTTATAGGGGTGAGACAGAGGGCTTGTTACAGCCCRGAGGGGCTGAAGATGGGATGATGCTGCCAGAGGGCTGCGGACGTTTAAATCATGCCCAAAACTTGTGTTTTGTGCGGAGGGTTGGATGCACATTCTCCTGGGGACCTCGGAAAGCACCAGAACTGACAGGCASCGGAGCCTTCGGCAGCGGGGCAGGTTTCCTCTGGCCGCGCAGGGTGGACCGCGGCGGCGGCCGAATAACACAAACTGCATCTGCACCACTGAGCCTTCTGCAAAGGATGGAGCTGGGCCAGGTCGGGATACAAACCCGGAGGCTGAAGAGAGAGAGAATTCCTTTCCTTATCCCCCCAGCTGCCCTCTCCTGGGGCAAGAGGTCCTAAGGAAGCAGCTGCCCTTCGCTGCCRTGTGTCCAGCCCACCGCCCCGCCGTGAGGTCTGGCCTGGGCACATCCTCACACCCAGGCTATGCTGAAAGTCCTGCCTGGTTTTTTTCCTAAAAGCATCCTGTAAGATGCCTTTCCCACCAGGTGCATGGCTGAAACCTCTCCCAAAGCTCCCGTCRTCTTGTGCACCCATGGCTGCCCCTGCCATCACAAAAATGGTGGTGTACCGAGCTCTTTTTCTCCCCGGCCTGTTTCTGTTCTCTTGGAGAATGATAGCAACTCTCTAGTTGGTAACTGTTGGTTTTTTTCCAGCACCCTGTTGCTTGGGCGCAGAGGGGCCAATCCCCCAGCAGGRCTTGCAGGCATTTTAAGAATTTAAGTGATCCTGATCAGGATATCTCATCTCTGTTACTGCCCAAAGGCAGGAAACCTCCTTAATACCCGACTCCAGACCCATCCCAAACCATTTCCCCTGTGAGCAAAGTTGCAAGAAGCGGGAGACGGAGGACCGGCAGAGCCCAGTGGCCTCACCCTACCTGGGGTTTGACATCATCTTCATCTTTGTAGTAGTAAAGCTGCTGGCCCTTAAGCACGAAGTACCGCTGCTGCCAGTTCTTGACGATGGAGCGCTGCTTCTTCAGCCAGCCGATCTTCAGGGGCCGCTCCAGCGGGTTGGGGGAGGCCGGCCGGGCGCCCGCTGCCTCGCCGCTCATCACGCTCTTGGAGCGGGCTGCCGAGGGACGAGAGGGACAGGCTAGCGGGGACGCGGGGGTGAGCTGCCAGCAGACCCACGTCCCCGGAGCCTGTTTAAGCTACACCAGCGAGAGCGGCTCTCTGCCCCTGCGCTGAGCAAACTGGCTAGAGCTTTTAAAGGAAGTGGCTGCAGTATCTGTCAGTGTGTGCTTCCTTTTTCCTGCGTGGGTGTAATTGTCTTGCAAGTGAGAAGAAAATCATTAGGTGTTTTTTTTTTTAATGGGAGTGTGTGGGGTTTTTTTATACCCACCCCAAACAGCCTGCAGCAGCGATAGCAGAATGACCCGGCCTGGCTTGAAAAAAAAACTGTTTGGAAATTGCAGTTTTGCTCTGGGAGACTGTTGCCTGATGTTTCCAGTGGGGCAGTTCTCACACAATGAGGTTGGAAAGACTCCAAGGGGGGGAAAAGTGCCAGTGTGGATTTACCGGCTGGGCAGAGCAGTGTCCCCTGTCTCCTGTTTGCATCACGTAGATGAGTACCTGGTGCCACTGACCTGTGCCAGGGACCGGCAGCATGGCCCTGTGGCATCTCCAAATGCTTCTGTGATAGTAAATGCCTTGGGAGGGATCGTTTCCAGAAGGGACACTTTGATTTTTGCCTCTGGACCGGGCACTGCAGGACCCCAGTGCCAACCCAGCTGGGTAGAGTTAGCATTTATGGTTGGGGGGCAAAAATAATTATATGACTCCAGGGGAATTCAGCTTCACTGGTCTCTGCACATGGTGATTTCCTGAGGTCTCATGTCTCCCCTGCTAAAGCGGATCTGATGGCACCTGGCTGGGTCCTGCGGGTGAGGGTGGTGCAGGATTCGGGCCCCTGGGCCCGGCAGCATTTGCTGGCAGAGGGTATCGAAGCCGAGCCGGGGCCGGGGGGGAGGCGTTGTGCAATGCCGCGGGACGGGGGAAGCTGCAGCGGCCCCGTATCTCTGCCCCCAGACGCCCGCTTTTCCCCCCGAGCTGGTCAGCACAGCAGAGAGCTGCAAAAGTTGCATTCGATAGGAGTGTCGATGAATCCTAGCATGGGCCTGAGTGCAAAGGACAAGCGTAAAAAAGGAGAAAAYTAAACATCGCCTGCCGCTGCCTTGTGATGTTTGGGAGCGGGGGCCTCTCGTGCCCGAGCGGGTGCTCCCACTGCCCAGATGCCCACAGGGAGCACGAGCCTACAAAACATTCTGCACCCAGTGCTGAGCCGTTAGCAGTTGCTCCCGAGGTCAGGGGTGCTGCAGTTCAAGAGTGTGCCCAGCTTCCCCTTCTGAAATCCCCCGGAGCAAGAAACCCTGCTGCGTTTTGSCTTCATCCTTCGGAACCGGGCTTGGGTAGGGCAGCCGGAGCTCACTTCTCCCCTACAAACCTGGCACAGGATTGCAAGTCCCTTTCCAAAAATCGAAAAGGATTGTGAATCCAAAAATCAGCCTTCGAAACACGGTGAGGGTGCTGCTCGTACCTCAGCGCGTGCTGATGTGGGATGCCCCATGCAGAGGATGTGGCTGTAAGCAAGGACCTTTGAAAGGGATTCGCCAGCCAGCTCCCCTGAAAAATGCTGGTACCAGGGATTACCCTGATGGGAAACCAAAAGGGTGTTTCCAAATTGCACCTCGAGCTCTGGGCAGCTTCTTTGCTCTTTGCCAAAACATCTGCCTTACTCAAATCTCATAGATATTAATGGGATTCTCAGCAAAGTGCTCACAAGCAGCATCACTCCTCTCCCTAAATCATGTTCCTTCATGCCTTGTGGCTGCCGCCGACTCCTCRGGGGCGAGGATTTTTGGGGAATGATCCGCAGGGGTGGAGCAGCCGCCGGGAGCATGGAGGCTACTGGGTGCAGGGCACTGCCTGCCTCCGGTTTCTGCTCTGCAGAAACCMCAGCCCGTTGCCAAAGGGCAAATCCTGGCTCCAAACTAGCCCCGTTCCGCAGAAAGCAGCACTCCCACGAGCCAGCACTCTGACGCCTTCCTGAATTTTGCTGTGTGTTCTCCTATCTGATCATAGGACTTCATCTCCCCCTCGATGAAACAGAGATGCTGATATTCGCTGTGTTTAATTATCACTAACGTGTGCAGAGTGAGGTCTCCGTASCAAGCACCGATGACCACAGGGGCTTAATCTGAAGTGAAGCTGTTGCAATGCAGCTCCGTGCTCACACCCAAATGGGTGGAAATCAGGGATGCGTCTCCGTCCATCAGCTCCGTGTTCACCCTTCCCCAAAGAGCTCAGCTCAGCAGCACTGATATTCCAGTGGCACAAGTCTTGGAAGGAGGAGTCGTGTCTTTTATGAAAAATGCAATGTTTTACTACCTTTTAYTGGAGATACTAATCTTCCTCTAAGCCCATCACGGCTGCATCGGGGCTCTGCACTGTGCAAACGAAGCGACGCGGCAGGCACTGCTACCCGGGGCTTCCTCCTGCTCTCAGCCTTGAGCTTAAATTGCCCGGCCCTTGCTGGCAATAAGATTTATTCTCTCCCTCTTTGCAGCCTTTCCCAGGTGCGTAAGGAATGTGCATTCAGAGGGGTACACTTGGGTCCCCTTTCTTTAGCATCAGCCCTTCTGAAACGCCAGACTCAAGGTGCAACCGGAGGCTGTGCTTAGCGACGGCTTAGCCGCGTTCACGCACTTACGTCTGCACCAGTGGGAACACGCGGGGGTATTCTCCCTCTGCATGAGGCAGCTCTCCCTGTACTTTGGGCTCATTTAAGGCCAAAACAACGGTTTGCAGGATCCTTCTTACCCGTGATGCGAGCACTCCCCAACCACTGTCCCCACCGCAGGGCTTGTGGGGAGGCGTGGGGGGGGAGCTTGGCTTTGCAGGCAGCGAGGCTATTTTTGCCCAGCGGAAAGTTTTCTGCATTCACAAAACCAGAACTACCAAGGTTGCGGCTCCCTCCCCTACCACTTTTCCAGGTTTCTACCTTTTGTGGCCAGTGCGATGCCAAGCTCACGTGCAATGACCAGCTGAAAATTTTACACGGGGCTGGGGCGAAGCTTTTTCCCTGGCTCTCACCAGGGGTGGGCCAGCACTTGCAAACATCTCCTCCTTCACCAACACGTCCCTGCCACACTCGGCCCCGCTCCTCCTCGCCGCTCTCGCAGGGCAGGAAAGAGCCACTAAGAGCAAACGTGGTGCCCCCYGAAGCATTTCCTGTGGTAACCGCCTCCGAAGTTGAGTATTTCCTCCAAAACATCCCCGCTCTTCCTCCAGCCCTGGGGACCAGCCATAGCAGGGTGCCCGCGTCCTACTGCCTGCTCGCCGAAAAGAGGAGCCCTGCCAAAGCGTGACTTGCAGGAGAAATTGCATTGGGTGCCGCCGTGGTGTCCACAYCGACGCTGGCTCCTGCCCCAAATCCTTGTCTTGGGCAAGAGCTCTCCCTGCCATCCCCGTTGCTCCTGCCCCACAGGAGGGACGTCGGGTACTTGCAATAAAAAATAGTAAAAGCAAAAGTGCCGCAATAGGGTTTGCAGTGAAAATTGCAAATGCGATTTTCTCCTTCATTGAAATAAATAGCTTTGCGTTTTTCTCAGCATGAGGAAGCACACAGGAGCCGGCGCRCTGTCCTGGGGCTTACAAAAACTGCTTGTGCCACGGCCACGGCTGGGGACGAGGAGGGAGAAGTGTCCTGAAGGAGGAGCCAGTGAGGGTGGTGGTGACTAATTTGCAATTATTTTCCACAAGCAAGTCACGTCCCTGCTGCGCCCCTGAAGATGGCATCAGCTGGTCCCCGCAGCCAGAAATCCTGAAGCGTGAGAAGAGTCGATGCACCGAGCTGTGCCGCAACGCTCGGGTCTCTGCACACACACACAACCCTCATCTCATGGGCTCACAGCAGCTGCAAGCTGCAAAAAGCACCCAGAACTTCATCACAAGCAGATTTTCTTGAAAAAAAAGCAATTCCTGGTAACAACACGGGTTCAAGCCTGTGTCTCTACCCTCTCTGCTTCTCAGCAGCCAGCAGGCTTAGTGTCCCCTGGCCTTTTTTTCTGAGCTTCCGACTGAATTTACCCACTGCTCTGCAGCCTCTGTGCAAAAAAATATTAATTATCCTAAGAATGGGCAATGCAGAAATCCAGGATGCTCCTATGATAACTATGTGAGGATTTTTTCACCGCTGTACTGCAAACTGATGAGTGCAGGTGACGGCACCGCTTCCTCTGACCGCCTGCAAGCTTCTGGACCACCCGGGGTCTCATCCTGTACGTCGCTGTGCAACGCCGAGCCCAGCCACAGCGGCGGCCGCCGAGGACCAGCAGTGCTTCRTTTGGGGCTTTGTGTGAAGCAAATGGTTTGGCCACCCCAATGAAAGCAGCTTCAGATAGAAGTCCAAATTGCCTTCGCAAGAAAATCCAGCGACCTTGCAAGCTGATGCAAGGTGTGGGGAGGAAGAGCTCAGCACCGCAGACTGGCTTGGTCAAATCTCTCTGCTGCAGGGAGGAATCGAGTTGCCAACGTCTGCCTTGACCATGTTTTGGCACCAGTACCGGGACCACAGAGGCCCTTTGCCTCAGTGCGTGCACAAGGCTGGGCTTGTGCACCCCTTCCTCCACCGCAGCATCCTCGCCCCCAGATCCCCTCCCTGGCTGCTTGGCCCAAAACCAGGCATTGACTCTGCCGGGATATTTTGGGCACAGAGCTCACCGTAGGGATCCCTCACTCCTTCCCAAAGGCGTTCTCAAGTGGTTTTCATGCTGGAGGTGGATCCCACGGCAGAGGAGAGCCGTGCAAAGCCYGGGCAGAGGCAGGAGGTAAGTCGGGAAATCACCCAGAGAAGCCGTCCCGCGGCACAGAGCCTGGCACGGGCRTCAGAGGGCTCTTTACCGCTGGTGAGAGGAAAACAATGACGTCGGGGTGGGCGAAGAAACCTGAGCRAGAGCGAGATTGCTTCCTCCAGCCTGCTCCGCTCCGTCCGCCTCTTGGCCTGCACTTCACCTCCTGCAAGGCTTGCGCCAGCAGAATGAGCCCATGGGGTTTAAAGCCCCCCCCCCAAACCTGGATTTTGGGTGGGCAGCAGCCCCACGCTGCCAGGTCTCCCTCTCCCCCACCCTCCCGAGACAGCCGCTGCTCCAGCCCCAGAGCCACAGCCCCGGCCGGGCTCCCACAGCATCCCTCGGTGACAACTTTGCAAATCACTTCTTGCAAATCATTTGCAAACCGTCTGCTGTCTCGGAAGCGGTAGCTGGGGGCCAGGTCCCCCCACCGAGGCCAGAAGCAGSTTTGGGTCTGGGACGTAGCCGAAATTGCAGCTGGACTTGGCCACAGGCACCCCGGCAGACCCGGCTTGCACCTGAAAGGCCGAAGCAGAAACAGAAGGGCATAAAGAAACAGTCACGGTACCTATTTTTGCAGCATCCATTTTCAGGTTGAAATCCCAGTTCCGTGGCAGCTTGAGGGACATTTTGGATCAGGAGGGACTTTTTTTTTTTCAAGGGGGGCTTGCTTAGGAGATGAAATGAAGATCTGATAGTCCCGTGGGGATCCTGCACCCAGGGTGCAATCCCCCCCCCGAAAAGCGACGGCTCGGCAAGGGTTGATTTGCCAACGTACTTCCTCCTCCTTCCTCTGAGAGCGGCTGTGAACAACCCCATAAAAGTACTTTCCTGCCCTCCTTTCCTGCAAAGCTCTCGTCTGGCTTCTCCGCCGCCGCCGAGGTGATGCCGCCTTTTTTGCCCTCCTTTTTGCTMCCCCCTTTGGCTGATGCGGAGACGCGGCAGCCCGGCCCCAGCCTGCACCGAAACGTGGCTGCCCGGGGTTGCTCTCCGCACGCTGCTTGTTGCATTTGAGGAAGTGGGTGTCCTTCTCGGTGCCGTTGGTGCGCTAGAAAACGGCTCGCTGAAGGACACGGCCCAGCACGGAGTTTCGGGAAATGTTTTGCTCGGCAGCGAAGCAGGGCCGGCTGCGGCTCAGGCGGCCGGGGCCAAACGCCGCCGGACGGCGTCTCCGAGTGTCCTGATGCATCCCCACGTGCGCAGCCTGGACGACGTGGGTGTCTTCTGCATTTTCTTAYTGCAACTGCTGAATAGTCCCCACGGCTGATTTAAGGTTTTTACACCCACTTTGTAACAGCAGTATGAGCAAAATGGGGATGAAATGAGGCTGCTCTTGGAGGAAAGGCTGTGGGCATCAGAGCAGTGAGGGCCAGGGGACGTGGGCACAGACCCCACCAGGMCCACCGGATCAAGCAAAGCCCCTTTCCCTGCTCGCAACAGCGAGTGTATCCTGTTCCATCTCATTTAATGCTGKTTTTCCTCAAAAGAAACGGCCGTGCATCCGCAAAGCAGACTGCAATGCAATTAGACTGAGATGCAGCTCGCGAGACACGGGATAAATGCCACGAAGGGTTGTTGCATTCACAAACACCCAAACGGAGCRAAAAGCAGCGAGGGCAGCTGCAAGACACGGCAACGTACCCCAAGGGGCTAACGGGGGGCTCCAGCCCCCTTTCCCCCCGTGCTGGGAAAGCCCAGGCCGTGCGGAGAGGGAAGTTGCCCTGAACAGAAGCAGAAACAGCAACACGGGGAGCGCAGGCGGCTGAAAGAGGACRTGGCCACCGGTTCCCGTTCTGATTTGCAGCCCAGCCGTCATGCCTGGGATGCACCGAGCCGCTCGCAAAGGCTTTTTTTTTTTAGTGCTGTAACATAAATTGAGGATGTGCCTCTCGGGGAAGGAGCTGGAGCCTGCGCTGACTGCCCGGTCTCAGCACAGCCAGGGTGGRCCCTGGTGGGCTAATTTGGGTTAATTGCAGCTGAAAAATGAATTTGTTGCTTTGAGCAGTGACTGGAGCCAGCTCAGAGATCCCCGGCTCACATATTCCACTGCTGAAAGCCCAGGGAACATGACGGCGTGGAAAGCGATGCTATCACAACGGAGCAGCCCGGCACGTACCCAAGCCTGAACTAGATTAACCCCTGCTTTGGACCCAAACTGCCTGAATTAACTCCGTTTCTGCTGTACCCTGAGCAAAGGACCTTGAATAAGCCCTGAATTTAGCATCATTTTTTCCTCTTCTTAATAATGTCCGCAGAAAGCTTTAGGAGCTCTAGGGAGTCACGCATTTTCTCTTTTTCTCTTCAACCTGCTTTTTTATTACTATTTTTTACGGAAGCCTGGCAGCAGCTTGCGAACAGCCGCCTTTCCCCACCGGCCTGCGCGAACAGGATGTCACACGGCACTTTCCCCTCCTCCAGAAAGGAAACAGCGAGTGTTTTAGCCCCAAATCGTGCAATTCAGCCCAACGCTGTGTGGCTACAGCGCAGCAGCTCAGCCCTGGCACCCCAAAACAGCCCTTCGCAAGCACCCAGGGAGCTGCTTCGGCTGCCTCCTGCTTGCTCCCGTTGGGCACATGGTGGCTGCCTCCAGGTTTGGGAAAGGACATCACAAGATTGGGGKTTTTTTTCTTAGTAATCAAGCTGGGCAACCTGCTCCTGAGCCRAATGCCCCAGGGGAACCTAAAAAGGGCAAATCTCAGCCCATAAAGTTGTTTTTACGTCTCTCTTCTATCCGGATCTCATGGAAAATGTGTCTGGAYAGAGGGTTGCACGAGACCTGCTCGCACAGAGGCAGCCCTGGTTTGAGGCTTACTGTCCTTCTGGGTACGGAGCACAGCTGGCACCAGGATTTCCACCGGGAATTTGCAGGTTTTTTGATGTTTGATTTAATTAAATTGGCACAGGATGGGAGAAAAAAGGAGGGATCTTCAGCCGAACAGCTGAAATGCGAGCAGGGATGCAGACAGAGGCTGTCAGATGACGCGTCTGAGTCACTGCAAGGCGCGGGCACGCACGCTGCCCTGCTGCCGGCCGGCTCGGCAGCTGGCCGAGAGGTTTCACAGTCCGTTTTCCAAAAGATTTAACACCAAGGGATCTTTCAAGGCCTCCCGGTAATGGCATCTAATTGCTTCATAGGACTGCTGAATATTGCATGGTGCTGCTCAGCCATTTTCTGCTTAACTGGCCGACTCCTCCGAGGGCGATGCGTTGCAACGCGAGATTTGGGGCTTTAATTTTGCAAGGTTGCTACAGAGGAAGAGAGGGCATCGTATTTTGTTGTTGTTGGAGGATTAATTGGTCTGAAAATGCCCACGCAGTGTGACAGGAAGCAAAAAGAGGGCTGCTGATGGGTTGGGTTGGCKTAGCTGATAAGTCAAAAGCAGTCAAAATAACACGAGAGCTAAAAATAGTAGRTTTTGCCGGGTAAACAGAATGATTCTGCTCTCCTAACCCCAYGCAAGTCCGGAGAAACAGCTGAAATGAAGCAATAATTTATGCTAAGTGGAACTCCAACAGTTTTTCACATTCCCAATGAAATCTTTAGGGCAAAATGAGCTGATCCACAGGGTGCAGCGGTGCCAACACGTCCCTCATCTTCGATCAAGATGGGCCGGTATGATCTGATTGCAGCTTCCACTACACAGCACCCTGGAAACGCAGCCGTTTCTGTCCCCTCGTGCAGGACACAGATGGTCCAATCCTGCCCGCGTGCTCAGCCCATCTGCAGCCTTCATGTGTGTCTTTGCCACTACCAGGTCTGCTCTTAGGAAGATCCCCGAGGAAGGATTGCTACGGGACGAGGAATGGGGGAATCTGAGTTTAAAACAGACCAACCCGCATTACAGAGCACAGAAGGGAGGTTTTCAGCATCTCACCCACTTGCCRACAGCGCTGAATAAAACTCCACTACAGATAATGGAACTTATATTTATTTAACAGTAACATATAGTATATAAATAGGGTAAATACTTTAAAATATACAATATATCACATTTGGACATTCRGTCAAAGAAAGGCAACTCTACATGTGTAGCTAAAACATTAATCAAAAGAACAATGCACAGAGAAAGAAGCAGATGGTAGAAACACATCAGGTCTGGAGAACAGGAGCACACAAAGATTACAGTAGTACAAAATGCAACTCCGGGGCTGGTTACAGAGGGCAGGAACCACGGGAACTTTCACGCGATGCTTTTTGTGCCAAWCGCCTGTCCCCAGGAGGGTCGGGATGGGCTGTACGGATGCTTCCCACACAGCTTGGCCCTCCTCCTGTCATACAGAGCCGCTCAGAGAGGGYGGGGGAGGAAGGAGATGCCAGGATCCCACCGCAACCATGCTCGGGGGAACCCGCTGCACACATCGGAAACAGGAGACATACCTTGGAATATAAGATACCGGCATTTCACAACCTGGTGCCAAGCGTTAGCTGATGCTACCGGATTTCCAGCTTCATGAGCCGCACAGGGTACCATAAACCCCAGGCAACGGCTGCCCCTTCAGATCAGGGCCAGCAGGCTTCTGAGCCCATCACCCCAAAGAGTATCTAAATAACACATGCTGGTCAGCACAGGACACGACACGCTATGCAGAAACGAGGTTTTGATGTTTCGCTGAGCACTGCAGGCCACGGTCTGACGGTGCATCTGATCTGCAAACCAATTTGGGCTACAACCAGACTTGGAGACGTGAATTCTATCAGAACACGCCAAGTGCTCGCCTACACAGACCTAGCCCAGCCGTGCCTGCTCAGGCTGTGGATCAAACCAGCGTCCGACCCGTATCGCTGAATCAGCCACCAGCAAACAAACACCGTGAACGTTTAGAGCCACCCCACCAGCACAGCCAGCTTCTCGTGCTACGCAAAAGCAGCTTTCTAGCCACGCGCCATCCCTATGCTCATTAAATACGTTCATGTCCCTCTCTGCCTGTTCCAACTGGAAAAGCAGCGACTGCTCGTGAAGAGGCGGTTCCCACCCCAGCCTGTCCCCTGCCAGGCAGCAGTCGTACCCTCCCAAGCTTCACACGGCCAAATCCTRCTTTTCTCTTCCTTCCCACCCAAGCACACGCGCCTGATCCGGTACCTCCCCCCTTGCTGGTCTGCTGCTCTCACAGTTATTTCCCTCTTGCTGAGCACAAGCAGGAGGAACTTCTCCGGTTGTGGAGTCCACGGTAAACAAAAACTACTGTGCAATGCCGAGCTCAAGCCCTGCGGCTGGAGAAGACTTCATGTGAGCATCCCCGCCTCGCCTCCCCTAGACACCCCTGCTTCAGTTTGGCCTCTCCAGCAGCACTAGCTACATCAGCCTCCCTCCAAACCTAAAATCTTGTGAGAGCTGCAGCGTGACCAAGGTCCTGCAAGGCTTAATGCAATGAAAAGAGGCGCAACGTGTCTTGCTACACATCCCYTGGCATCACAGTTAACTCCTTTAGGGACAGCCGGAGCTGGTAATGTCAGCTTTGCATTTCCTTTAACTTTCTAAGTCTAGCTTGAAATATCTACRGCAAACTAAAGCCACTCACAGGCTGGGCTGATGGGGAAACCCCACCAAACGCTCCCTCAGCCAGCACACTGTCGCTAAGGGCTGAGTAGTACCACCACATATATTCCTACCAGCGGTGCRGAAGGGGGTTTGCCACCCACAGCTCTCAGCCCGACAGAGGCCACGCTATGGTCCGCACCAGTATTTCTCAGCAAGACCAGCCATACAGCTTGCGAATAATCTTAACAATCCCCATCTCCCTCCCCTCCTCCTCCGTTTCTCAAACGCAYGCGCTGCTCCCATTCGGTTCACCCAACTTCAGTGCGGGATGCTAAACGCCTTCCRCGTAGCTTTACCCTTCATGATCAAAACAGGCTTGGAAGTCCACCCTTTAACTGCGCTGCTGGGAAGGAAGCAAAAATAAAGCTTCGAGCTCACCAGGAAAGCCACCCACCCACAAGCATTATTCCTGCTGCCTCTCTCCCAGCCCTGGGAAGCCACTGAACGCAACTGCTTCGCCCTCCGGTGTCCACACCCAGCACTACACCCTTCCAAAGCCCCACATGCCACTGCAAACCAAAAGCACGCAGRAAAGCTTTGCGTTCCGTTTTTGCCCCACTAATTACAACTAAAGAGGTATAAAAGGTTCAAAGCAAGACGAGCGGGAGACTAAAGACCCCTATGAAAAAATTCTTAATATAAAGAGCTGTACACTTTWGTAATATTTATCAACACTACAGCTTCTTCTGATGACCCAACAGTGCACTACAAGGGATTTTGGCAGATGTTGGCAACAGGCAGGGAGAATCCAGAAAAGCACCAGCTTGTCTCACCCCACAGGGCAAACTACTTTTCAGGGACTTCAGAAAACCCCGTCACTTCCAGACATTCCCTGGAGCCTGCGCACTCCCCGCAGGTGCCCTCGCTTTGCCTAGCTGAACTCAGCCAAATCGTCATGAAACGCAGACCAAACATTCTCCCTGGGCAAAGCAAGATAGAWGCACCTTAATTCTCCCCTCCAATTTTGAAATTAGGGGCTTGGACCAATATCCTCTTAAGTCCACAGAAAATAAATCCCTGCCTAATTCAAGCTGGAAGGGAACGGTCTCCACAACTAGTCCAGGAAAGCCTCTGCGTACACCACTGGCACTGACCAAACGCAATCCTGAACTGGCTCCCTCGTAGCCGTCCTGACTCCCGCCAGAAGCCAGCACCTTTGCCAGCACCACGCTGAAAATACTTTGTGGAAACAGACCCTTCTTCTCTGCAGYCTGCGCTTTCGACCAAATACCTGTATTTGCAGTACAACGGGCACARACTTCTGCCCAGTGGTTCCTGTTTAGGGAGATGAAGCAGAGCTTACCACACAGAGTCCTACAGAAATGTAAGAGAGGGGTTGGCATCTGTTAACGTATTTACACGAGCTCTCTCGCTCACTCAGGGTAAATGAAAGCAATGGCAGAATCAGAATATGAACTACGAAGTATTTTCAGGTGTTTTATTTCCCGTCGATGCTTAGCTAGCGTGCAGCGTGTACATGTCTCCATATGGGAGGTGTCTGTGTATAAGGTTTATGTCAGCAACTGTTTGAAAACAGCAATGTACTTCTGTATTATCTTTCCCTGTCACTCGTTCCCCAGGTTAAAATAAGGTAAAGTTTGTCTCTCCCATGCGCAAACTATGGAAAGAAGTAAAATCAGAGTCACCTTGTGTTTGGGAACATTGCGTAAGGTGTAAACCAGGGATATTTTCACTATCTGATCACAAAAAAAAAAAAAAAAAGAAAAGTTTTACAATCTTTAGGGCTCTCATTTTTAAATAATAAAAAAGTATGACAAAATAAAGGAAAGTACTTGGATAAAACTTGCAACTATTAAGTACAAACTATTTATGACAAGATTTAGTAAGTGAAGCAGGACAGAAGCCTGCAGGTAAATGAATCCAGACTGAAATGCAACATAGACCGTGATAAACTCAGCAGCACGACATCTAGAACTCAAGTAACAAACAGGTGATAGACATGATCCCTGAAAGAAAAAAAAAATACCCAGCTGACAGCACCAGCAGGGTGCTGGAGCCCCAGCCAGCAAACTTCAGAAAGAAAAATCAAGTTGGAAACTGCTCTCCAAATTAGTTAAAATATCCCAGTGCAGGGTTTCCAACCATCTAGAAATGAAAAAGTGTGGTTCAGTGTTTCTTAAAGGTTATCTGATGGGGGAAAAATGAACCAAGTTATTTAAAGGGTTGTTCTTACTTGGCAGGAATTACTCGATGAAACTTGAATGTTCTTTAAAACCTATTTACTCGATTCAGTTTTGAAGCAATTCGAACCTCCCACATTCCCACAAGCAACTACCAATTTCTTGACTCCTTGTCCCCAGTCTACTTCTGCTTTAATTGATTATAAAAATCTTATTTGCCAAAATATCAGCCATAAGGAGGGAATGTGAGAGGCGCTGCAAAAAACAGCAAGTGAAAACAGATGCACGTGCCTGGCTGGGCAGAGGAAATACGGCTGGATTAGTACAAGACCTTCTTCCAATTAACAGAGCCTTGTGCTCACCGTGCAGTCTGCAAGGAGACTGCACACAGGCATAAACGTGGCTTTCTGGGAAAATTAACACTGCATTCACAGTTCCCGCCGGAGAAAATGATGGTCCCCAGAGYTGCCATCGTGCACGCAGCGGCCAGGGGAGCTGCACGGCTTCGCCCTCCCTGCGGGCTCCCCCGCGCAGGGGCGGTTGCACGGCCAACGCTTTGTGTATTCCCAGCATAAACACACTCACAGGAAAAGTTCGGCTCTGCCCACACGCATCGAAGGTTAAGAACAGACCGTGAGGACAGTCGTACCCTCCTACTTCACCCAACAGTCCTTCCAAGCCTTAACGCCTTTTCAGCTACAAACCCAAGATTTGCTCATTTGAACCAAAGCTATATAAATATATTATTTWAAAAAACCCACAAATGCAAACATTTACCAAGAAAGGAAGAAAAGTTACAGTGAAATGAGGCCTTGTTATTGTCTTADATCAGGCAAGCCAGGAATTTCCTCRAGGAGGCTTGTCTGTTTTCAGTCCTRTTCCAATTGCCCGGCTGTCTATGCGTCCTCCAAACTACCTAACATACCCTTGTCAACAAGGTGTGCTTTTAGCGTGTTGAAGATGTGGAGCTGCTGGTCTGGCCGCAAAGTTAAGAACTGCTGGATCAGTTTGCTTGGGTTAGGACCTCTGAAACACAAAAGAATCATTATTAATAAGTCACACATTGCTAAATCTCAATGATCTGGGAACCCAAGTGCAACTTCATCAAAATAATAGGCATAAAAGTAAGAGCCATGTTGCCCATTCCTTCACCAGTTCTACCCAGGGAGCTTAACTCCATCTGAGATGTGGAAATGGATTCCAAAGGCACAAGATGCTGAACTGTAAACAAAAAAACCACCCCAAACCCAATCTGTTTCAAGAGGGTTGTGCATGCTCCCTTATCAGCAGATGCTCCCCCTCAAAAATCAAAGCAGCCACATAAAGACAGTTCCTCAACTCCTTCAGTACATCTTTTATGCACCTACAGGCTTTCTTATATGCTTGGCTACAGAATACTTGTTAATGCTACAAAATTAGATTTTTCTGGTTGTTCAGCTCTGGAAACCCTGATCAAGATTCACAGGGATGCAGAAGGGACATGGAGGAGTTTCAGACAGACTGGAATAACAGACCTTGGGAAATAGGGGTTGTGTTTCCAGCTCTGCATGACCCTGCTAAAAGATGCTTCCCTTCTTCAAGCCTCCATTTCCCCTCTTTCTTTGTCTTGTATTTTTAGATGTTAATCTACTGGGGATAACAACTGCCTCTTATTACAAGCCTGTACGTCACTCCAGTTTGACAGGGCCCCCAAACTTCACCGCCAGGCAGTAAATACCTGATAAAGCTTGCGATGTACACGTTAACAAAGGTGGCCATCAGGTACTGACAGTCAAAGCGGTCCATGATACCTCCGTGCCCTGGGATTGTGTTGGCAAAGTCCTGTGCAAAGCAGAAGGGATTGTATTTAGCAGTCTCAAATGCCCATTACCTCTACTTGCTTACGTATCTCTATGCACGACACTCATACCCTTGCTCTAATTCTTCCCAGAAGGCAAAAGTCAGACTAAGATGACATTTTGTGTAATCTCTCCCTAGTTTTAAGAGTTGTTCCTTTATGAAGACTATCAGTGCCTGAGAGACATCAAGGCTTAACTCAGATCTGTCACTCAAAGGTCAAGGAAGGCTAATGTTTACCCCTTGCAACGCTGTCTTGCCTTTCAAGGCATCTTAACCTAAAATGGACTGTTTATACGTAAAACCAGCCTGCAAGACATCAAGGGAAGCCTCAGATTGCAAAATTTCCTGACTGGGTCTTTCTTCCTCTACCTCAAGTTCTGCATCAAAGCAGGGTTTAGAATATCACAGTTGAAATTTTAACATCTCTCCCCATTCAGTCAAAAAAACTAGATCCCGCTCCAGCATTTTATCTGTGACTGAAGAAACCTTCTCTCCCTTCCCAAAGTTCACAGCCTGCCACTCCTTGGAGCGCAGGGACTGCTGAGAGTGGTAGCAACCATTTAGTCTTTCCTTTCTAAAATGTGCATTACCTTGACCATCCTCACCTTGATTTTGAAGGCCCTTTTAAATCCACTAGCAAAGAAGCCTCCGAATGGCCCGATGAGGGAGGCGAAAGTAGACAGTGCGATGCTGTGGATTTGGAAGGGGTACATCCGGACTGTCTTCTGCAGGGAGAAAAACAAGCCAGAGAAGGATTTTCAACGAGAACAGCAGTGTCCACCGCTTGCCCCTCTTTCTGTGCTCTCCAGGCTTTAGACCAGTTGGTTTTCAAGTGGGTTTATGTCCCACCAGACTTGGGACACTTCCTTTGGACCTTCAACCAACATGGATCACCACTAAATTCCCCCTTTTTCTGGAAGTACCACCACCCCTTGTCATGTTCCTTCAAAGACCACCAAAATGAAGCCCTGATGTCTTTTCTTGGTGTTCCTATCCCAATAAATAAGATCCGATAAASAGAGAGAGTCCTACCCAGCCCACCACGGACTGCAGCACCAAGGGGATGTTGTACTCCTGTAGCTGGAACAGCTCGGATGGCTCACAGTCCACCGTGAAGCTGTTGGTGTCGTTGTTGAACTCCACCGGACAGGTGAAGCACCGGTACCCAGACATCACGTAGGACAGCTTCAAGGAGAGAGAAAAAGAGACACGGCAAGAGAAAGCAGGATTAATATTTTCCTGGGCAATGTGGCAGAGCCGGTCTGAAGGGAAAARGCCACTCAAGGAGACACGGCGAGGAGGGAGCCACACTCCCAGCTTSATTAAGAAGATTACTCTCCTGAGAAGCAGTAATTGGCTAAAGGCAGAGTAAGCATTTTCGTTTAGTAAGCGCATCTGTTCAGCAMGCAGTGATGAGAGCCCCGTACAAACAGGCTGAGACAGGCTGCACCACTTGGCTGAGAGGACAGAAACAGACACAGAGATCATCATAAAGCCAGGTAAGAATATTCCAAGAGCACTGAATTCCCCCCACAGCCCTTGAAAAGATGCACAGCATTCATCCAACAGCAGAAGAAGAAAGTTTCAAGGGCAATTATTGTAATGAACATGTCACAGGGTCTAACCAGGGACTAAAAACTCCCTCCACCTCCAGGATGTGCGCACAGCACAAAGCACAGCCATGGCCCAGTTCAAATCCTGGTCGGTAAGGAAAACGTGGAGCCTTTGACAAGAGCTGGGAGAGTTTAAAGCTTGACTGCGCTTTTTGGACAAAACTCTGTCACCCTACGAAGGGAAAAGACCAATGAAATAAGCACCATGAGTGCTACTTACCAGCAATCCAAACAAAACGGTGGCAAAAAATCCTCCAATAAAACCCTCCCAGGTTTTCTTCGGGGATAGCTGCCAGAGAGAGAGGGAGAGAATTACAAACTGTACATCTCCGCACACCGCTGCACACCTACACAGCCTTTCTTTGCTCATGAATTGCTGAAGCAAATAAAAATCCGTGCCAACAACCAACAAATAAGTGTTTGGTCAGAACTTGACACYAACATCTCGGTCTGAAATGGCTCATTTCACTTCACAGCCTCRAAGATTGGGACGCGCACTGAGTTTAATTTGGAGGCTTGCTTCAGACCCACAAAAAGCCACAAAATTGGATATGAGGGAACACGGGACTAAGACCCAAAGAAGCAAAATGCGTGTTTTGTCCACCAAAGCGTTACGAACCTTGATGAGTGGGGTGCGGCCGAAGAAGAACCCAAACATGTACGCCATGATGTCATTGCAGATCACACAGGAAATTGGGACGATGAACCTGGATAGGAGAAGAATCAAACCATTGGAAAGTGCCAAGATCAGACAACTCCAAGACTTAACCAAATGAGCAGCTGCTTCCTAAGATGCTTCGCAGTGCCATCACATCAACATCTCCCCCTCCAATGCAATGCAAGGAGCAACCACTTGAAGCTCCTAGGGAAATCTGGGGGGTTACTCCAGTGCTCCGGACTAAAAAGCAGGTCGTGTACCCAGAACGGCCTGTTTTAAGCACATTTTCTTTTGCTACACGTGACATGCTGTTAGACAGTCACCCCCTTTACCCCCCCAACGAGGCTGCATTTTAGCTGTCGGCGGGCGGCTCCCAGAGCACTCTGGGCTGGTTGTGGCACGCAGGGGAACATGCAATCTTCAAGCGGACAAAATTAGTTCCTGGCACTGCTGGTTTTGGGAGGACCACCAAAGGGGCTTCCCCTCCGCACAGCAGCTGGAGTAAGGTGGCAGGTTGCAATCTCCTTCCTTTCACGGTGCTGCTGTTAACATGATGCTGACGGCACTGCCCCAAATCAAGTGTCGAGCAGCACTTTCCCGTCCATTTGCTAGAGGTGGGTATAAAAAGAAAGCATCTACACAGGCCTGACGCTGCCTGAAAGGTCCCTGCACCCCACAGCAATTTTCAGATGCTTCTTTACAACTCTCTATACTGCTCAAGTAGCACAAAGCAAGTCCTAAGTCACTGAGGTATCACTCAATTTTTTGCTTTTCTATTCTGAACAGGTTGGTCCCGCACAAGAAGCACCTTCTCCTTGGCCATTTGKTTTTTTTAAAAGAACAGTTTTAACTCAAAACACGGTCATTCGTTTCAGGCTGCGGAAATCAAAGCAACTCAGAACGYACGGCAACTCACCATATCATTCCTTCAAACAGGTTGTGAATGATGAGGTGTGACTGGGTAACAACAATTAGCAACGTCACATGGGTCCATCCAAACTGGAAGAGAAGACAGCATGCAGTCCAGCCTGCCTAGAGACACTGCCCATACGCATCTCCCTGTTAGCTGCCTCTCAGGGAGAGAACGGCTCATGCACCTGTGCATTTCTAGCATGCACCTTCACCACRGCAAACACCAAGAGTCACGAAGAGCAGGAAACAGTCGCCCGTAGTAATTTATGGGCGTGTTCTTCAGCTCAAGCCCAGTGGTGACCTTCATTGGGAAGACTTCTGCTGGACCAAATGCTCTGTAGCCCATCCCTATCCCACACATCTCACTCAGCCTTCTGACTATATAAGAAGAGAAGACTGACAGATACCCAAGGCATATCCCTGTGTGCTGAATATACTGGAAAGCAAAACTAGCTGCAAAACTGGCTGTGTTAACAGTCAAACACGAGCAATGCCTTACTGATCGTTTGGGACAAGGGGGACACAGCCAATTAACCCTGGCGGTGATCYGCCCTCAGGACAAGAGTCAAACAGCCTTGTGCAGTCCTCTCAGCTTGCAGAAAGTTTCTTAATAGCATCCACAAGTGCAGAGAGAAGAGAATACATGTTTGCAGGGAAATTCGGTCAGAGCCGCCTTCCTAAAAATACAGTCTGCTCACAGTAACTTTTCTTCCGGGCAGCGTTACAATGCACAGCCAGCACAGAAG
Organism: Oceanodroma leucorhoa; assembly: GCA_030449065.1. Lineage (NCBI taxonomy): Eukaryota > Metazoa > Chordata > Aves > Procellariiformes > Oceanodroma > Oceanodroma leucorhoa. Next base: position 530,788 of record JASVER010000191.1, on the reverse strand, counting down.
CATCTACCGACACGCAGTCCTCTGCACAACATTTTCAAGCAGCCTACACTATTCGTTCTTCTGCCTCCAACTGGGGGCAGGCAGGAGCTGCATTTAACCTTACCATGTAGAACTGGAGGCGATAGTGTTTCTTCACCAGACTCAAGACAAACATGCAGAAACCTGATGAGAGACAGAAGGAAAGTAAATGGTGGGAATGTGTCTTCAACAGTAAGAAATACTTTTTTTCCCACGACATTGCACAGCTCCTTAGGTTCTTTTTTTGAGTAAAGCAGTAATGCAGAGTGGGAAAACACACTACTATGGAAGTCACAAAATTCCTTTGCCTACAAGCAGCACTTGCACAGATGAACAACCAAGCCCGGCTGTCCCGTACAGATTAGGGAGTCTTCTTCTAGRGAGCCTCATGTAAGAGATTTGCCACCACTACTCTAACCATGCAGCCAAGTTACAGCATCACCGAAGAGCAGAGATAACTCACTATGGATACTGCATTGGACACAATACTCAGGACAAGAGTAGTTCAAGGAGATTTCTTCCCTCCAGCCCAGACAAGATTAACCAACAGAAAATGTGGTCTCTACCTGTTAAGTATAGGGTGAAAGAAATGAAGCGGTGGTATTTGCTGAGAATTCGCAGGGGCTCCTCTCTCTGAACCAGGGTGAAGAAATAATCTGTCACAGTCTCGCCATAGAAAAAGTAGTTTACGCAGAGCAGGAAGTACCTGTGAAGGATGCAGATGCTCGTCAGCAGGAACCCTAAAAGGCTTCTGGAGAAACACAGAAAGTGACTGATCCCTACGGTCTTTGCATTGCTCTGGTACACTGCAAACAGGCCTTCTTCAAGTGACGGCCAGAACTTTATTGCCCCCAGTTTAGAAGTGTCACCTTCATTTAAACTAGTGGCTGCATCACTCAGCTCCACTTTGCGATGGATCACACCATCCAGCTTCGGTTGTGGCCTTCTGATGCACAAGGACTTTCTGCCTTTAGATGGCACTCCTCACCAGGCCTCTGCGAGCTCGTGCACCCTCAAAACACACGCTCTGTGCTTCCTGAAAGCATTGCTCCTGCCCTCTGCCCAGCCCTTACGTCCCAATGTTCATTCCTGTTTCACAGCCCCCTAAAACCTCCCGTCCCACCCATGCAACCGCGTCTGTCTCTAAGCGGTGACGCCTGTCAATGCCGTCCCTTGCACAGATCATGGGATTCAAATCTCTGCGCTTCATTAACAACCGGACAAAGTGTATCAATACGGGCTCTTTCAAGATATTGATCTATCAGGATTTGTCGGGGCTTCTCCTTTACGAGAGCTGCTAACACATGACACTGGTCAACGCAGAGCAAYCCCGAGGTCTCTGGTTTGGAGGCAGCCAGATAATCCCCTTGCTGCCTGTCTGCAGCGAGATGAAGCGTTACTGCTGCACACCAGCCTGGGGAGGGGAGCAGCCCCCCCACTCACCAGCTGAGCGTCCTGAACCAGGGCAGGTCATACGAGTGGTACACGTTATAGCCGATGGTGATAATCTCATGGAAGCATTTGATCTGGACACACATCACCTGCACAAAAAGACATCCGGAAGCTGTAATACRTGTTGGTTAAACATCTCTTTCCTCAAGGAGATAAAAAGCATGCATGTGCAGAGCAAAAGGTACTTTAGCAGTCGCTATCAGTCTGGCARGAGTCTCCTAATCCAACACGGGAAGCTCACCGTGTTGTTTTTCCCTCCTCTTTCCTCTGCAGGAGGTTTCTAACAACCCCWTGTATTAGTTTCAATTGCAGCCAAAAGCTGACCTCCAGGGCAGGYGGTCACAGATTCCTTCCAGGTTTCCTCCATGGAGAGAGAAATCCAGCAAGGACCTCTAAATAAAGACCTCTAAAATATGAGGCTCTGGACTGCCCCCCCCCCCCAGTAATGGTCCCAGCAACCCTCCCCCCTGCCGCTGTGAACGTCAGGGTATCTCTCTGGAGCACTTACTATCGTCATTAAGACCATGGGTCCCAAGTAGATGATGATGAAGAAGAAGGTGATCATTGCCAGCGTRAGGATGCCTCTTACCCACCAATTCTTCCATCTAGGCCATAGAGAAGGAAAGATGTTAGAGAAAGTCAAAAAAAAGCAAGGAAGCAAGACAGCATTTCTGTTCTTTGCACATCACACGAAGAGAACTGAGTCCTGGAAAGCCCAAGTTTCCTCTCAGTGCTGCAGAGAGATCTTGATCCCCTGATGAAGGCMTGGTTGCAGCAGCTGCAAGGCTACAGCTCAGCTCAGTCTTCCCGGCTATGAACTTCACTAAATGCAGAAAGCATYAGCCAGGTGGAGAGCACCTCCAAGGGCACCGAAACGGGGCAGGAGAGCATCTGTTCCTGTTCTGCTACAGGTTTCCCACATCTTGGACAAGCTGCGTGATAAATTCCAATAAAATGGGGACCATTACCCCTCTCTGCACTTCTTTTCAAGAGGAGACATGGGCCCTGGCGTGTTGTACCCTCGCTACTCTCCAACAGATCCTGCCTTGAGCCTCTCCTATCCTCACAGCACACCCAGGAGAGACACTTTCTCCCGTGATAGGAATAAGATGCAATTCCCCCAAAGCAGTCTGTAGAGAACATTCCCAGTTTGTTCTTAAATCTTGTCCTTATCAGCATGCTTTTCTCATGCATTCCTGCAGAAGTAGGTTACGCTAGCGGTTAAAAACCAYTACAGTTGAAGTCTTCGCTGCGAGTGCTGTCAAAGCTAAACGCAACTGTCTTCTGCCCCACCCAGGCCTCTTTTCACCTGCCAAGACCAAGCAGGCAGCGAGGCGGCCCTCCCACAGCACTCCTCTGCCACCGGTCCTCTCCCACCGTTCTCCCCGCTAGCATCGCCGTCATCTTCCGTTTCCCGCGGCCTCGGGGGCACCTTCCTGCTCGCACGCCCGGGAGGGGAGCGCAGCGCTTCCGAGAGCCGCTCGGTCAGCTTCCAGCAGGCACTGCTGGGGGTAGGAATGCCGCCGCGAAGATGCAGGGGCCCTGGCAGCAGAGGGGAACGATGCTCAGCGAGCGCTACCTTGAGGACAGGTTGGAGAGAGCTCTGTTCAGGACCTCTGGAGTGTCATCCGACGTCGGCACCGGGGGCGATCCTCCAAATTCGGATTTGCTTTCGCTGTCTGAGGCTGTCTCTCCATCCAGCTTGTTCTCAGACTCTGATTCCTGCAAGTTAAAGACAGACAAAGAGCTTTACTAGACACAGTGCTGGCACTCTTTGAAGAAACTCAGACCAACCCACTGGATGCAACACCTACCACCACTCTCCTCCTGCATAAATGAGAGAAAGAGGAGAAGAAAATATTCTGGGTATCACATGGGGTTATACCCATGAGAAACAATGTCAAGTGGTTTASGTGACATACCCGACGGGGTTTAGTCTCCATCAGTCTCAGCAGCAGCTACAGAAAAGGATCTGTTCCCTCTGAACAGTTAAAGATGCCTCGCAGTTGATTAAGAAGTATCTCCAAGTGCGGCAAGTGCTTAAGGGACACAGGCTTGTTAGCAGGAATTTTTACAAGGTCTCCCAATCCCCAGGCAGATCTCCAAGTATGCAACATTGCCCGAGTGAGACAGAAAGAAAGGCCTCCAAGTAGACAGGCTCAGGGCTTCCAGACAGACTTTTCAAGTGCTGACTCTACATGTGGACACTAAAAATAACACCGAGCCCATCCTCAAATAGCTGAAGAGGAAGAGCAGGGCTTATCGCTCAGGCCCAACCATCCTCTCTGGCCACAGAAGAAACCTGATGTACTGGAAGGAAATACACGTGCTCTCCCCGCCCCTTGTACTGCTCCAGCACTTAGCTCAAAGTCCTGTATTTAGGGGGTAAATAAACACAAGCGAGGCAGGAGGTTGCTGCAGGCTCTGCAACAGGCCAGTGGTGGAAAAAGGATTACGAACGACCTCCTGGCTCCCAGGCAGTCCCATGCCCTCTCCCCAGCGGCAGTTTTTCCTCCCGTCCAGCTCCTGAATAGAGAACGAATCCAAACTTCCACGTTTTGCCCCTCATTTCAGCGGCAGAGCTTCATCCTGCTCCTCAGTCCCTGAAGCAAGGAAGGAAAATGCCTCTCCCCGGGGAGCGCTCGTGCATCGGGCAAGGCAGAGCCCATGCATTTGGCCTCAGACCGTGGGCTGTTTTAAAACTCCCGGAAAAAAGAGTAAGGAGGGAGCCAAGCTGACAAAAGCTGGGAGCTCTGCAAAGCGACTTCATCCCTTTGGGCTCCCAGGCAGCGCTGCCCCGCGCTCGGAGAGGGGGGACCCCCACCAAAACAAGCATCTGCTGGGACCGGGGTGGCGTAACCAAACCGAGGGGTATTTGTAGTTCACTAGAGCAGCAAGACTTGAGTAGCTCCCTTCTTTAAGGCAGGAAAAGATAATTCTTCCCCAAGCTGGGATGTATCAATGGCTGCAGGCCAGGTTCTTAAAACAGACGAGGACAGCTAGACACCGTCAGGTGCAGGCAGCTAAAAATACGACGGTGTTGTCAGAGATGGCTTCCGGGGACGAGCGAAGCACCGGCCGCCGCACCGCTCACACCCTGCATCGCCTCCTCCTCGCCTTGCTCCGCGCTCACTTCTTTCTATTCCCATCGACTGGGAAGGAAGAGGAAAGCAAAACTAACCACCAGCACCCACGTGGGTTTGGAGAGCTGGCAAAGAAATGCAACTTGGCTTTTTTTTCCAGCTATTTTTTAACTGACCTGTAAAATCCACTTGTCCCTCAGACTTCAGTGAGATTTAGTGCCGTTTAGCTGGGAACACACAACAGATCAAATCCATAAGGCAGCTGCAAATGGCAGCAGGCAAAAACACTAGGAATGATAAAACTCCCTGAAGACCATGAGTTTGGCATCCTATAGCAGAGCACAGGTCAGGGGCCCTGTTCTCGAGCAGATTTTGGGAAATCAGTGCACTGTATTTAGCTACAGTCTGTACCTCCCATTGCAATGCTTTCTCTACRCTTTCTCCAAGAAAAGGATTCTCTGAAGAATTCCCCTGTGAGCAATCTAAGTAACAGAGAAAAGCTTCAGCTCCAGCCTGACCAAACTCAGTTTCTCCTTCTGATCTTCTAGATTATGTTTAGGAAATGAGGGCTTTCCTTCTCTTGTTGCACATTTCTAAAAAAGAAAAATYAATGTGACTGATTCAAACCAAATGGGCAAGGAAGTGCTTAGGTACTTAGGGCAACCACCATCATCTGTATAGGCTAAAACCAAAAACCTCAAGCAGATTTCTAATGCAGTCCAAGTATCCATCATCTCATGCAAGCCCCGGGCTCGCCAGCCACRCAATAAAAGGACTAAGCATTGAAACGAGGAAGAAGATCCAAGCCAGCATCCCTGCCTTTTATTCCCCAAAGCACTAACATTGCAAGGCTAAGTGCAAAGCAGGCAAATTATTCCTTGCCTGTAGTCCARAGGATCAGAAGTTTCGCAAAGCGCTCAGAGACCAAAAGAAAGGGAAAGAGCACTGATGCCCTCCTCCCTTCCACTCCTGGCCAAGAACACGAAGGATGAAAGCGACTGCATAGCTCAGGAGACAGAGGAATCTGATGTTGCAACTGAGCTAATCTAACAGCTGCTGGAACGGGCAGTCCCCATCTCTGCCGTAGCCCAGCCGATGATTTCTTGCGCTAATTGCCAAGACACCGACGTTGCGGCTAAATCGATGTACACCGCATCACCAGTTACCCGATTCACCGATYTCAGTGCGACGCCCGACCAAACCTCGGGCTGCAAAGTGTGTTTTGGTCTCCAAGAGCAGGAGCAAAGCCTCGCTGGACCAGTCCAACGGYGCATGCATCCCGCTGTTCCCCTCTTCATCCTCAGCCCTGGGAACAGGAGAGGTTGTGCAACAGACAYGCAGCACCCACAGCTCCAACAACCATTGCCACGTTATTTCCAGAGAGCGCAAAGGCGGCAAGCAAGAGGTTTGTCAAGATAAAGGGATGTTGTTAGGGTTCGACGTTAAATGTAGGACTCATTCCTGCCACATGTCTTGCTTGCTCAATTTAAGCCTGATGGGAGGTGAAAGAAAACATTTTCCCTGATGGAAGAAATCGCCAGTCAAAGTCAGGGCTGACACAGACTTTAACATCTTCRTTTTGAAAACAACTGAGCAGTGTCGGGAATCAGCGCTTCTCCCTACTTAGATCTCTCTCTGAAACGGAGTGTTGAGATTATATAGGACATTGTGCCAGATATAGGCTATGGAAAGGACTCAGTAATTGACACTATTTTTATACCTTTTGTGCAAATTGCAACCATCAGCCTACAAATCACCAGTTTAAGCAGCTGAGCGGGGTGCTAAATAACTTGTTTAAGCCTGAGCACGATGCACCCTGGTCTGGGCTATTTAATCCAGCTGTGGCATTGCCTTGGTAACCCCCTCCTGTTTCCACTGCTACCTCGCTAGTCCTCCGACCGAGCCAGACAGATCCCCGTCCCCGAAGGATAATCATCRGATAGCAACGCTTTCCGCAAAGCAGCTTGCAGCAGCAAGCCAAGAGTGCAAGCCGGCACAGACGGCAGTGAGCGATGCTCGCCGAGGGCTATCGCCGGTGAAAATTTAAGCTCATTACAGAGTCAGKGCTTCCGCAAAGAGCTTGTGACTGCAAGGGGCAGGTTTGGGCTGCGTTAAGCCACAGGCTGCAGACAGCGTGTCTCGCGATGCCAGTACAAACAGCGTTTCAGGGCAGCTGGGTCTAATAGATGGTATTCTGTCACCAATTCTGCTGCTCCCCTAAGAAACACCAGGTTTCGGATGCCTCTTTGCTGTTTTCTCCTACTTCTGCCCTTGAAACAAGAGCCTGGAGAGACTCAGGCTTGCAGCAAGTTAACCCAGAGATGGTGACTTGTCTCCTTTCCCAGCCACTGGACCGTACTCTTTCCTTTACCCTTCCATGGACCTTTTTTCTGCCTGTTTTTGGTTGTTGTTTAGGGTCTTCCTAAAACCGAAGCCATTCAGCCACACGCTGATCCTCACGTACATCTGATCACGCCTGAACCAACTATGACTTTGAGGTARCAACTAACACAGCACGACACTGGTGCTTAAAAGCTTCCATCTCGCACCAGGGTCTCATTGAACCAGACAAACGAAAACACAGCCCCGTCACCTTTCAGCAATCCCACTGCTTCCCAGTGGTGCTCCTGCACTGGGACATAGCTGGACACAGCTGTATTTATTCCATATTCTCTTACCACACCTCTCCCTMACCAATTTTTCCTGTTAGTTCAGCCGTCGATATTCCCTCTGCCTCTCTCCTCCCAGGCAGRAGGAGGGCAGAGCACTCGGTGCAAACGTGTGTGCCAGGATGTTAGAAATCCGCGGGCATGATGCAGAGCCGGGAAACAATTAAAACCTATTAGTAAGAGCAAAGCAAGCTTTCCCTCCAGTTACCTTGGCATCTGGCTTTATTTTTCCATTTCTTTTACAGGGTAAGCATTAAGTCTATTAAAACACAATCGGACGCAGTAGCTTTTACTGGCTTTTGTTACCAACATGGAGTTATTAAATTGAAGAGCTCTTTTTTGTGCAATCTGCCTGTGCAGCACCGTAGGCAAGCCCAGTGCACCTTCTTCAATTTATCATCTCAATACTGAAGGCTTCTTAAAGAATTAAGGGAATAAGTAACGCAGGAATAAAATCAAGATAGCAACGTACATTTTATCCTAACTCACTCATTTCTACACAAGTCACGATGAGAAGACAGAGTAAAACCCACAGATCCCTGTGAGCTCTGTTTCTCCTGACTGATGAACCAGAGCAGAGAGAAGCAAAAAGCCAGATACCTACTTGCTTGTTATATTTTTGAAATCAGTAGATCTAAGCAACATTTGTGAACAAATATTTTATCACCCAAGAATGATACACAGAGAAATGAGTTGTCTTGGCTTCCTTTAAACAACTCCTGCAAGCATGTGGTAAGAAATTTGTGCTCACATTTTAAACGGCTTTCTCGCAGCGGAAGCTGTGAGCGCTCAGTTTTTTTGCGCAAGTATCCATGACATGATCTCAGTTGTCATAGAAACAAGTCAGTTATCTCCCTGCCAAAAATTTTCTGCCCAATACAGAGATACAGTTAAGTATTCAATGCTGATGGTAGGTTTAATTCAGTGGTAGATTAAATTAGTTCAAGAAATCCCATTATTTGTGCAGCTTTCCTGAAGCAAGGTGCTGTTTTATTTAGACTTCCTGCCAGATTTTAACAAAAAGCTGTGACGGAAAATGGTAATACACTGCTAAAGAGAAAAATATAGTTGCTTTTTCGGGCAATAAAATTGACAGCTAGAACAACAGGGACCAACTGTACTAAAACCTCTACTACTCTCACCTCTGAGCACTTTTGCAAGACCAAGGCCAACATAATTAGTCTAATGGATACAAACCCAGCAGCCTCAGTTATGCAAATCTCAATGTTTTTCAAAAGTGGTTTTACCTCCTACCTCCGGGAAACTGTCTGCTCCGTTCCCCTCTCCCCGCCTTCACCGCTTTACCCACACGGCTCCTGCCCCTCGCCGTGCCACAGCCAAACCCACCTCAGACCCATCCACCGAGGTGACAGCGAGGCAAAAAATCGTCCCGTTGCTCCCTAATTGTAGGATATTCTCTTTTAGAGGGTTATAAGCTCAGAAGGGTGAAACRAGAGAGGAGTTTGGAGACAATTAACACTAGAAGGAAGAAGCAAACAAGTGTCCAGGYTTGATTTGTACTAAGGTCCCAAAAAAACACTGGCTTTTTGCAAGTGGGCACAAAGTAGCTCACGTCCTGGTGCCGGTCAGGGGAAAGTGCTTGAACTCCTTGGCCTGCGAAGTTATCTGCAGGGCAATTAAATTCAAGTTTCTCATGTCCCCMCATCAAGATATCCCACCAAGCTGGCATCTAGTGATGATTGCTTGATTTGTTGTCTCAAAAAAATCAACGAAGCTCAAGTTTCATTTATGTTGATATGAGACTCCCTTCCCCATCCCAAAAAAACATATCYCAGTTGAAAGCATGCACAGAAATTAGGGCATGCCTGAAAATGGAGACCGTTAGCAGATAACATCACAAAAAGCATAAATGTTTGCATAGTGGCTGAAATAACTACGAAAACTCCCATGGCCATCTCATGTTCCCAAAGCCGCCCGCTTYGTTTTGGACAGAAGCAAGCTGAGCTCGCCAGCGGGATGCGATCGGAGGTATGCACAGTTTGCATTTAGCAGCACAACAGACTGATACAAGAGCCTGACCCCAGTGTCAGCAAATATGATTTATGCGAAGTCGCATATCCCTGTGACTCACYCGGCACAAGCTAATCCTCTGCCTGGCCACCAGCACTGCACCCACTCCGGGGTCTGTTTATTCCAGGAAATCAAGAAGGTAAATGCATTAGCCTCAAAGTCCTTTCGAGAAGCTATTGTATACAAGAGAGCACAAAAATAGGTTGCTGGTTCTGGCATTCCCCCAGAATTTCCTGTTGCTGMGAAAGGAACCTGCCTCCCCCTCTGAAACACGTGATGGAGATGTTTTGGAGATAGGCTTCAGCGCTGGGTTCTCCTGGATCTAACTGGCATCCCTCTGCTAGCATGGCATTTACCGAACCGGCAGACTTTGTTGTCCCTGCAGAGACAGAGAAACACGTACAGAAACAAGAAAGCAAAGCTCCTAAGCRCCTCTTGGAATCGGTGTCTGAAAGAGGCTGCCCCAGCTCGGAGCTGCGTCTGCACGATTCTGCACAGACATTTCGATCTGTTATTTGCAAGAGCTGTGAGAAACGAGAGCGAGAACAAACAGCTCTGCAGCAACGGGTACACTATTCGCATGGGAAGGTTCGTGCAGGAAAAGTCTATTTTTGTCCTCCGAAATGAGAACTTGCATCACACCAAGGCCGATGGCTTCTGACCCTCAATTCCTCTGGATTTGTATGTACTCTTCCAAAACCCAATTGGAAAAAAATCTTACCAGTCTATTTAATTTGCTGACTACAAGGTGGTACCACAAGCTTGTTCACATTTCTCTACTAGTCAGTCCCATTGGCTTTATTTGAACTAATCAAGGAAAGGAGCCATGYAGGACTTGGACCAGTATGTTTAGATGTAATCCTGATGAACCCAAATCAGTAGTTTTCTGAAGTAACAGCTATCATCATAAACCTACAGACTATCAGATGACTTGTTTTAAAGAGAAATCTGTGAAACTTCATGGTCCTTTATAATCCTGGATAACGTAAATCGGAGAAAACGCAAGTGAAGCAGATCACCAGGAGGGACACATGCTAACACAGACCACATTTTGGGGGAAAACAATAGAGCTATCGACAGGCACAGTAACAATTTTCCGTTCCAAATTCCTGCAGATGTGTCCTGGCGAACACAAAGAAAAGTGGCAGTATCCTTTTCTTTCAGAAAGGAAATATGGATTTGCTTGGAGACACTGCATCTTCACGTAAGTTGGTTTCCTAAGGGTTTCATCTCCAAAGGCAGCCTACCCCTGGTACACTGCTCATTTAAAGCAGGCAGGAGGATAAAATGGTTTTCTTGCCACCTGATGTGTGGCATGCGGTTGATGGACAGCACAATCGGTCCTTGGTTTTTCTCCCCACTGGGAAGAGAAATGCAAACGTCTCATCACAACTTCCCTCTTCTCGGCACCAAACATCCCTCCATTCACAAGAATCGCCCCCAGCATATCATCGCAAGAACGCGGCTTCGGAAGCGCAAGCAGAGATACCGTTCGCGTCCAGAACGGCTCGTCTGAGCGCGGAGCAAGAGCCCTGACCTCAACCTGCAATGGGGGGGTCAAAGCCAACACGAATATCCATCGGGAGCCGTGGATWTGCCACGGCCTCCCTCCATCACCCTGCGCTGCGCTGACCTTATTGCRCACAATAACAAGCCGCGGTCGGGAGCGAGGACAGACCGCTGGAGCAGCGAGAGGGAACTCGGTAAGAAGCTCCCACACCCACCAAGACCCAGGGAGAACACTTCAGAAAACAGGTCAGCCATCTGCCTGGAGGTAACGGCRACTTTTCAGATACTGCCAAGAGAGAAACAAGCTTAGGGAATGCAGCCCTCCAGACCAGACAGAAATAAATCACCAAGTCATTAAATAAGGATGGGAAACAGAAGCCAGCTCTGAACTATCCATAGGGTTGAATAACAGAAAAGCAACGTGCATTTGAGGGRTTTAACCTGAGCATTGAGAGTCTCCGTGCTTGCGCTATCCTGCACGAGTGCTGCACACAGCTCCGTGCAGACGGGGAAGGAAAGGCAGAGTCACCCAACCCTTAAAATGACAAAATCTTCCTGGGATCAAACTTCTGTGGCATCGCCACAAATGAGCAAGGAAACGGGCAGTTCAAAGGGGAGCCTGCGCATTTTGCGAAAAGGAGCAGCGGTCGAGTCAAACACCATCCAAAGGAAACGCTCTTTCAGCAGCTCCAGGGCAGGCCAGAAGCTGGCRAAGGTATTTAATCTGACAGCCGGTTATAATGAGCTCCATTAAAAATACAATCAGTCCAATTTCTCATTGCCACAATTAACAGTAACAGATAACAACGCACTCCTGTTGGCAGGCACACATAAAGCTGAGCATCAGACAGCAAGCAAGGCTGAAATGGATTCTCACATCAGACCCGAGATTGCTACCATCTCTCTACAATAAATGAGGCCTGTGCTTCCACAGAAGCCAAGCAAACTGATGCTTGGTATCAAGCCTAAAATAATATTAAGAGCTATTAAAAAAATAAGCCTTTGGGTTGGGTCTGAAAGCAGACTTGTACTTCTGCCTCTCTTAATCGTGGATGAAGATGAAGAGAGGCATCACTGCGGTGGTTTATTGGTTTTGGTCCTACAAGAACCTCATCTTGTTATCACARACTCCCAACTACGAGGAGCTCTCCCGTGACCTGGGAGGTAACAGGATTTGAAATTGCCTAAACCTTCAGAGCGCCAGCACTGTTATTTCTCTACGTCCTGCACCCTCTCCCAAGCCAAACACCAAAATCGGAGCGGCTGCATCCTTTCCAGCACACACCAGGCAGCCATTCACATCTACCCTTCACCCTCCCAAGCAGGCCAAGGGACAGTTACTTGTCAGCACGGGCATTCAAATACCCGGCACTTACTTAGCTCAGCATTTTCAAAGCGCTTTAGATCACTAGGGAAGCCTTGCAAAACGCCTGGAAGCAGAAGAATCACGAGGCTTGGAAGCCAGAGTTTTTCACTTTTTGTACCACACGGTACATATGTAGTCAGATAAAAAGTCCCATCATCAGTCCACTGCAAAACCAGGCTGGAAGGAACAAGAGTCCTCATCAGGGAACCCGCCGTAAGCACGGAAACATTTTACCCTTCACGCCTGCTCTCCAAGGCCTCGTATCGGCAAAGCAACGCTCTTTGCAATCACCGTCACCCCCTTTCCCATCAGAAACGAGCATTCCCAGCCGCTGTGGGTGCAAYGAGGTGCCAAACGCTGCACGGTGGAAAAATTCACCTGCATGGGCCATTGCACAAAAACGCCTGCCAGCACGGCGGCTGCAGGGACCGCTTCCATTTGCTCTTGCAGCTGCCACCTCTCTTAAAAGGGACAGTATTTTCCAGCAAGACGCTGACTGCCAGTGACAAAGGGGTCGGTACACAAAGCCACAAGTGACGTGGCGGTGTGATCTGCAGCCCAGATAAGCCTGCCTCTAAATAGACCTGCCCTCCTCCCCTTCCACRGGACAGGGCCATGGGATGTCCGAGGCTTCCCCTGGATTTCAGACAACTACTAGTGCAACGTCCTTGCAAAAGAAGGACAGAAAAGGAAAAAACCCTCTGTCCTCACTGTTGAGTCACAGAGTACAAACCGCTGCTGAGAAACAATTTTAAAATCCCATTAAACCAGCGGAAGCGTTCAGGAGCTCTGCATGCATCGTGAAACAATTTTCTTTTCCACTTTTCCTGTTCTCTTTGGAAGCTGGAAGAGAAAATGTGATTTAATGGGATGCATGCAACACAGGAGAGAAGGCACTGACCTCCAGTTTTAGGTAATGAATGAGTCTACAAAGCAATGGAACGAGCCTACGAAGACCAAGGGAGAATGGGATCTGTACGGTAACAAGAATGTAGAACTTGTTCCAACCATCTAATCTCAGACATGTACACAGCAACAGCAAGTTAGCAGCATCTAAGTCCTTTGGGCTAAGAAAATGGGTACCAAGCACAAATAGCATCAGTGCACGTTTCCCTGTTTTTTCACTGGAGAGATCAGAGGGAGTTCACTGGTCAGAGTAAACAGATGTTGCCTTGTTCCCTTTGAGACGAAGATTGCGTGTTGCACAACAGTTTTAACAAAAATCAATTTTAAAATGTTCTGGCACGACTGTCTCAGCTGAAGCAGCACGGTTTCAGCTAGAAGCATTGCCCTGTGCCAGTGGGGAGGAAAACATCAAAGCTGCGACATTGTGCAAGGGTTAAAGGACCAGAAAGTGAAACCAGCCTCTCTCTTTCCATTATCGAAAGAGCAAAGTGGGAACAAGTACAAAATACAACTTTCCGGGTCTAATCTTAAACCTAGCCCTGATGTTTACATCTTATTTTAACTTTTAATATGCCGAAAGCTCTTTTCAGAAGACACAAGGGTTTCTGTAGAATACAATATGCATTGCTAAATTATTTTTCTTGGCAAGGTTAACTGAATGACAAAGCAGAAACGGGAATCTCCCCTCTCCACAGCAATACSTGCAGGCAACGTGCTGGGCGGGCTAAGACCACCGATAGATAGGACACACACAAGCAATTTTGCTGCGTTGGCTTTATACTGATGCTATTCCCAGGCTCTGCCAGGCATTTCCCGAGCACTAAAAACACAAAGGCTTGATCCCAGAGGAGGAAAGAAAAATCTGCCACAGAAAGCACGACGCTGTAGGGTTTTACTAATTGCAGGATTATTGTTACCAGGTAACCTCCTACCAGGCTTGATTTTAACAGTTTTGGGAAATTCTCTGCCTCCCATAACTGCTTTCTATTGTTAAGAGACATCACGTTCAGCACCTCAGAGGAGCTGTTCTTCACTGCTTGGAAACACCTTTTTCTTTTTTTTTTTTTTTTTGCGATTCATTTGAGCTGCTTTAGGACGAGCAGTGTGACATAAATGTTCCCTCTCTCTAGTAAGGACACTTCAAGTCATTGACTCAAAGGTACTATTAGAGGAGCCCTTCAGAAGGCTCRTTATATGTAAAAAGCATACTTGTCTGGAGATAACAAGACTGCACTCTAAATAAAGGCCCTCTGACCTTCTTTAGGAACGCATCACGAGCAAGACCGCAGCGTGGCCGAGGGAGTTTGTTTGCATACCGGTTTAGCAGTACTAGTCCCTCCAGRCTGCTGAGGGACGTCTTCCAACTCCCACAAAAGTTCTGGAATATAAAAGTCCCTGAAGATTTTCTGCTGCAAAGTAAATTCCAACTGAGACAAACGTACTTAATCTAGAGGATAACAGCTTTGCCCTAYGCACAACAACAACAAAACAGGAGCCAACTTATCGCTCTCTTAATAGAGGTCAGTAAATCTGGATGTCACACAGCTTCATGTAAGCTACGAAAAAGGCAGAAACTTCAGATCTACATCAAGGCAACCCATTCTCAACGCTGCCAGCGCTTTCTGTCCCAGTTCCCTCTCTAGTCACATCAGAACAATAAAGCTTCCTCAAATCTGACTGTGCAGCTCCTAGCAGGTGTTAAACTGGCATTCAAAACAGCAKTAAATGTGATGTTTAAATTGCAAAAGGTATTTTGCCTGATGATTTCACGCTTCTCTGAATTGCGTACTTCGTGTATGAACAGAGGAAACAGCAATATGATGCTACTAAAGGCAAATGGACAAGTACGGAGTCGCTCCCAAGATATGTGCATTAAACACCAACGCAGTGAAGAACCGCTTTTCCCTCCAGTTTTTGCTCTCCGTGACCCTGCAAATATTATTTACAAAGTTTTTCTTGACTGCTTATTCCTCTTGTTCCTTTCCTCTTTGGGGAGGCGCAGGAGTCAAGATGACGAGGGTGACAACATGACACACGGAGCGACTGCCGAGCTCGGAGCATCCAACTGTGCTCRGCTTTGGAACAGAAGAGACGTTACAGGAAAACGGAGTCAGGTTTTCTTTTCACGGCTCTTCTTCGAAGAAAYGCAACCGTTAAACCTCCGTAAGCTGTCAACGGAGACCACGCACCCCACGGGGGGAAGGGTATTTACTGAGGGATGGCTTAGGCGATACCAAAGTCCTCCCTGAGGGAACCTGCGGGGGTTTGTAACCCCCACTTGAGATAGATACCCCATAAACCCAGTTTACACCCAGATCTCCGCACTCCTAAAGGCGGGATCCAGGACCGGTTGTCCAGCCACGGACACAAACTCAGCCCGGGGCCGGGTTTTGCTCGTTCGCGGCCGGTTTTGGGGCTCTCGGGGCGGGGGCGGGGGGTGGCAAATAAACCAAGCGACGGGCCCCCGAGGCGCTGCATGAGCGCAGGCAGACGCGCACGGTGCGGGGCAGGACGGGGGTGGCAGCAGCGGGCCCGGTGCCGGCGGGAGGAGGCGGAGGGTCCCCCCGCCGGTCTGCAGGCCTCGCAGCCGGCCCGCCGCAGGCCCCGCTCCCCCCCCTCCGCCCCGATCCCCGCGCAGCGCCGCCGCTCAGCTCCCCGGCCTCCCCCCTCCGCTCCCCGGCCCGTACCCCACCTTCTCCTCGGGCTCCCGCGCCCCGCCGGGCTCCCGGCCGAGCCGCTGCCGCAGCTCGCTCATGCCGGCCCCGCGCCCGCCGCCGCTCCGCCACCGACGCCGCTGCGCTCCCCCCTCACCGCGGCCACCAGGGGGCGGGCGAGGGCAGCGAGCCGCCACCGCCCAATCGGCGGCGCGGGATGGGGCGGGGGCGGGGTTCGGCCAACTCTGGCTCCGCCCAGGTGTACCCGGATGTGCGCCCGCCGGCGCCATGATGGGTGGGCGCAAATGCGTAGCCAGGGGGGGAGGGGGGCGGCGTCGTCTCATGGCGATCGGGAAAGGCCCGCGCGCGGGAAGTTCAGGAGCGCTGACAGACTCGTGACGCATTTGTCTCAGGGGAGATTGTCGCTGGTTTTCACTCAGGCCTGGAGTTCCTGTCAGGAACTGGAGGCTGAGGAAAGGCACGCTGAGCCGCGCGGGCTGCKTAGGGACAGCCGTAGGGACACTACGGGCAGGCCCTGCGTATGGCACCGGCGCTGCGGTGCAGGAGGACGGGTTGCAGGGATCAGGGAGTTCCCCGCCTCAGCCGGGGCGCGGGGCGAGTGGGGCCACCCGGCCCCGCCATCCCCGCTAGGCCCCGCCGGCCATCGCCGCACGGCGAGGCGGGACGCGGGCTCGCGCCACGGGGAGTGGTGATTGGCTCCCGCCGAGCGAGGGGGCAGGATTAAGGGGAGGAGCGGCGCCGGGATTGGCCGGAGAGCGGGGGGCACCTGTCATGTGGCCGTGGATAGGGTTTCGCTGAGGGAGGGGAGGGCCGCTGGCGATTGGCTGCGGCACGGCGGTGGGCGGGGCGGAGGAGGGTATAAAAGGGGCGCTTGGCGGGCTGCCGGCGTTGGCGGCCGGTGGCGCTTCCCGGTTCCTCGCGCGTTGCTGCTCGCTGCTGCGAGGATGTTCGAGGCGCGGCTGGTGCAGGGCTCGGTGCTCAAGCGGGTGCTGGAGGCCCTCAAGGACCTCATCACCGAGGCCTGCTGGGACCTGGGCTCGGGCGGCATCAGCCTGCAGAGCATGGACTCCTCGCACGTCTCCCTGGTGCAGCTCACCCTGCGCTCCGAGGGCTTCGACACCTACCGCTGCGACCGCAACATCGCCATGGGCGTCAACCTTTCCAGGTGGCGGCGGCGGCGGCGGGGCCTCTCCGGGCGCTGGGACGGGGGTGGGGGAGCGGGCCCGGGCCTGAGGCGCTGAGGGGAGCGGGGGCCGCCGGGCCCAGGAGAAGGGGCTGCGGTGAGGGGAAGCTGCGGGGCGAAGGGCCGGCTTTGCCTTCGCCGTCCCCGGGGAGCGGCTCCTGGGGCGGGTGGGGGCCGTTCGGAGCCTTTCTCAGCCCTTCCCACCCCACCTCCCCATTCTCCTCACAGCTCTCGCGCCGTTTTTCGCGGCGCGCGCGGGGCCCGTCGGCGGCGGTGACGTCACTGCCGGCGCCGAGCGCGCGGCGCGCCGTGGCGGGAAAGCCTGGCGCGGGGAGTGGGGGAGGCCGAGCGCTGCCCGCCATGGCGCCTYGTCCTCCGCCCGGGGAGGGGGGTGAGGCGGGGGGCGAGCCCGAGCTCTGCTCCTTCTGCACGGCTCCGTGTGCTGCGCCGGAGSGTGCTGGCTGCTGCTCGTTAGCCTTGTCTTCACGCTCCGCAGTAGGCCGTGAGCTGGTGTTCCTGCTCTGTCTGCTTGTAATCCTGGCAGTGACCTAGYTTTTTTTCCCCCCTAGCATGTCCAAAATACTGAAATGTGCTGGAAACGAAGATATCATAACTCTCCGAGCAGAAGACAATGCGGATACATTGGCTCTAGTGTTTGAAGCACCAAGTGAGTGTTATATTTGGGAACTAATTTGCTACCATTATATTTTTAGGTAGTRTTCATAGACCAAGCAGATGCCGGGACTGGGGGAAGCAAGAAGAGATACTTCAGAAATGGGAGGGGTCACCTGATACTTAAACTCTTGAAGCAGTSTGGAGATGTAAGCTTAGTCAACTCGACCGATGAGACTCTTCTTTAGGCCACATACAGATGCCCTTGGCAGGTTCCTGCCCTCTTGCAGCCTACAAAAGGCTGTTTGTGTCACTTTCAGATTTCTAGCTGTAATTAAATAAGGTGGATATTATTGTCATAATTGAGGTGGTTTTACTTGGGGAGGAAAAAAGGGGCAAAACKTAAATTCAGGATGGTAACTTTTTGGAAACATTTGGTCAAACTATGTTTTGTTTCTTTAGATCAGGAAAAGGTTTCAGATTATGAGATGAAGCTAATGGATCTCGATGTGGAGCAGCTTGGAATTCCAGTAAGTAGTGGCTTGACTACACTGTCTTTTAGAAATGGGTGTTTTCCCATGTTCACGTCAGACAGAGTTTGACCTTGTAACGTAACTTCCTTTGGAAACACTACACAAACTCAAGTGTAGTGACCACACCAAGCTTCTCGGTRGAAGTTTAATTGTGACATTTCTTTTRCAGGAGCAAGAATACAGTTGTGTAGTGAAAATGCCTTCTGCTGAATTTGCACGCATCTGTAGAGATCTCAGCCACATTGGCGATGCAGTTGTCATCTCCTGTGCAAAAGATGGTGTGAAATTTTCAGCTAATGGAGAGCTGGGAAATGGAAACATCAAGCTGTCACAGACCAGTAATGTGGATAAAGARGAAGAAGCTGTAAGTTAAGCCTTCATGGCTACTGTGGTGTCCTCAGTGTTGAGGTTTCTACTAATATGACTAATTCTCTGACCTACTGGGGGCTAAAGCTGGGCGATCAGGTCCTRTGTTTGGTTTATAAATTGTTGCCAGCTTTACGTCGTTCCTCTTGGGGCCTGCAAGCAGGGCTCAGCAGAACAGAGTGGAGAGCAGCGCTGACTGCCTTTGCATGAGGCGTCTGAATTATTTGAGATACTTGATGGAACTCATTGCATTTATTGAGGTCTAACCTGGCTGATGGTTTTCTAGGTTACAATAGAGATGAATGAGCCAGTCCAATTGACCTTTGCTCTGAGGTACTTGAACTTTTTTACCAAAGCCACTCCCCTGTCGCCCACAGTAACACTCAGCATGTCTGCAGATGTTCCTCTTGGTAAGTACGAGCAGCTCTCCTTGAAAATACCCTTGTAGAATGCTGCCATCTTAGAACTGCATTAACTCTTGATTGAATGGCTTTTCTGAGTAACCTACCAATTATTCTTTTTTTTTTCTTTCCCAGTTGTGGAGTACAAGATTGCTGATATGGGACACTTAAAATACTACCTGGCTCCAAAGATTGAAGACCAACARGAAGGCTCTTAATTGGAGTAGGACTGAGGAGGAAATCTGGTCAGCTCTTCAGAGAGGACAACTGACTGAGAAGGAAGTGGTGGTGTTAGCAATTTCAGTGCGCTGGAGCATCATATGAGCACTGTTAGGCATATTGTGTAGATATATTTTGTAAATATTTTTCAACTTACTACTTTGCTATACTGGTGTCATTGGAAATAGGAAGTTTTGGTTTTTTTTCTAGTCTATTCCTGTACTTCCAGTAATCTCTTAGTTGCTGTCTTAAGGTGAACTATCTTACTCCTCTCAACTCCTTTTAGAGAAGGGGTACAATATTTAACTTGAGTAAAGATGATGTTTCTTAGAGTTCCACTTGTGGAACCGTAGTTGACTAGGGTTGCTGTTCAATTATGCCACAAGTCTATTTGACGTTACTTCATCCATGTATTTTTGAAGCTGGTATTCTAACTGAAACTTGGAAAATGGAAATAAAATATAATTTCATGGTTTTTATCCTGTTTAAATGTGGATGGATGAATTGATGCTTTGTCAAACTATGCCAATGTACCCTGGATCCTTTTTCAGAGGAACTGCAGTAGGCAAGCTTGTGCTTTTTTTTTTTTTTTTTTTTGCACTGGAGTTACCAGCTTCTGCTTTGATAGTTTAAATATGTTGAAATGGAGGGGTGTGGTTACAGTGTGAATAACTAATCACTCCATGACAGTTTCCTTTAAGCAGAGGAGTTTGTGAAACAGGTTTTGCTTAAGGTGCATTAGCTTTGGCTGATGCCAGAGCTGCCTCCAGCAGGGACTGCCCCGTAGCTGTCACTCGGCTCTCAGTGAAGCCTGAGAGTGTGTAGGCACGTGCTGTGGCRTAGCAGTGACTGAAAGTTCCTTGGTGGGACGGCGAGCTGTGTGAAGCCTTCTTGGTTTTGGCTCTGCTGTTTCTGGCATATTGGTGCTAAGCTACTCAACAGGCCTGTGTGTTGCATTCATTGGGTGCCTTTGTCACACACCTKACACGCTTCTGTTGACAGGTGTAGTGCGCTCACCTGTGCCACCAGCAATTCCTCTCTTAATYGAGGGTATTTGTGATCATGTTCCTATTTACTGTTGATGAAGATATTAAAATTAAAATAAGGTTTACAGCATGTTTCACCCTGAAGATTTGATTGTGGAAAACAGGATTTGAAGACAGTTTCAGGCAGCTACTGTGGGTTTGTTCYTTTGCTTACTGTATTGCCACCAGCTAGCCCTAAATCCTTACCCTCCGTCTGGAACCTGAGTGACTCCRCTTTGTCACAAACGAAGAAACGCTGAAAAGCGATTCAGTTGGCTTGATCAGTGCTGTGTGGTAAGTGGTACTTACAGGCTCTTAGGTGCTGTGGGTATGCTTATTTTTTTAGGAGGCTGTGTACTTCCCACTAGTCAGCAATACAAGAGTATCTTGAGCATAAACTGCCTGTAAACCTGACGGTTGGAAACCCCGAGTTGATGTAGCAGAAGAATTTCGCAAGGTGGCAGTACTGACTGAGGAACAAATTCTGCTGTGTCAGAATGATACTGCTACCATACTGATGGAAGCTGGTCCCGGCTCAAAGCCGGGGAACAGGATTTCTTGATGGCTCTGCCCATATTCTTCATTGGTAGCAGCACTTCTTTATTAGTAGAGATGGTTCGGACTGGTTTTCTTCTGCTATGATGCAGATGGTGCCCTGCATGGTTTTCAGCTCCCATATTGAGTGTGTCTCGTGTCTCCAGAGCATAGCCCATTTATTCTCCTGAAGTATCTTAGCTTGCTGGTTAATTCGGTACCTTTAAGAAAACATCTCRAAAGCAAGATTTTTAGGTGCCCTAAAGTCTTCCAGCAATTGCTGAATTATTGCCCAGAACAGTAGTAGYGGATGCCTTGGATAACCAGCAGGCTTTTTTCACTCTAAATGTGATGCTTCTCAGATTGGATCACCATTGTGGTACCCACAAGTACAGCAAGTAAATATGTGCTTCAGCAAAGAATCAAAGATTCAGGATGTTGAAATAGGGAAGGATTCTGGTTTTCAATGGTGTGTGTGAAGCTGGGCTAGTGATTGAAGCAAATTCTTTTTGGTGCAACCTCCTGCTGTTAGTGGGGATTGACAAACTCTTATTTGTGCTATTCTACTCATAAACACATTGTAAAAATAAGCAAAATGGTTTAACTGCTTATTTTTACAGCTGTAATAACCAAATTGAGTAGCCTCAYGTTGCAAGAAATGTCCTTTAACACAAGTATCTGTGCACTTGTTTTGACTTGTGTATGGTCTGCTTTCTGGATAAATCCTTAAAGAAGCTGTATGTTTACTTTGCCATACCCCAATACTCAAGATGTTCCCTTTTTTTTTAAAAAAAAAAACAACAAAACAACAACAAAAAAAAAACAAAACAAAAAAAAGGGGGAGACTTACTAAATGCTGTGTGTGTTTCTCCGTGTTCGAGAGAGTAAGCCTTTGAAGTTTATACCTTTATTTACCAAGGAGAAAAGAAATAAGAAGGGAGGGAGAATTCTTTGGAACTTAAGGAGATCAGGCTTACCCAGTGCATGTGTTACTAACTYACAGGAGCTGGAACCGTGGCAGCTCCTGCAGTTCCCTGGTTCGGAGCCGTAGATACCCAGCTGCGTTTCATCTCGTGTTAATACTGTTCTGGGTCCTGGCTATAGCTTGTCTGTCACATAGTTAGCCCTAATGGAGGGCTGTGCTGTGTCTGACAGTTTAATTCTGTCCAGGTCTTCCTTAGAAAATCAACTTTATTTTAAAGTACGTGTAGGAGTGATGCGTATGAAYGTGCTCTTTCATAAACCATCTACAAATGCAGCCCTGAGGTGACAGATCAGCTCCGCCGGGTCTCTCGTGACGTGGGCCTGGGTGACCGGGACGTGGTCCATGCCAGCCTGCCCAAGGACGCTGTAATTCCAGCTGCTAATCTGGAGCGGGAGGCTGAAAATAACCCAGCGGGGCTGAGTCAGCAAGAGGCTGCTGCCATAACCTGGAAGGAAATTGCTGTCATCGGGAATAAACTTCCTGGGTTGTTCTGCGGCCGGGGCAGCGCGGAAGAGAAGCGGCAGCGGGAGAGATGGCTTTGRCCAGCGGCGCAAATAGTCGGTAACGGTCTTTGCGTGTTTTCATTAACGTTTTGAAGCTGTAGTGTGCAGCCTGCAGYTTTGGGGGAGTTCCCAGACGTGTTGTGAACTTCCTGGGTAGCAGCAGAGAAACCATTTCRGGTCTGGAGGAGGGGGGTCGGGTGCGTTTGTCATGTTGGGTGTGAGGTTTGAGCTCCCGAAAGGGCAAGAAGTGACATCCCCCTTCCTTCTTCCTGGGCAGAGCGGGAGGAAAAATAGATTGCTCTTATTTAGGGGATTTTGGCTTGAAGTGCCATGTTAGCATTTACTGGCCAGCTCCCCTTGTGAGCCTGCGCTCYGCCCTGGCAGCCTTCCCCCAGGCAGTGTCTAAAACATGACCGTAGCGCATCATATTAGAACACTTGGATCACAAGCGTGATTCACCATTTATTTGCCTCTTAAAGAGCACAGCACTGAGCTTGTTTCTGATCTTGAACCAGTGCAGAGCACAAGGACAGTGAAGCTTAGTGGGCTTGAATCTGGCCCTTAAACATGAGGTCTGAGAGAGTATTTTTGTTGCATTTGTCCTTAATAGCCTCTTTCTTGTTGGTAAGCAAGGAAATGGGAAGGGCAGGACAACTTACACAAGTGTAAATTGGAAATAGTTCCTAGGAAGCCACTAGGAATAGCATGGTAAATAGTGGGACAGTCAGTAAGAAGTCCCGTGGCACTTGAGAGTAAAATGGGGCAGAGTCAAGAAATCTGACACACTTCAGATGTGCTGATTTCTTTTGGCTTCTTCCCCTCCTGCACATCTACCCCCTGGGCATGTGGGAGTCCCTGGGGGTATTTGAGTACTGTGTCCTGAAAAACGTGGCTGTGTACGGAGCTGAGGATGTGAGTGTTACCACCCTGTAGGTGGGTGATATTTCCATTATCAATGGGGCTAGAAATGTTTTGTCTGTGCTTGGGTTTTGCTACAAAAAAAGCAAGAAGTTAAAATTAAAGGTACAGCTGTGGGGGTTTAAGATCAGAGGGTGTTGGGTTTTTTATAAAAGTCAAATTTAGTGCAGGAGGAGCAAACCTGATGGCAGGGGAATGTGCCAGCAATTAGCAAGAGGGAGACCAAGGATTTCAGTTCGAGTGGAGACTAAATATTTTGAGGAGATGCTATTACCTTAAATGCCAAATAGCGTTATGGAAAAAGCATCTTTGTCCCTCCCTGTTGGAACAGTTGGGATGTGCACTTTTGTTTTCTTTATTCCGTACTTGCTCAGAAAATAAAAAAACTGTTGGAGCTGGAAAGTGTGGGAAGCCTGTTTTCTGCCTCGCTTCTGGGAATCGTAGCCCTGGGCTGCAGCACAGGTTCAAGGCTGTGGGCGAGCAGACGCCCAACGCGTGGGTCCTGCTGGGAGGAGTTGTCAGGCCCTGTGAAATGGCTCAGCAGTGAGTCAGGGATGTGTTGGCAGGCCGGATCCAGGCGTCAACTCCTGAGAAGCTGGGCTTCGAGACGCAGGAGAAAGCTGGCTCTGCCCCTCTCCCTGGGACTGTCACTGCTGGCAGCAAAACCGCAGGGCTTGGCTTCTCGGCGTGGTGAAATTGCAGAGTACGGCTCTGGTGTAACTAAATAAAGCTCTACCCTGAACGCTGCCTCCCTCGCAGCTAGACAGACAAGTGACCTACGCTTTTTAGCTCCTTGCTGGTTTTTTTGGTTACCTCATCCGCTAACCACTCCAACCCCTTGTCATGCTCCCTCTGAGTCACRACTCGAGCTGTCTCGGGAATGACAGCTCCATTTCATTCTAGTTTCTAATGGTTTTTTTGTTTTTCTTTTATTTTTTTTTTTCTTTCGTAAAATGGGTCTATTGCAAAATATCCGGCTGGTTGAAAAGCTGCTTTGTTTAGTTCTGGTTTGGGTTTATTTGCTGCTGTCCCTGTTCAGAAATAGCTGGACCTCAGACATCGCCCTGCTGGAAGTGTGATCTTGCGAAATGAGAGCTGGTTTATACATTGTATATTATTCTGGAATTTCTRTCTTGTTTTAAACACAAGTTCTACCTCAGTTTGACTCTGCTTTCAAATATTGGCAAACCCTGTTGCAGCTATATTCATGCTTTTGTATTTTAGGCTTAAATACAAAGCTTTGTTTGAAAAGATTGGATTTATGAGAAAGAACAAAGATGCCTTTTGTTTAGTACAGGCTTGATACTTTTGTGTCTCTTAAACTTGATCCATGTGTCTCAGACTCTATCATCCAGTCTGCTGATTTTTTTTTTTTTTTTTTTTTTTTTNCTATTCTCTTTGTTTTCCAGGTTCTAGCTGATGCCCAGGCTTCCTTGTAATGATGCCGTCACGTACAAATCTGACTGCTGGGATTCCCAGTAGCAAAGTCAAATATTCCAAGCTCTCTAGCACTGATGATGGATATATTGACCTGCAGGTAAAAAGTGGGGAAGAAAACCTCTTTCTGCTGCTGCTCTGACACTGAACTACTCGGGAAGGCTGCTATAGCTTTGCATGTGCACAGGAGGCTGCTTTTTTGTTCCTCTCCAGCAGAGCAGCCTCAGATCAGAAAGGTACAAAGCTAGCTGCCAGCCACAGCTTCAGCCCTTCTCCTCTGGAAAGCCTGTGGAGCTTAACTGGAGACCAGATTGCTTGTTTAATAGGGTCACATGCATTTCTTTGGAGGGAGGTGAAAATTAAAGCAGTTCTGGAAGCAATGGGTGTAAAGGCTGGCTTTGAGCCTAAAAGCAGGGTCTCCGKGGGCAGGATTCCTCGCAGAAGGGCCATTACAGAGCCCTGCCGCAGAGCTGCTGCAACGGTTTGTCCCATGTCATCTCTGCTAGCTGTGGGATTTGCATCTCTGCCATGGTGGGTGGGGAACTGTGSTGGGTTAAGCTGTTTAATATTTGGGGTTTTTTCCATCCAGTTTAAGAAGAGCCCACCAAAAATCCCTTACAAGGCAATTGCACTGGCTATTGTGCTCTTCATGATCGGGACCTTCCTCATTATCATCGGAGCCCTCCTCTTGGCAGGATACATTAGCAAAGGCGTAAGTGGTTCGATKACACTTCTGTTACGAGTTTTGCATTGTTTGCCCATTCCTCAAAGCCTGCCGTGAACTGTCATGTTCGGTGTAGAAATTCAGAGCAAAAGGCCTGTAAGCAAGAAAGTAATCCCCTTCGCTGCTGTGCTGGTGTTTGCTGACAGCCCCACTCCTCTGGCAGCAGGGCCCTCTGAAGTCTCCGGTTAGCAAGTCTGGAGCAGGCTCATAGCTGGATTGGAGATCTGCGAAGGGGGGCTGAGTGTCTCTGTCCTCCCTGGGGTACAGATTCATTTTAATGCTGCATCCCTGCAGTGGTCAGCTTGCTGTCCTGGAAAAACTTCATGCTGGGATCATCAGTCTTCTAGTGAAGATCATCTGGTAGCTTCTGTAGGAGATACCAGGCCGCTATATAAGACACACCGCCACTTTTCTCATCTCTGCATTTATGATCCATTGAAAGGGGAGCTGTTGTTTGTAGTTGACTTGGTGCTCCTCAATGGCACTTCTCCTTTTACCTTTGTAGTTGGCAGCTGCTGCTTATCGTTGTGGAAACAGCGGTGTTTTGGCTGTATCGGCAGCAGTCCAGGCACAGATAGGAGAGCCTGCTCTCAGCCAAGCGTGCAGCACCCAGCCTGTGGCTGGCAGCTTTCTAAYGTGATTAGTGTTAGGAGGAGCCACCCCTCCTATCCGAAGGAGAAGTTCAGTTGAGGGTTTCCTGTAGTAAGGAAGAGATGCCAGGGAGAGGACTTAGAGCTCAGCCTGAAGAAAACTGAGATGTTTCTGATTTAAGATTAATTTTTTTTTTTTTTGTCAGCTAGCCAGGCCTTAGGGATGAATAGCTGAGGCAGGACTTAATAAAAAGAGAAGACCCCCTCCATACAGATCTCTTCTTACTGCGCTTGCGTATCTCTCCTCTGCAGGGAACGGACCGTGCTATCCCCGTGCTCATCATTGGGATCCTTGTGTTTCTCCCAGGCTTCTACCACCTGCGCATTGCATACTACGCTTCCAAAGGCTACCGGGGCTATTCCTACGACGATATCCCAGATTTCGATGATTGAACAATGTATTTAATCGCATTATAACTAGGTCGGCGGTAAGAGCTGTTAGTTACACTGGATATCAGAGAGGGCCTGTAAGGTTGTAGATGAAGTATATCAGTCACCAGAYGCCAGTTCCTGGTTTTGAGGTGTTGCAGGTTTCTCCGTTGCGGGGGTGGGGGCTTGAACACAGAATTGACCAAAAGGATTGCAACATTAGGTGGGAAGAACATGTGATTTATGGTATTTTTCCTCTTTTGGTTACATAATGCTGGTTGCTTGTAAGAAGTTCTTCTTGGGCAAGACAATTCTAGCAATTTTCCAAAAATAGATGAGCCAGGTTCAGCAGCAAAGATATTTGTTTTTTCTAACCGTTTTATAGAGCTTATTTTAATTTTCAGCGAGATTGTGGTTATCATTGGGTTTACCTTTGCAGACAAACACCATAGTTAAATTCTCCTTTTGCTCTCTGTCCATCAGAAATGCTTCCAATCTACTTGTCCTGTGCTTGTCTGGAGTAATGAAAGTCAGATGTGTACGAGAGGGGGAAAACTGCACTTGCATGAAGTCATTTACACATAGTGCATTTGCTACAACTCCTCTGGTCAGACTGACCAAGCTTATTTACTCAGCAAACACATTCTTCAGAAACAAGCTGTTTCCCGTGCCACTGTTACTTTTGGCAAAATCTACTTATCCTTTAAAAGGACTGTTGTTGGATTTTGATTATTATTTTAAACAAACTGAACGGATATGGGGAGAAGAATTGGAATCTGGACCAGGACTCAAGTGTCTAAATTCCCAAAATCTTGGTTTTGACTAGTGTGGGTATTGGAGAAACTTGAATTCCAGCTGTCTGTATGTATCTTTGGAATAATTTTGTCCTTGTGCATAACACCCTAGACCAGTAAAAAGAAAATCTCTGTATAGTTTGTACTGAATAAATCCCATTTGTATTGTTTTGCTAGCTTCAGTGATATGTTGTTCAGGGAAAACAGATGGGTAGCTCTATTTTCTGTAAAGTAAAAACGGTCTGTCTCCCGAAGTGGGAATGAACTCAGTGTCCTGGAGAACAAGTATGTGACAAGTAATATTGCAAGTAGATGTATTTAATATGAATAAACTTCACTATATTCTGTGTACAAATCTTAAGCTTGTCTTTTTCACATTCACAGATCTCAGTGTGCACTAAAAAYGGTTCTGGGCAACAAGATTAAGGCTTTAGCTGAATCTGCTGCTGCCTACTGCTTCCAATTGCTAATGTAGTCACTCCAATCAGCATTAGGCTTTGCTGAGCCAGCAGCTTTGGAACAGCTCCATCTGCTCTCCAGGACCCTCGGCTGGCTTTGGGGCAGAGCTGGGGACCTGGGATTACCCTTCGTAGTGCAGCAATCCAGAGTGCCCTGAGTGCGGCAGGAGAACGTGCTTCTTCGGAAGGTCAGGATTGGCTTTTTGAACCTCACATGCAGTCCTTATTAAATGTGCAAAGACCCCAGACTTCTAACTGCTTTGTTCCAGGGTCCCAATATCCAGTTCCTTTTGTTGTGCAATGTAACAGGAGTAGTGTCTGTTTGAATATGGCTTGCAGGCTGGTACTGATGCTCCAGAATTGCCAAGTGCGCCTCATGTGGACTGAAAGTTTTTGAAAGGAAGAGGAGCAGGTCCGTGGAGATGCTGAGATGAGAACAGTGCTGGATGAATGCCTTGCTCTGAAAGTACTCTTAAAATTGCCTTTTTTCCTCCTCCAGTGTTCTAGATTAAACCCAAAGCCTGAGCCAAGATCTCTTTTTTTTTTTTTTTTTTTTTTTTAACCTACATCTCTTCCCTTGTTTGACTTAATTGGCTTGCGTGTGCCCCAGTGTTGCACTCTGAGGAATAACTGATTGAATTCAGGATCTCCCTCTCCATCTCTGAAGGCAACAACTATGCATGTTCTCTCCTGCTCTGCTGCGTCAACACTGGCCCGCGCCCGTCTCGCGTCCCTGACACTGCCGGCCCCTGGGCCGATGGCAGCCCTGCTTCCCAGATGTTGTCACGTACTGCTTGGCAGCAGCTGAAATGTGTCCATTAAAGCTGGGTCTGGCCAGGACAGCGGCTGCTGACGCAAAACCATGAATCAGCCTCTATTAGCGGATAAGAATGTGGGTTTGTTTGGTTTTTGGGAAAGGGGAGAGGAAGTGGAAGGGGAGTTTAGATGGAAAAAGAAAAGGGGTGGGGAGAAGATGCTTTCAAGTGGGGCTGATAGGATGCAGAAAGTTAGGAAGCCTGGATTGACTAAGAGGGATAAGCAGATGTAGGGGACAGGAGAAGAACATGCTGACATTTCTGGAGGAAAGGCAATTAATTAATTTATTTTTTTATTTGACAGAAGCAAAGTCCTCAGGCAGCACAGTGTATAAATAAGAACAGTCCCTGCCCTAATGCTCGCAGGGCTATCTGTACGAGAGATGGCCACAGGGAAATTTTCCTCTCTACAGGGATTGTTTTGTATCTAATTTGGAAAAAAGGAGACCCTTCTGGGAAAGAAAAAAGGTATGTTGATTGCTGGAAAAATGTAGATCCAGATGACTTCATTCTTTTACATATTGCATTCTAAGCATGGTTCTCCTCCAGAGTAAAAGTCTCTCGCTGTTCAAATGTCTAATTGTCTAGCTGTAGTGTAGCTAATAGCCAGGGCTCAATTTTGTCTTGAAAAATAGCATGAGTTTACATGTATTTCAAGAGACTGAAAAATTTTACTGCAAACATTTTGTTTCTCTGAGCCTGGTCCGTAGCRGTGGTGCTGCTCTGGTGTAGGTTTGAATGTAATTGGTGCTGTCAGCTCTTTTTTATTTGTTAAAACGTTACATAAGGCTGAAGCTTTCCTCCCAAATGGGGCTGTTGCCCATGCGCTGTATTTTCGGTGCCTCTGTGCTGATACATTACAATAGGATCTCTTTAATTTTCATCCCACTCCTGCCGCACTGTGGACCTGCATGCGTGTGATTTGCACGGCTGGCTTGGCTCCTTTGCTGCCTTCCCTGAACTCTGGCTGTGTGGCTGTATCCTTCCCTCGACCCCGGGTGCCAGATGCTGCTGCCAAACCCCGCAGTTAATGGCTCTGCTCCTCAGTTCCCTTTCTGTAAAATCATGGGTGATGTGGGTTTGGGGAGAACTGACTGACTCACTACACCGATGAGGGTGATAGGAAAAYGCCTGTGAAGAAGTTTCTGGTTCTAGAGCAGGGCTTGAATGACAAATAAGGCACCGGCTGAACACTGATGAATGAGGATAATACTGAATAGCTATTTCCTTTATTGAGCATCATCCATTCTGGGCACTCGGCAAGGCAGCTGTCTCAGAGAAAAAAATAGTCAGCATTTATATAGCTTGATGGGGTATTATTATGCACAGAAGCTCTGGAGAAAGAACAGGCATCCAGATTTTAGGCTCTTCTCTACTTTGAGTGCTTGAATTCATGTACCCTCAGTGATGTTCTATTGCTGTTGTATGGTGTATTTACATGATTACATACTTAATTTAATGCCATAAAGTTGCTGGAAAGACATTTGGAAATGTGATTCTAGAGTCCTCTGGCCTGAGCTACCAGCAGTCCCAGAGAAATTCCCCCCRATGTATTATTTATAAAAGCAAAGACTCATTTTAAGTAAATCTCTTGATTTTATTTTTTTGACTGTCTGGAGTGAACAAAGCTCATGAAGGTTCCCAAGCATCATCACATCAGAGGAAACTTCCCTTCAGTAGACAARCTGTTTGAAACATCTAGGTGAATAAACTGGGGGGAACAAGCAAGGTAGCAGCAGAGACAGTCTTGGGTAGCTGCAGACATTAACTACAARCCCTGGAAACCGATGCTAGATCCAAAATGGCTCTTTCTCTGCTCCTCATTTGCTCATTGTTAATAGCGTATTGTGCTCCCCAAGGCAGAGTGGGGCCTGTTCCTCTCCTCTCCAGGAGGCTCCTTACCACTGTTGGTGGTGCAGATGCCACCAGCTGAGAGAGAGATGGCCACCAGTGGCTCCTGGCTCAAAGATGCCATGTGTAACTAATTTTCTAACACTTCCCACAGCCAGTTTCCCTTGAGAAGGGAAGTCTGGCASCAGATTTGTACCAAGTGGTGACATTCAAGTGTAGAGCTAAGGTGTCAACCTGCTGCCCACGCACTGGCTGAGGGACCTCAATGGGCTTCCAGGAGAAGTTTCACACCCAGAGGTGCTGCTAAAAGCAATGCAATAGTCTCTGCCAACTCGGGCACTGGATAAGGCTGGGGACAGGGAGGGTTTATAGCAAGTAYGGTATCCAGTGCTGCATCTCTAAGGTCATGGCTCGTGCCCCTTTTGGGAGATCCTATAGAAGGATGCCTGCCTGAAAGGAGCTCTCTGTATCACGTGGCAAAAACAGGAGGGATGGAGATGAACTCAGCAGTGGAAAGGAGCAATAGGAAAAGCCAGAATCATCCAAAGCGTTGTGCACAGTTTTAATAAACCCTCGAAGAGGCATAAATTGGGCTTCTGTAGGTTGCTTGATGTGAGGGACTGGTGAGGAGTTTCACCAGCCTGGAGACTGTGTGAGCCTCGGGTCCAAGTGAAGCCACAGTCCTGAAAGGCTTGTCACCCTATCCCGGTCTTTGTTTTTAAGGTTTATGGAGCCACAACGTTGTGTTCCTTACAGGCTTGTGATTTTGCACCAGTCCATACAAAGAACCTTGTAAAGAGACATCATTCCCTCTACAGGGAAGCAGCTGCGGGTGCTGCAGTCTGATCCTGGAAAAGAGGGTTTAAGTACTCCAGGCAGCAACTTTACTTGTGCTATATATTTTTTTTTTTGCATCACTGTTGATCCTTCTCTCTGAGATTCCCCATGTGCTTGTGCTGATGGAGGYTCATGGGATGGGGAGAAGAGCAAGGCCCATCGCTGGTCCTGTGGTCAGGTAGCAAGAGGAAACTTGAGTTTCTGACTCCTCGTTCGTCTTTTCTCAGCAGTGATTTGTATTTCCTCTCACTCTTTTGATAACCTCATCCTCGAGGCATGGCTGGATGTTGTACTGTYTGATTGTCCGCAGAGCGGGGTGGTTGTAAGGAGGCTGGGCTGGCCAGCAGGTTACTGATCTTAGTCCTGAAAATATTTTAGTGGAAGTTGTGTGAAACATCTGTGGAGATGTGACTCACATAYAGCCGTAAAACAAATGCTTTGTTTGAACAAACAACGCAATCTGCAACAGCAACTCTAGTGCTTTTCTGGTACCCATCACGCAGGAACACTTAGACCAGCCCCTGCGGTCGGGGTTTGCTTTCTTTCTGTCAACTCCAATTAGCCGAATTCAGCAACATTTGCCACTGAGAGGGTCAGTGCTATACTGCTACTCTTACAGGATTTTGCTTAGCATAAAAGACRACGTAAAAACCCTGCAGGGCAGGAAGAAATGACTCGGCACAACAGTTCTGTCCCTTCTAATCAGATTTGTGCTACGCTCCGCTTATGCCGTGGTCTAAATGAGTTTCTCCATGCTCTGTCCATACTCCTCCCCCTCATGCYTAGTCCTTAAAAGTCGCAAGCATCAGCCCATTCATAGAACCGTCCCTCACATCTTCTGTCTCTCCCTAAACTGCTCTTTAAGCTTTCTCCTGGCCCTTCCCTTGGGGTGTTTGCCCTGCTCTTCCCAGGAAGATACCTGCAAAGCATCTCTGGGACTCCTTGGCTGTTCCTGGCTTTCCACTTGGCACTCTCCTCATTGCTGTACTCTGGAGCTGCAGCTCATCAGTTTAGTGGGTAAGTGCAAACTGCCTGGCCCTCAGATCTCTCTGGCCTCCCAACCGCTAGCAGAGACCTTTGGTTTGCCTCTTCCAGCTCGGGGAAGTCAGCAATCCTGCCTTCATGTTCTGCCTTCTCTACCTGGCGAAAAGAAATGTCTTTTGCCTTTTTCCTAGAGTTCTGCGTTCAGCCCAGCTATGCTTTCATGCTGCAAGGCAGCTGGCGTGCTGTGTTCTGCGCTCCCCGTGTGAAATGTGGATGTGCACKTTCACAGCGTTTCTTTTCTCCTTCCTTAATACACAAGAAGCTTGAGGTTTTTAGGAATGCTGGATTTAGCTAAAAATAGTCCACACAGTTCAGCGGGGCATGACAGATTCCTCCCTCCCAAGAGAATTGGCTTCGTTCTGAAATGGAGCCAAGGGTCAAAGGGGAAAAAAAAAAAATACCTGRGGAAAAAAGCTTAATTGTGGATTAGGAATGATTGTTTCCAAATGATTTCATTGACTGTTYTGCTTCTCCAGGCTCACGCAGACTTTGGTTTGTGCTGGTTAGGTACTTGTTACCTTGAGGCCTTTCCTTCTGTGCTTTCACCCGTGTCTAGGAAGGTGTTAAGAAACTTCTTTTAATTGGAAGYAAGGCAATTATTAGTAGGTCTCTTTTGTGGCCTGCACGGACAGAGCTTACTTACGACAAGAACCAGGAAGCGAACATTTCCTTCCTCTACACTGTACTTCTGTTGGATCCTGAGCCATGACGCTGTCCTCCATCTCTGGAGCAGCATAAAGGCWGCTCTGGGAGCTTGCCTCTCTGACAGTAACACAGACCTATGCGATTCATATAGAGCTTTCCCAGTCCTGCTGCAATTACAGTAAGGAACAAAATTGCGATGAATCTTCTGAGAGGACTCCTTCTGCTCCTGTGAAATGGCAGTTTTGGCACTGAAAGCATAAGTTCTGTGGAGGAATCACCATTTCAGCCTGGGCTGTAAAACGAAGGAAAAAAAATCCACTAGTCACCACTAATTAATTTTATTTTGAAATATTTACTTGGACTGAAGTAGTAGCTGCTCTTAAGTCTTTAAAGGATTAGCTGCCTGCTAGTCTTTTGTGCCTGCAACCATTTATTTAAGCTGTTGCTGCAAATCATGCTGTTAACCTGTCATGCAAGGTTTTAACCTTTCTTTCCTTGTCAGTGGGAAATGCGTGGTACGCGTGGTGTCGCTGACGTGATAGTGGGAAGTTAATAGATCCGCAGTCAGGTCTTCTGGGTTCTTTCCACAGCTTGAAAAGCTTCTTGAAGGAGGGGAAAGATAGAAGACGAATATAGTAATAATGGTCTGTTTTAGGATATTGCAAAGCCTGAGGAGGGACTGTAAAAAGTTTAGGGAACATGAAATGTTTGCAGATGCATCCTACCCCCTGCCTCTGTGCTTTTCCACGTGCTGTCACCAGGGCCAATAATTCCTCTCCCTCCCGCTGACCTGTCAGATCGGATGCAGCATTTCCATTGTGCTCCATCCTGATGTTCGCTTGCATTTGTCATCCCATGTTGCATCATGTTTAACGCAAGTGGTCAAACCAATCGACCAAAACCCAGCTGCCAGGGGAGGGTTTGCTCACGCAAGAGCATCRGTTTCTCAGCTAAAAGCCATATTTAGAAAAGGAAAAGTCAGGTGGATTTAGAAAGAATCCTTGAAGAAAGCTGAGAACTCACCTCAGCAAGGATTATTTCTTACTCTTACGCATTTAGTGTATTTAGTGTAAAAGGGAAAGATATCAGGTCCTTAAACCTACAAATACTAATTAACATCACCATATAATTTTCTAGCAATTGTTTTCATTATRTCATTAGAAAAGGTCTACCAGCTCCTATAATATTAATTTTTCATGTCTCAACTCTTAACAGTTCATGTCGCAGCATGACTTCTTCRCTGCTATTTTGGGTGGTTCTTTTCCAGACAAATGTCTTATTCTCTCTGTATTTGATACTGCAGGTCAAGTGAATCCTCTCTGCCTTTTATTGCATGAGAACAGAAGCAGGATTGTAACATGGCCAGTTCCAATGTATGGCTAAAAATAGGCCAGTGGATGGTCTCCAACTTCAAATAAAAAAAATGTATTTGTAAAGGTTTCTCTTTGTTGAGTGACTGCATTTCAAATTGCTAAGAAGACACTTCAAAGTTCAACTTGCACACAGCTCATGTTTTAATCCTCCCCATGAAACAAAGGAGACTATCTTTGACTTGCATCCGCAGTCGGCTGAGACACGGAACGCTTGAAGCTGGCAGCCTGCTCCACTGCTGGGAGTTTATCGTCCCTTTAGCAGGGTCAGCCCACCGGGATGCTGCCCTGGTCYGATGCTTCCCACCCCATCCATAGGGCATGGGTCCAGGTCTCAGGAGGGAGTTAAGGGCGGGTGCACATCCCTTCTCCCACCTCTGCTGTAGGTAGGGAAAATAATTTAACAGTGGCAAGATGGGCCAGAGCTTGCAAGAACACTTCAGTGACACTGTATTGGACTRTTTGGCACTAATTATGAGTAGCGGAGAGGTGGCACTTCAGGCAGGGAAGGAGTTAACAGAATAAAGGGCAATTTGCAGGGGAGAAGTTGGAGTTTATTGTTCCAGGCTCTGCTGTGGATTTCCTTTTTATCCTTTCATCTTTGAGTCTTGGCTCTCATCATAAAAGGGGCTGCTAGTCCTTCCTTTTTCTATTTTTATTTAGACTGTGAGCCCTCCAAGGCATGGACTGTACCTTAACCTGTGTGCAGCGGCACAGGGGGAAAGCTCTGTCGGTAGGGAACTATAAATAGTGAGCCTGTCCAGCCCTGTGGCATCCATGCTTGCTATAATTGCCCCGTTTGCACTCCTGTGACAAGCGTTAGTTCAGCTGTCAGGGAAAGAAGGAACTGAAAAGTATTGCCACAGACAGTTTCCAGCTCTTGAGTTGCCCGYTGAGCTTCGGTTTGGGCCCAGTTCTCCCTCCTGCCTCAGGGAGTTCTTTTTCTAGCTGTGTGCGAATGACAATTCCCGGCGTCTGCCCAGCRTGATTTGGACAGTTCATTTTCAGAAGCAGCTTCGTAGAGGGCTTGTTGTGGTGCTGCCTATTTCAATCTTTAACTCGTGATTCAGCACCATGCTCATTTATTTTGTCTTTTGCCACTTGCTAGAGGAGGTTGTTTCTGCAGCAATCGTTTTTCTGTCATTCCTGACATCACTGTGTGTTTTTGTTACTGTACGTTCACATGAGGCATTAAATGAGTCATGGGGAGATAGCAGATAAAAGCGATGACCACATCCAAGACCATCCTTCCTCTCTGAGAACATTGTGGATGTTCTTTCAGAATTGCTTGCAAGTAGATTCAAGCGATTAAAGGTTAAAACAGGGATTCTCTTTCTGCTATCACTTCTCTGCTGAGAGTGAGTAAGCAACCACGAGGGTGCTGCTGCCTGTTCTTTGCAAAGTAAAGGACCTTCATTTGAACTCCCAGTTAGGAAAACCTGTTTTATTCTGTGCTACAAAATTCCTCTARTAGACTTAAAAATGATTTTGTGCACCATGTCCACACCCTTTTGGAAGTAGATGAAGTGGAAATAAGTTGCTCTGGTCCTGCCCGTACACGTCTGCCAACAGAAGCTGCCATTTATTGCCACAGCTTTGAACAACAGCCACGCATGAACTTGATGCAAGGTGGCAAAACCCAGCTTGTCTCCTGCTTGGAGACCATCTCTCCAAATGACCTAGGCTTCATCCGCTGGGTAGCAGCAAGCAAGATGCCAGTGTGAACGTGCGCCGGCAAAGCGAAAATGTCAGGAGCGGTCAGCCACGGGCTCTTGCAGTGCCTTTTCTGCTGCCGCAACATCTCGGAGTCGGAGATGTGACTCCAGCGATTCAGCAGTATTGGCAGCTAGAACCTGGCAGAAAAAGAGAACAGGGAGGATAAATGCATGCTGTTTTCCTGRCCCCTTCCTGCTCCCACTCTTCCCAAGATGTAAGGACTCTCCCTTGGCTAGTTTCAGGGGCTGTGCTTTTGAAAAGAGGACTGGGAATGAACTCCGAGAGGTGACTAAGCCCATCTCCTCCTTCCTCTACCAAATACAGGCCTTCCTCCTGACTCAGCAAGTTAAATCTCATCTATTTGGTACAGCCCCTGAGGTACCAGACATAACAGCATCAAGAAAATTAGCTTCTCATCCAAATCACGAGCTGTCCAGTTGAGTTAGTGTTACTGTAAGCGTTCTTTATTACTCTTCCTTCCCTATGTTCACTGATAATGTTTGGATGAATACCGCATGGCCACTGTGGTCTGAGAAGCATGGGAAGCCATTCTGGGTTGTTTGTACTGTGCTGGCTGCCAGAATCTGGTCTCCATTTACAAAATATTTTGCATACACAAAGGTGAAAGAAGGTCTCCTCTCTCTAAAAGCTACCCGAGGTAAAACCATCTTGATACAAACAGCAGGGATCCAACAATTCTGCAACTGTACAGATTTTTTTTTCTCCTGCTCACCTATTGATTTATTATGTGAATTTGGGCAACTGTAACTTTGCAAGCCCTGCTATTTATCTTTCTATATAGCAAGCACAGCAGTACATCTGCCTCTTGGATCGCTGGCTGAAGCCTCAGTAATTTGAGTACTTGGACCAAAGCAGTCTGAGATCCTTGGACTAAAAGCCCTATTTGCTATTAAGAGCACTTTGCACTAATTAAACTTCATAAATTTTTTCCTGGGTCTTCCCACCTCCACTTTGCAGGTGACCAAACTGAGTATTTAGCTTAGATTACAGACTGGGAAGTATGTCATTCAGTTTTCAAAATAGTTCTTAGAAAGAAAAAATTTTTTTGCTAACTCTATATCCATATAACATGGGGGGGGGAAGAAACAGCAATCAAGTCATGACTGTCCCCAAGATAAAATATAAATTTATGTAGGTCAAGGAACCTGAAGTGGTGTCTTCCACTAGGTGGTGGTAGACAGCATTTTTAAGAAGKGCTATTCACTCTCGCTTTCTTTACCTTATAGAATAGAAACCCAGGGTCTGCCCAGTTCAGTATTCTCTTCCCCTTACAGTTACTACTTCATATTCTAGAGGAGGAAGCAAAAACATCACTGCTGGTGAGTTGCTAACTTTTTTTTGCCTTGGGGAGTTTTCTTTCACCTTCTAGGCAGCTGTTGAAATACCAGGGGTTTCATTTTTATTTTGTGTAATCCMGTAAAAGATATTCCTGTTATCCCTATACATGTGTGCTGGGTTGTTCTTAACTCCTGGACTCCATCTGTGGGATTCACATAAAATATTGTTAMTCTCATGTGAGGCAAACTATTTTTTATTTCCTTGTTTTATGTTGTGTTAAAAAAAAAAAAAAAACACACACAAAGAGAACAAGATAGGGAATTGGAAATGAGCTACGGATCCCAGACCCAAAACAATCATCCCTGGATATAACTGGATGTGAAGTTTTGATTTGGTCTTTTGGAGATCCTGTACTCAGATCAATGATTTACGTCCCAATTGAAGCAACACTTTGGTGTAAAATGGAAATTTTGAGTAAACGAGATGCCAGCCAAAAACATTTCAGCATTTAAATTTATGCCAGTAACGGACATGCTGCATCTCAAGAAAACCCTGACCTCCTGTAGTCCTGTCCTTACCATTTTATTTGCACAGAGCCATGAAGAAACAAACAAAATAAAGCTGGCATGCTTGGGGAACATACTCATTAAAGGYTACCTCAGACTATCGCAATAATACTGCATTCTCTGGCTGCAGAGAAGGACACGCAGCCCAAGCTAAAGGCTCGGCTGTCCCACAACAATATCTCATTATGGAGACTTTTAGCTCCACATGGGCACAACCTCACCACAAAATCAAGTCCCTACTTGCACGCTGTTGTGGAGATGTTGCAGTGATTCAGGCTGGCAAACATCACAAAGTACTATTTGCTCATGCCCTCTCTAATTGTTACTACTGTGATAACATTAATACTGTAATATTTATCCTGCATTATGAAAGCAAGCATAATGACTGATCAGTGGAAAGAACAGAGGGAGGAATTGGGACTCCAGGATTGTAGTTTTAGCTGAAGAAAGTCAGCGTTACAGGAATTTAGGCCAGTTAGGGCAATTACAGGAGGAGTTCAGGCTACATATGCTTGATGGACAAGTATTTTACACTGGTTGAATTGGGAAGACTGGCATAAGCCTTCTRTGGTGACTAATTGTCTAGACGCAGCAACACCTCACCTGTTCAGGTAAATCCCTGAGTGAGCTCTGAGGAGCTCAGATAATCTCCTAGATTAGATGTAGCAAAGAAAACAACAAAGGGAAGGTGTCTCCTTTAGGATCTCAAAGGTCTGCACACTAAATGATTAATGACTGCTAATTTCTCTTGATAGCATTGTTATGGAGGACATGCACATGCACATCCTGTGTCTCTGATTCTTCCAACTTTTTTATGGTCCTGTGAATCATTCAGGCAGAAAGTGACTAAATGTTTTTATAAATACCTCATGGCTCTTCACTACATTTTAATAACAGAAATTATATTAATCCCAGTAAAATTCTTTTTACTTCTACAGCAGGACAGTGTGACAGCATAAAATGGGCTCTGGCTCCCTGAACGGGTGAAATGTGAGGGTATTTTCTGAAACCTTACAGCACGGAAGGCCATCTGGAAGGTAATTTATCTATTTAAGAGGAACAAAGGCCTGAAAAATGCTTTGCTGAGTTTGAGCCTGTGGTTCCAGGGGGTCTAGCTATGTCAAATTCAGTTCTTGGAGCGCTAAATCCACCTTTATCATCTTTCCCCTGCTTGTCTTTGGGATTATCATGACCCCAAGGTCTCTTTATCTGTTAAACTTCAATCTGACTGATGCACAYGTCTGAACTTCCCACTTGCAGATCTCTTGCCATATTACCTGTATTTCACTCTGCCATCTTCCACCAGGGGAGAGCAGGTTAGAAAATGATAACATTTAAAAAAAGGAAAAAAAATAGAGCTGTGTCTCTGCCAATGATTTCCAAACACAGGAAGTCCTCGTAGGGAGAGTGCATCACTGAATACGTACTATCCGTCTTCCCGTACAAACTCCTGTCAACAGCAAAACTGCTGCAGTCTCAATCAATCTTGCATATTACTAAAATGTTCCTTACCTCACGGCTCCGTGCTCCTCTACCCTAACAAACAAAGGCTATTAACATTTAAAAGCTGCAGTAACTCCATGTATATGTTTGGGATAAGGCCAGGTACTGAATAATGCTAAGGGATCAATATTTATAATGTAGAGCAGCAGAAGAGGTGCGTTGTGACTTATCCGTGTCCTCTATAGTTCTCCATATGGTTCATCTGAAAGCCTTTTAGAAGCTTAACAAGGAGAGTATTGCAGTGAATGTGGAAAAAATGATGCATGAGGATAAGAAGCACAAATGCTCCAGAGCCCTCGTAGGGTCTACGGTCTTAAAAATAAGCTCCTGGGGTTTAATGGGATCTGATGAAACCCTCTTTATAGGGGCAGCGGGATGGAAGGGGTCGGACAGCTGGCGAACAAATACTCGGTAAACATTCCCGGTAGCCGAACTCTGCGCAAACAGCAACTATTAAGGCAAAGACCTGAAAGATCAACAAAGAATTGCAGGTCTGGGTAAAATGATGCAATGGATTACAATTAGTGTCACTGGTCGGGGGAGCACAGGCTCTCCTATCGACTTAGAGCTATGAGGCACCTTAATCAAATAATGAAGGGGGCTGGGGGGGG
Organism: Oceanodroma leucorhoa; assembly: GCA_030449065.1. NCBI lineage: Eukaryota > Metazoa > Chordata > Aves > Procellariiformes > Oceanodroma > Oceanodroma leucorhoa. The sequence goes on along the minus strand of JASVER010000191.1, from coordinate 491,111 downwards.
AGAAAGCTCAGCATCAGTCAATATTATCTCAAGGACACCTACTGTAAATTAGCAGGCTCATGTTTGTAGCACAGTTTCGTTGGGAGGAGAAAAGGTAGAAATTGCTGGAGGTGGCTTCCCAGAAAAAGCAAAAGGCTTTGTGAGCCGGCTGGCTCTCGGCATGTCCGAGAACTGCGCGTACTGGAAAGGGCAGAAGCCAAATTAAAGCGGGTTAACATTATCAAAACCCATTAGGAATTTCAGGTTTTGCCGAGAGGCATGTAAGAGAGGCAGCGCCCATCTTTGGTACGGGGTATCAAAGTGGCAGATGTCTGCGGTATGTCTGAAAACACCCTGCTCCATGGTGCAGGATCACGCTGGATTTGCCCCGTCCCTCCAGTCTGAAACTGTGAAAATCTCAGAAAAGTGAGATTTTAGGGAGAGGAATGTGTGTGTGTGGTGGAAGTCTCATCTTCTGGGGCGCTCAACTTCCTTAGCCTTCCTCTCCCCCCCCCCCCCTATTATAAAAACTGGATTTTTCCCAAAAAACAACCCTAAACCAAACCCCAGAAAGGTGGCAGCCTGTGGTGACACCAGGTGAGCGCCATTTTCCCAGGGGCTGTTGAGGGAGAACCACCCCCGGCCCCACACGAAGCACCTCGGGGGGACCGAGCCCCTCCGAGGAGCCGGGAGCCCCCATCCGCCCGTGCTATCGCTTGGGCCACCCGCCACCCCGGGGCCGCCATGGCCGTCGGGCCCTGAGGGGAGAAGGGCGGGCGAGAGGGCGGCGGGCGCCATCTTGTCGGGGGCGGAGCGGGGCCCGGCCCGCCCCGTGCTCTGCCTGCCGGGGCGGCCCCGGCCCCGCCGCACTCGCCGCTGCCGACCGAGCGGAGCGGAGCTGCGGCCCCCAGCGCCATTGCCGCCCTTAGCCCGCTATGGCAGGTGAGCCCGTCCTCCTCCTTCTCCTCCTCCTCCTCCTCCTCCCGCGGGCAAGGCGCCGCCGCTCGCCCGCCCTCAGGGCGAATCCTCGCCGGCGCCTCCCCCGCGGCGCTCTCCCCTCAGCCCGCCGCGGTCATTGCTCTCGCTTCCCGCCTGCTGTCACCTCCATCCCGCACCCCGCCGCCGCCTGAGAGCCGCCCTCCATCCCCAGACACCCGGGGCTCGCCCCTTCTTCCTCCCGGGGAGGTGGGTCGGGGATCCCCGGCAGCCTCCACCATGTTGCCCGGCCGCGGTTCACCTTGGCCGCGCGGCTCCTGCGCCCTCCGTATCTCTCTTCCTCTCCCTTTTATTTTATATTTATATTTTAAACCCCTCCATGTTTTCCGTGCCGGCGTTTTCTGGCTCGGCATCGCCTCCAGCCCGTGCTGGGCGGAGGGGAAGGGGCACGGGCACCTACCTGGGGCATGGCCTGGGCTGCCGCGGGAGCGGAGGATGCCTGAGGTGGGCACCTGCGGCGGGGTCACCTGCCCCGCGAGGCAGAGACACCCCTGGGGGTTTATCCGTGGGGGTGTGGGGGGGTATTTTCTCCGTTCCGTCGAGATAATATATTTTTTTAATTATTTTTTTATTTTAATCTGAAACAAAATGGGTGGCAGAGTCGTAAGCTTGCAAATGGGATGGAGAAATGCAGGTTAATACTCCCCTGGTCCTGAAGGGGTGGCCTCGCTTTCTTGTCTGATCCCGTTCTCGTGATACGCTTTGAGTTTTTTTTTTTTCCTTTTTATTTATTTGTTTGCTTTTTTGATTGGCGCTTTTTTTTTTCATTACAGATCGAGGCAGTAAATATTTCAGTTTTCTGCTTTTGACTTGCGAGCCCAGTTCAGTATCATGCATGGTTTTCTTTTGTTTTAAGGTACATTTTGGGTAGAAATAAATGATGTAGGTAGTGCAGAAAAATGCCCGGACAAAGCTTGTTGCAAGCCTTTGGTTAGGTTTCCTTACTTAACAGACAACAACTAACTACCGATGTTGTGCATTTCTGTTGTTAGTGGCTTTTGCCTTTTTTCGTAAGAGATGGGAATGCAGGCAGAGGCTTGTGCAGTTTCATTCCTGTCCTTTCATTTTGGAGCCGTCATTGTCATTTTGTAGACTGGGAAGACAAACACAGTTTGGGGTCCCGTGCAGCGTGTCCCTTAACATCGCCAGGTAAGTGCAGGCAGGGGCTGACCCCGAAAGGGAGCTGCAGGCAGAGCCCGTAGAAGATTCTGGCAGAAAAGGGAAATCCCCAGATGTATTTAAGACAAGGTAAAGATCTCGCCTGTTAATTTTTTCCATCTTATCTTTTGCTCCACGTAGCTGACTCTTTTAGTATGAGTTCAGTGCCAGGTAAAGGCTGGACTCCCTGTTGCTCTTGAACTTGACCAGCTGAAATAAAAATACCAAATGCTGCATTTTCACAGGGAGCTTCATACGTCTGTGTATTGTCACTGCAACTCAGCGTTGCCATACTTCAGCAAGCTTTAAATTACCCAGTTTAAACTTAAAAAAAAAAAAAAACCAAAAAAACAGGCTGGTTTGGGTAGTGGTTTTACTGGCAGCTGGAGTTTGATGCAGGCTGTAAAACCTAGCAGAGAATCAGAACAAATACTGGAGCGATTAGCTGCTGATGTGCTGCACACTGCCAGAGCTAGACTTAATGCTGCACACCTTGATCTGSCTAGTGATTTCACTATAGATAGAGGATTATTGCAACAAGTAGCTCAGGTTAGTAAACTGGAAAATAATCCTGGAGATATGTAGAACAATTGGATTAGTAGTTGATGAGCTCTTACAACCCTACTCCTAGCTTCGAGTCATGATCCAGATAGCTTGAAATTAGAGCAGTATTAACATGGAGATGCACTGGAAGAAATTCAACCTTGGGCTAGCAATGAGGTTAAACAAGCCCTGAGATTTTTATCGTGGATTTAAACAAGCCTGTGGCTTTAGTAAAGATGCAAATAGGAGTTGAAAATGTCTTGTCAGAGCCCTGGGGATAAGGGAAGGAGGTAAGGACTGCGATTCTCAAGGGTGGGTTGTGCTCCTGCTGTTCCTTAATAGGCCACATTCATATGGTTTAAAATCCATCCCAATCTGTCACTCGTCTGTAATCCCTGCTCCTAGCTAGGCTTAGATTTGGTGAACTGCTTTCTCAAGGCACCTGGCTCTCACATTGAGTAGATGTAAGGAGCTGGATGGAAATAAGGTTCTCTGAGTAYGGGCCTCTTCCTTGTTCTGCATCTTCACTGCAGAAACAAATCTGAAAGAAAAACAGCTTTTCAAATAGTAAGATAATTTGGGCTGCAGGTTGATGAATGCTTCCTTTGGTGACAGCACCAATTTAAGCAGCCCCCATCCATCACCAGCTGCGCGCTCCCAGCCTCGGTGGTGCTGGTACCCCTGTATGGATGGCTGCTCAGTCAGTGAGGTCGGAGCTTTTTTGGGTTAGCCCACAAAAGCCTTGCTTTTGTACTGAAGCCAGATCTGTTTGGAGAATTTTTACCTGCTCTTTACCTTCCCTGAGTCACRGGTAGACCTGCATGTACATCCCTAAAGCTGTACTGAGTGATGTATGTGTATGTTTTTTTTAAAGACTGCTAATATGAGAATTTCTGTCTTCTGTAGTTGAAGCTAACAGTTGAATTCCAGTGGAGAAATAAAAGTCGTGTCTTTGTTGGTATTATTTGGTTGGAGACTATTTTCTTCAGGGGGACCTTAAGATAATGGCAGTGTTTGAGGATAATTTTTTTTCCTAACAGAAAACTTTGACTGTGGATTTTCCCCACGTTTGTTTAGAAGACTCTGTAGAAGATGCTGCGTTTGTATGCAGTTACTATTTCAAAGGTTTTAAAGCTTTTTGAGTTTTATTTCTTCGATTCTGTCAGTATGTTTCTTTTTTTTTTCTTCCTAGTATAGCCAAATCTGTCAACTTCCTCAATATAATGGGCTTTGTTTTTGTGCTATGAAGTGGCTTTGTTGTGCCGTTTAGGTTGATTGGAGACGGCTGGAAACTAAATGGGTGAAACTTTACGCATCTTCAGTATGGATTCCTCCAGAAGTAGCTGTTGAGCTGCTCTAATGACCTAATCTGAACTGCAGCAGTTAACCTCTTCTGATCCTTGTGTGTACAAGGGGAAGTCAAGTGGCACGCCCTCCTCAGCTATTCCAGTTCATAGCAGATTACAAACCAGCGTCCCACGCAAGGTGATTTTTGGAAGGTCTTGTTATGCTGTAGCTGTTCCTGTCASTGTCTTTATGTGAACCACGTAAGAAAAACAGTAAGAGAACTCAAGCCCGAAAAGATTCTGTGGGGCCATTTCTTCAGTAGATTTATTTTACTTTTGAACACTTCTTTATGCATTTATCCTTGCAAGAGAAAATGCAGATGGCTGCGCAGAGTGGTTTTTCTTCCATTGAGATGACGGTTCATGTATTGCAGGAAAAATTTATTTCTATCAAGTGTTCTTATTTATGAAGCCTTAGTGGTCATGAAACGGTCTGACAGCAGTTACAGTGTGTTTTATTTTACTTAAAAGCTGCAGGAAGAAAATATTGACAGTCAGGATGAGTAAAGAGAGATGGATCATGATGTAGTGTAAGGCGGGAATAAAATAAATCATTTAAAATGAAAGTTATTTGCCATGTTCTCTAGCCATTCCCAGGGGTGAAGTGCATTAAGACATTGTGCTAACTTCGTGGTACTGCACATAATACTTCTATCAGTACTGGGAGCATATTTACTTTATGGCTAATTATTTTTAGTTGTTATGAGCTGTCTTATGACAATGTTTATGTGAAGGCAAAAAAGAAATCTGATGATATTTGGCCATTTTCAGGTTATGGGAAGGAAATGTCTGCTATTTGAATGTTCTTCTATGARAGATGAATCTAAATGTGGATTTCTTGGCCATGAAAGGAGTAGAACTACCTCCTTGGGAGGGGGAATTGGGGTGTTGAAACATTGCTGGCTCTTGGTGGGAAAAGGAAGTAGGAGGGAGAACTAGTCTTCTAGTTAAGAAGTCTCCAGCTCTAGTTTTATTCCTTGCACTCAACATCAATCTTGGCCATTTCTGTTGCCAAACATAGCAATAAAAATGTGTATGGCATCAGAAATACAGTGTGCCTAACGAAGTGCTATGCATCTCCCATGGTTTTCTAATCCAGTGCGCGCTCAGAGGTTTGATGACTTATTTCTTGGTACTGAATGTTGTCATCAGTCTAGTAAATAGTGAATCATCATTCGCCTTGGGGCTGCAGAGAGCTGTGACTCYTTTCTTGGCTGTGCCGTGGCCCCAGAGCAGAGTTGGGCCAAATGGGGTTTGAAAACTCTGGATTGGTTTCGGGAAGGATGAATTGGCCGCCGAGGTCCCAGCCAGGCTGTTGCGAGGGAGTCCCAAAGCACACATTTTGGTTGTCTCCATCCTGCGCAGCGGGATCGTATTGAAATACTCTTTGTTCCTATCCGACAACTCCATTTTATTATTTGCAGAGGAATGGCTCGGCTTGAGGTAATTGTAAAACTAGTCTTTTAACGGGTTTGTAATTAGAAATTCAGTGATCTAAATCTCCTTGTGTCTCAGTTCTCAGGCCAGAAGATGAAAGTGCTAGTTATGCAGGGTGGGAGGGGAATGCACTCACACTCAAGTGTCTGGTCTTACTTTATTTTTTATTTTTTTTTTTTAATTTAAAAAAAACTGCTTCAGGAGAGAATAAACTTTGTTCTATTCTGGTGAAATGGAATTTCCAGAATTTCTGCTCACCACATGCAGGCAGCCAGGATATTTTATTCTTCCTCCAAAACCTACGTTTCTAAGCATGTAGTAAAATTGACCTGTATTGGTAAGAGTGTGTCACGTGCACCTTAGAATGATGGTATAGCTGGATTTTAGCTTGTGTATTATGGAGACTGAGATAGCGTTCTCCTCTGAATGAGTGATGTTTTGATCTTGTACTTGCGTCAGCAAAATGCCTGAGAAAACAAGCTCTGTCTGATAGTTGTATTTTTAGGAGCAGATGGGAGCAGATTAGTCCAGTTGTAATTATGTTTGAGGAGCTGTAAGTAGCAGCACGGTACCTGTGAGTATTTTTGAACTTTTAGGCGCTGTGCGGTATGAAAGCAATAACTGAACTGTTTATGTGTGTTTGGATTTAACCAGCATTTGCTTGTTTTCTCCTTGGTGATAAAAGGGACTGTTTTAATTTGGCACCCATTTCCTTTACGCTTGCTTTAGATTAAAATTGCTTGAAGGGGCAAATTAGTATAGTAGGGCTCAAATTAGTATAAATGGTGAAGGAGCGATTGACTCACCGTTATTTTGACTGTTTTGAAATGCAGTGACTCACCGAACGGATTTCGAATGGCTGCATGTCCCCCAAATTTGTTGCCTGAATTTATTTTTAAATCAAACTATTGCAGTGCTTGTGTCATTCAAACAGTTGGCTGAAGCATTTTGGGAATGCATGGTAGACAGCAGTGCTGGCGTAGCAGGAAAGTAAATAAAAAGCAACTTCGGGGGGGTTTTATGCACTTACATTCCTGGGCATTAACCTCGTGTGTGGATGCTTTGAGTAGTTTGGGCTCTAAATGTAGCAGCACATTTTAATTGGATTTACTTTTATTTTGCATGGCCATGAAATGGCAGCCTAGGGCAATAAGGCCTATTTTAGTGGTATGCTGCCTATTAGTACGCTTGYAAGATTGTAAAAGTTAAGAGAATAAAGTGCAGTTCGGAAGCTTTAATAGGAAGGTGCCTTAAACACTTGGTCTACTAAGTGTGCTCTTAGCTGTGTTTATATGATGAGGCGGTTAATGTGCCGTTCATGAATTTATCCCAGTCTTCCAGTGCTCTGGATGTCGTCGTTGGCCCGATGTTAGCAGTGGGAAAGAAATGCTGGAAATCTTTGACCGCTGGAGTCTACCATTAAGCACATCCTTATTGAGCACTCTTTCTTTTCTAGCAAAAAAGTAGTGATCTGAAGGGTTTCTTTTTTTCCTGGCCTTTTTCCTTTTATCACTTAACCTGTATTGTCTTGCATTTAAGCATATAGCTCAGTGTTTCTGTTTTGTTGTGCTTTTAAAGAAAAAAGTGTGTATATGTTCTTACCAGTATTCAAGGTCACATAGAGTATCTCGTAACAGGCATGGGACTCCATGTCATGACTTTCACTTTTTATTTAAAAGTTTGGAATGGAAATAAAATGCTGCACTGCAAAGTTAGCAACCTCTCTCTTATTTTGTGGCTGAATTAAATGAAAGTGTCCCAGAGCTAACAGCACTTAATGGACTGTGCTGTGATAAGGTTTGAATTTCCATGGAGTCTTTGAATCCCAATGGCAGGAAAATAAATTAGTAAATTCTACAATTTTTGCTCTGTTTATTACTTGCTCTTTGTGTGGAGAATCYTGTATTCAGGCTCTTACCATACCTGAGCAAAGAAAACACATCCTTGTTTTTGCAGATGATGTACTCTGAAGCACCAGCTGCTTTACGAGTTATAGCAGCTTTTTTTTTTCCTTTTTCATTTTGTATACAAAATGAATTGTTTCTGAAAGTTGAGCTAGATGTTCCTGATACAAGAAGCATTTGCTTGGTCATATTTGAACAGATTGGAGTTTTTGATAAAAGCTTAGAGTATGGTTTCCTGATGAGCATTTCATTGTATAAAGGCCAAACAAAAGGAATAATTGGGATTCAGACTGACAAGAAAGAAATTGGAGCTCCAGGTCCCTATTCTTTAGGATCAAACTGCAAAACATAACTGCAATATTCTCATACTGTTCTGTGTCCTTTCATATATGGGAACAATAACAGTTATTAGTTGTTAGCTGATACTGGAAGTATGTATTTGCGTGGGTACCATTTAATTTCATGTGCGGAATTTTGGGAGATTATGCTGAGCATAATAGTTATTATCAGTATAATTTTACAGGGCTCTGTTCTGGTTTATTCAGACTGTTAGACACTTGTTGGTTACCTGTAGTTTATTTCAACTTACTAGTAGATGCTTTTAAAACTCAAAAAAATTGTATGAATGAGGGGGTAGCTTTTTTTTTTTAAAATACCCARGTATTGTGTTTTTGTTGTAGTAAGATAGTGTATCTATTTATTTGGTCTAGCCAGAAACTGCAAATTGAATGGGAACAGCTCAATTTGTGCTGTATTCATTTCAGAACATAGGAAACAGAAGATCTGGCTTGGTGTAAATAGTAATCTTCAGTGTTGACTGGCCCTGCGGCTTGAATTTTCCTGGATTGCTAGTCGCATACTGAGGTCTATAAACTGAGTCGGCTCTTACGAGTCAGGCTTTCAAACGAGCTGACGTTTTGATTGTCCGTCTGTCTTGTTTGCAAATATCAGAAAAAGCGAAGGATGGAAGCCTGAGCTCTTTTGGAGACGATAGGTGATCCTTCTCGTAAAAACACAGATTTGAAAAGCGCCTTCTGCAGAAGAGGAAGAACTTCTGTAACCTTGAGCCCTGGGTACTTGTAAACATCCATTGCTAATGAGCCTTCCCCTTCTTTGGAAAGGATCAAACGCATTTAATGCTTTTCATGAAGATGGCTAATAAGGCACAATTGAATCAAGCAAAGCTGTCCATTAAGCCTTCTATTAAGTTTCTTAGTATGAATGAGCCTAAACCCAAGGTATTATCTGAGCTCCCTTCCTTGGCTGTTTGGTTTTGGTAAAGATTTTATGATCAGTATTAGCCCAATTTTTAATCTCACTTAGGTGTACTGTTCCTTGCTTTCTAAACCCGCTGAATCGTAGACTGCAGAACTGTGCCGAGTGTATTAAGATCCGAGTCTAATTACCGTTTTTGTTCTGGAGGCTGTTGTGACAGATGATGTTTTGTTGAATGGCAGGTAATAGATTTATTATGGAGATGGCACAGCGTGTGRGTACCTTCAAAGGAGACTATCTGTATTGGTCTTTTCTCCTCTTAATTATTCAAATGGAAAATTTTGTTTGAGGGCAAAACGTATGCGTAAATGATATTACTCCAAATAGTAGCAGCAAAGAATTCTCACATTTTAAGTGATGCCAATTAAGTAAGAATAAGTGCAATTATTTTTTTAAAAAGTATATAAAGCTATACAGATATCTGCAAAAGAGCCCTGAAGGTGAAGGAACCAACAAGGTACAATATTGAAACCACAGTATATTGGCTAAAAAAGGGTTGTTTTACTGGCAAAAATCACAAAAAAGTATTCCACTAAATGTTGCCAAAATATTTTTTTGTAAAAGGCACGTCTTGCTGAAAAGAAAAAGCTTTCCTTCAATAAACTATAGTTGGCATAAATATTATTATAAGTAATGTGAACTCTTTCAAAATATTACAATTTTTTCCTGAGCAATCAGCTTGGTATTAAGCGGACTGTTCCATTTCTGTCACTTCAGTTGGAGAATTCACTTAGCCTTCTTTAACGGTTTTGTTGCTTGTTGTAGGGATATTTAATGCATTAATATTTATTTAATGCGTTCTTAATTAACCACTTACATATGGAGAAAAATCTTCAAAGCTATTGGACTAAATTACATCTTGCATCTCTCCGTGGTAACATGCTATCTGGTGTACCGGTTAGATGTCAGCTGGGTTTCAGCAGGTCCTGGTTACCCTCCTGTCTCTACTGATTGTCCCTGTGGAGTCAGAGGACTGAACCGGTGGCATCACGTTAACTGCTCGAGCCACAAGCAAGATGTACAAACGCGTATTTATAAGGAAGTAGATCATGACTGCTGTGCATGTAAACACTTTCACCTAAGCCTGCCTGAAACATGAGTAAGGGAAGTTAACCAGCAAGTCTGGTTAAACACAAGCCCGTCTCTATAAACACTTCCAGGCTCATTGTGAAATTAATAAATTAGTAATTGGTTGGCTTAACATGTGGGAATCAAATGCAGGATTGCATACAGTTGTTTAGTATGTGGGCAGAGAGTAAGTAGTACTGGTTTAACTTAAAAATCATTAATGGCAATAATGACTTAATTTTTCCCTGTGGCTATGGCTATGGGAAACCAAGCTATGCTTAGTGACCAAAACTCGTGGGACAAACAGTTGGTCAGCAGTTACTGGTAGTAATACTAGCATCTGTTATTGCTAATGTAATTAATAATAGCATCTACTATTGCTCTGTGGCACCAGTAGATGATTTGCTTGTGCCCTGCCTTTTGCCAGTTTCAGCAGAAAGAAATTCTCTTGCTGTTTTGGGGGTTGGCTCCACGTAAGGACTTGGGGGCTCTGAAACCCAGCACGGTGACAACTGACTTCTGGGAAGGTATTTGAGCAGATGTGTCGGGATTGTGCTCACAGCAGTCAGCAGCCCGAAGCCAGAAGATACTTGGCCTGCAGAACTGAGGGTACTGTGTAACACAGCAAAGGCTGCCTGCACAAAAGCACACGAAAAATCATGCTGTCTCTCCCCCTCAGCGCTTGGAAGCCTTGAAACATTTCCTCTGCAAGTGGTATAAATTTGCTGATTATTCCCAGGAAAGATTTCTTGAAATAATCTTGAAGGAATGAAAGGTCACTGAGCAAGGAGGGCATAACTCTCCCAACTGGATAATTAAAAAGAAAATTAAAAAGTGTGCTAAGTTTGAGATTGACTTGTGGCCGTGCTTTGAAGATTAAGAGGGCTTTTTCATTTCAGATGAAGGAGGTTAGGATTGGTGGGAGGAGGAGTTGCGGCTGCTGGGCAGCGCTGTGAAGCTGCGTTTGCCGTTTGCTTACTGAACCATGAACAGATACCAGGATCACTGAACGGAAGTATGGCTATCTGCTCTTTTTCCCCCTATTTTAAAATATTTAGTCTCACAGCTAGAGTTTTCAACCTGGTTGCTCACTATTTAGTGCAGGTAGATTTTTAGGCRTCTGAGCAAATGGTGTCTTGAGTTCAAAACTGAACGTTTTTTGTGTAAACATGTTTTKCCTTTAGAAAATGAAAATAATGGCAGCTTCAGTTAAAGGATAGAACTTTCGATGTTCTTTGCAYAGGTTGTAGCAAGATCAGTCTGCTGTTTTTTTCTGTACAGAGRTTTAGCCTGCACTTTTGAAACTATTTGCAGTCACAAAAATAAGAGAGAGAGAGAGAGAGAAAGCTGAAACGTGAGTGTGCTAACTAAATGGTAACAGCAAAATAATGCCAAAGTAATACCAAAAAATKAAAAAATTGCAACGTTAGCAAACAGATGTTTCAAGTCTAGACTTAGTATATAAATTTGCACATCCACTCTGTTTTGTGATCTGCAGCATTGAATAGGTCAGAGCTGTTGGGCTGATCATGGGTTTTTGCTCGTGGCTAGAACCCGTGAGTGCACCTAGGATGTGCTTCTGTGGTCTGCTGTTTGAGAAATGAAGAGATTGAAGTCGTAGATGTGAAGTCTAACTGTAGAGTTCCAGTTTGTAGTTTATTAGGTGTAGGGTTATTAGATACTCGGGCTTAGTAGGTCAGTTGTGTGTTGTTCCCTTGGCTGAGTTACTGCATACTTGAGTTTGGGCTGTATGCTGTCKTCTTCTAAGCTTATGTTGAAGTTGACAGCGTTTCCCCGGGCATCRGGGAATACGTGAAGGTAACGATGCTTTAAGGGTATCAACCTCACATGGTGCTATGTTGACCAATAAACAGGTTTTACTTTTGTCAGTTCTTAGAAGAAAAATGATTTGAGCTTTTGCCTTTAATTACAAGCATACCTGGAGGTCCAGGAAAGATGTAGGCGTCTGACTTAGTTTATGGACACGGTGAATACAATAGCAGGTCACAAAAAGCACATTCCTTCTCCATTAATTTTTGAAGCGCTTTGATCTGTGCCTGTGGAGTATATGGCTTTGGTTTCACTRCTCTTTTGTTGTTGTTTTTCCTTGAAAATGATTTCTTCTTTCTTTCCCAGAAATCAGCCATAGTTATTTTTAAAGGCAMTTCCATCTTGTAATTACTTCTTTACATAAAAGAACCGTTGGTCTGCTTTGATGTACATCTCAGACCCTAGATTTTTCTTACAAGTATTTAAAAATACACAGTTGCAGGAAAAGTTCTAAGAAACACTGTAATAAAAGCTGTCGCTGAATTCAGGATTGAAGAAGAACAGAAGTTGGACACAAAGCATTGCATTCTGTAACTGGAAAAGTGGAATTCACTTAACGTGGACTGCCTCTAGGTATCCTTTCTGTTCGATGAGAGGGATGTACATTTTAATGGGTTGAGTCACGTACAAGGGGTACGTGTAAGTAGTACCCAGGACCCTGYGTTGCTCATTGAATTAAATGTTAAGCTTTCAAAGCAATTTCAGTAATTCTGTGTGTGTATTTGATACAGCATTAGGGAAGAGAACAGTAGATGTTTTCATATTAAAGCATAYCTTCTGATTAGTGCTTTTTCAAGGAATTTATAATTCGATGGATTTATAAATGTCTCTATAAGATCAAACTTAATGGCTTAGCCTTTCTGCTGTTCCAAGTTGTGGGTGGAAGTRGATCTATTTATTCTACTACTATGTGATGCTATTTTCTTGTGTTTGCTAAGTGTATTCTGGAAGATGTTCATGGAGTCTATTGTATAAATTGAATCTCTTCACTGATGTAAAAGATTACATATTTGTTATGACTTAGGTAGGAAGAATGCTTAAATTAGGAGATTGCTACAAAAACATAGTCAGGAGACTCATTTGGCCGTCACAAATGAGACATCTACACCTGACCCTCCTGATGAAACTGGATGTTCTTGCAAAGAAGATGTGYGTTTTTCTGACAGAGTTGCTCTGAGAAGGGTGCCTTGCCATAGCTCAATATTTTGAGGCATCTGCTATGCTGGAAAAGGCTTCTTTTTTTATTTTCTTTTTTTTTTTTTTCTTTTTTTGAGGGAAGTTGTGGAACAAAAGACCTCTTCTTAACAGTTTTTCAGTGACTACATCAGACTTGCCTTTTTATGTTGTGTGTTTTTCTTGTTATTACCTGGCAATATATGAAGGTTTAAAGGGGGGATTTGGTTACCAGGTGTTTGCGGTCACTGGGTTATATTATTATCAGTTTTCATCATATGARATAACCGTTGTGTGCCATCCCTATACACAAGACACAGTTTTCAGTACAGTGGAAATAGGTGACTTCAAAGAAGAATTTCGTCCTGACTCTGAGTGCTGCAAAACTAGGGAGGATGGCCTCAAAATAAATAGTCAAACTCAGAACCTTGGCTGTAAATTGTCAGTTAGTTTACCAATGTGTGTCTAACAGCAAACATTTGTAATTTGACTAGGGCACTCTGAAGTATTTGTTTCATTTTTAAACCAAACACTGTGTTTCTGAGAAGAAGGCAAAAAATTGGATTTTCTCATAATAATCAGAAGCGAACTCCTCCTAGAAGTAACATTCTCAAGCAAGAGAAATGCTCCCATCAGTTTAAATTTCAGATATTAAGCAGCTAATAAAAATGATGACTAGATCTGTAGGATCATCATGGCAATGCTTCCTGCACTGAAAGAGCAAGATAAATTGTCTACTGTGATTTCACTTCCATCAATAAAGTGCAGCAATACATAGAGCTTCTCATCTGCTTATTCCCACCTGTCTTCCACAGTATTAGGGAGTTTGAAGATGCACTGTAAAATATTCCACTGTCTTGAAACAGTAGTCGCAAGAGTTGTATCTTGAACTAACATTCATCTCAAGTATGGCAGTGATTAAGTACCTATTCACTGCAAGGAATTTTAACCAAACAACCTGCGATTAGATCTGTCCAGACTGTCGATCATGGAAGCTGGGTTTTAAGTGGAGGCATCCAGATTAGTAGGTGGTTTATTTGAACTAAGTTATTGAGTGTAAATACTAAGTAATCAGAAATAAATCTTTTGAATGATGAAATTCTCCACTCACCAGTGATGAACTTTGGAGCGATTAGTCTTAATTATAAGGTAAATAGACAAGTCCTGTTTAATTGAATACTTAAGTAAYGTTACTTGCATTGAACTCAATTATACTTTGAACTTTGATATTCAGGGCAGGCAGCATTTGAGTCCCTGGGGTTTTTAAATGCAACTATTTTTAAAAAGATAATTCTGGACGTTGGAGTAAAAAAAGCAAATGGCTTATTTCTTTCAAAACCTTAGTTTTTTTTCTTGCCATTGATCACTTRGTCCTGTACCTCCCTGTCAGCACATCAAATGCCTTGAATCTAAAATAATTTCCAGCATATTCTGGATGGGTATTGTAGATGAATAATCTTACAGGCAGTCTGTGGACCTGTGGTACAGCAGTTTTATGTTTTATGATCTTAAAACTTAGATATGGTGATACTTGCATTAAGGGCTGTAAGCTTTCTCCATATTGAAATTAGAACATGTTTCTGTTTGTGAAACATTTGGAATTCAGAAGTAAAGAGCAAAGGAAAGAATCTAATAATTGGAAAAGGAGCAAGTGGAGGAGGAAACTTTTCAACATCTCTTTGCAGTGGAGATTAAATGCTGGAACATAGTGTGGTTTTATATACACACCCATGACATAAAATAATCAGTGGAGATAATTGGCTTTCTTCCATGCATTCTTAGTAAATGATGAATAGAGAGTATTGCACGTAGTAAGTGTCAGTTTTCAATTAAATGCGCCCTGTTCAGTAGTTGGTTCTTTGATGCAAGAACAAGCACATGCCGATTTCTGATCTGCTGATGATCCGCAGCTTTTCAGGCCTTGACAATTCAGCAAGCTTCGGCGGCGTATGACAAACTTTCAAACTCGTGTAATGCTGGCTTTGCTCATGAAGCGAAGGGAGCTAGATGGCGCCCTCGGCCTGTCTTTCGCCTCCACAAATTTGGGTTCAAAAGGTGCGTTTCAGGTAAAGCGAGCTCATTATTCTGCCCTCGAGCGCTGGCTCTCAGTTGCGCCCAAGTGGCAGAGAAGCTGCGTATAAATGTGGGCAGCACCTGGTAGTTGGGTGCTACTTTCTGGTGGCCTATTTTAAKTATCACTTAGGGTATCAGTTGTAGAAGTGGTGGTGTCTCATTAATAGTGCAAGCACATGATGTATCTGGAGAGGTGATTACTTCCCTCGTGGGGTCAGGGGGTGGTGTACAAACTTGATGGCGAGCGATAACTTGAGGCAGGGGGCTGTGATGCAGTGAATTATGAAGTGATGTTTAGCAGTGTAAGGGTAGCCCTAAGACAGTGCTGTCCTCCTGCAGAAAGAGAGGTGGGTCAGGGAGAGAAGAGGGSATTCATGCGGAAGGACTGCACGTGAATTAATTTTCTGTTGTTGTTTCAAGTCTCTCACTTCTATTCCTGCATCTCTTCCCATCTCRCTTTGCGGCCTTAGCATCACTGTTGTGCAGCATTTTCCATTAGGGAAGTGAATGAGCTCAGCACAMGTTCTATTGTGTGTTTTCAGTTCTTGGTGAGGTTGTGGATTGCTAAACCTTGTCTTATGGAACAGAGATCTGAGATCTGGGACCTCTTGAAAACTGGCTAATTGCTAATAAAAATRTTTCCATGCAAGTTGCACAACGGAGGCTTATGGAAATGCTAACTTGGTGGAGAAAATCCCAAGCCTGATTAGGGCTGTTGGAGTCAGGCATGTAAATATTTATGCAACTCGACTTTTGGGGGCCCCGGCTGGGTTTTCTCCCCGTAGCGTTGCAGGTTATGTAAAACACTTGAACCTCCTCGTTCGGSTTGATGTGTACGCACTCTGCTGTTACTTAGAGAGACTGTCCGTTTGCTTACTTTTCGTAACTATGGTAGAGGCGTGTAGTAACAGTTTATGACCGTGTGGTGTCTTCCTGCATTTCGGCCGTTGCGTAACGCGCAGAGATTGCGATTGGAYACAGTACAGTTATACAATGTAGTGAGCCCAACCAGATTATAAAAATCCTCCTTTGGTATGTCTGCATCCTTTCAGGCTGCGGCTTGCAACTGGAACTGTTGCAGTGAGCATAGGCTGCAAGAAAGGCGGTGGAGGAGTTGGCTGAGTCGGTCTCTAGAAGTTGGTACAGGTTTCTGGAGGTAAGAGCTTCTTTGAATTCAGATGTTAAGGGGGATGATTAGAAAAATCCAACTGCTTTAGCGTGGGCATTATTTAAGTAAGAAAACTTAAACCTCACAAACTCAGGTTTTTAATAACAAAGTTTCAATATCATAGAGATTTGAGGACTTAATTTTTCATTTAAAAATCGTTACTACTGTAAAGAGAGGCTCACTCAAAAGTATTTACCATCTTTCCTGTTTACCTGTAAGCTTTGGTTTCCTTTTAATTTTTAAAATGGGAGAAATTTTTATGAAGTTTATGTAGTAAAAAAGAGATTTTAAGAATGCTGCATCTTGGTTAGTTTTTGAAAGTTTCTTGAATTCCAAATCTTTTGTTAAGTTATGTTAAATGGAAGGGAAATACTTCTTTCAAGACAAGCCTAACAGATCAACTCAGTATAAACTTTTTSAAGTGTGTAATCAGTTACTGGATTTATATTGCTTACTGGACTAAAATTGTTCTCTTTCAGCAAGGAGTATCTGTTTCAAAAGTAGACGTAGGAATGCCTAAGCCTTTGGAAAGGAGCTTCGTATTCAGAGTTGAAAAAGTTGGCACATTACCCTGATTTGCTTAATAAATGGAATTTTTCCTAGATGAGTCTCTAACTTCACCTTTGTTTTAATGTGATTAAGGTCTTGGGAAAAAAGTAGCTTTCATCAAAGTGCCAAGTAGAAGTACAAAGAAAGCTGAGAAAAGAACCAGTGTGTGCTCAGGTTGCTTTCTGAGTGCCGTGAAGGAGCTTAATGAACTGTGTATTAACATCCATAATAACATGGAGGTATCTGAATTCTTAGATTATTAATACTCCACAGGGAGACAGTAAGGACTGTATAGTATTATAAATCAAGTTAATGTGTACCATAAACAGTGAGGGAGGCATACTGTGCTGCAAGTAAGACTATGAAGTAGTGATGTGTTTTATAAAGAACAGTGATACACTATTTCATTTTTATTTACTGTGAGTGTCATTGCTATCTAGAGAACACTGCAGGTGTCATTTGATATCAGTCGCTTGATGTCAAGCTGTAAAATTGTTATCTCCTAGATTTTGCTTACACTTCTTTGAAGTGTAATCTTATGGCTTCTTCTGTATACTACTTTCTTGGTCTTTTGTTAGGACTCTGTTAATGCAGACCATTGCATATGCATTGATAGGATCTCCTATGGAGGGTGGCACACACGCTGCACAGAAATTCGGCAAAACTGTTGCCTATTGGAACAATAAAATGAGAGAGTAATGGGGTGAAAGATGAGTGAGGCACAGCTTGACCAATAATGGTTTTGACCAAACACACCTTCGGGTTGAGCGATACTTATTGGAAATACTYGTATTTCAGATACTTTTGTTTAGAATCACAGCCTAAGTAAGCTCCTCTTTAATAATTTGAGTAACCAAACATGTAGTTTTTGAAAGCTGTGAGATCTTTTGTTCAACGTCTCATTCAGTTGGATTTAAGTCCTCTTCTCAACAAGCTCATTCACACAGGAAGTTAATGAGATTTAGCTAATGTGCTTTAAATCAACGGAAGGTTTGAGCTGGGCATAACTTTCCTGTGTGTCTTTGTGTAGACATGCCCTAATAACGTTGGTCAGTTGTTAAGACATACTATTCTGGATGGCAGTCAAAATACCAACTACTTAAAAATTCATTAGTGCCTACAGAGAAAGAGTATGTTTGYGCTTTGAAGAAGTACTTTGAAGTGAAGTGAGAAACTCAGGACCGAAACTTCTTAAAGTGCCCGTTAACTCTTGTTTTTTAAAACCTAAATGTTAGGAAGTTTGGGCATATTTAAAATAGCAGTACTTTGTCTGCTTCTACTGCAGGGAGGGAAATGATGTCTTTTTGTGAAGTGTTGCATTAGGATTTTGAAGTATACTTTTCTTTTTTAAGTGTGGATGTAGTTTGCTCTTGAGCAGAGGGGGAAAATCATCTCTGTAGCATTTAAGGACATGGTAGCATTTCAGTGCAATTTCATTTGGTGGGAAGGAACTCTGGGTGCAAGAGGCGCCTGYTAAAGACAAATCACGAGTATTTTTCGGACCAAAGAGTCTCAGTTTCAAAAGAGCCTGAGGAAGAACTGTACTTAAGACTAAAGCAGGAAGATGTTTTTTACATGTAACAACAGAAGGTTAAGGACACGTGTTGTGCACCTTTTTCCATGTCTGTAAGAGGGTCAAAATCCCCTGGAAGGTTGAAAAAATGCCCTTCAGGCACACCTACATATCTGGAACAGTTTGTGGGGTAGAGGACCTTGTGGGCGCCCTATCCAAGTACCGATCTGGAGATGTAATACTCGTGGCCAGCACTGTGAAGCAATTGAACTTGTGGTTGCGGGTCTGCAGACAGTACTTTGATTGCATCATGTTAAGTACTTGTTGGGCTTTACTGGCCTCGCTGATGAGATACTTGTTGGTGAATTCTTTGAAACAGGGAGGACCTTTTTGCTTTGTAGGAAAACATCAAGCAACTTTTTGGACAGCTTTGAGTAGCAAAGTTGCTACTCTTTTGATCGCTTGTAATTTGGTCGTTAATATTTTAAACCCCCTTGATAATGTATTGTTTCATTTTTAACAGTTTCTCAGAAACATGTTTCTCCGGCTTACTGTATTTATGCTGTTAAATAGCAGATGTGAACAGCTATGGCAGGCTGGAGAGTGAAAGGGGGAATCTTGTTCTAAGGTTCTTCTGGTATTAAAAATAGCATAACTCGGGACTTGTAAAAGTGAGGACACGTATAAATAGAAATCCCGGTGCCTGTGGCTCCCATCCGATGCACAGAAGACAAGGTGTGTCTAATAACAGGAAGAGGAGTCTTTGTTTTTTAATACCTTAATGGCACAAAATCAGTACAGAAATTTTGTGCAACAGGCTTAACTAGAGCCAATAGCAATCTGGAGAAAGCTGCTGTTCCATAATTAACTGGGAATTGCTTTGCTTTTGTGTTGAATTGTGTGTCTGCCCAGGGGTAGCTGTACCCTGTAAGTAAACTTGTCTAGTTGGAGCCTCCACAGAATTCCTTAATTGTCTGCATTGCTGGTCTTGAAAGGGCAGAAGCACTCCTGTTCCCCTAATCAGTTTGGTACAGTGTTTTGGTGAAAGAGTTTCTTTCAAAACTTCCCTGATGTCTTGGCATCCATCCTGCCGCCTTCTGCAGCCACCTGCATCTCCCTGGATACTCTCGTGCCGATCCRAGCCATGTGTCTGCCTGTCCCCCTTCTCCATGTCTCTTGGTGAATGTTGTGGTTTAAGCCCAGCCGGCAACTAAACACCACACAGCCACTCGCTCACCCCCTCTCCAGTAGGATGGGAGAGAGAATCGGGAGGGCACACGAAGGAAAACCYGCGGGTTGAGATAAAAACAGTTTAATAATAGAAATAGAACAAAGTAGAACAGTGATAATAACAACAACAATAGCAGAATATACAAAGCAGGCCATGCACAATGCAACCCCCACGTGTCCCGAACGAACTCGCGTGTCCCAAACACCAGAGCACACCCTACCCCACCCCCCCCCCATTTTATACTGAGCATGACGTCACATGGTATAGAATACCCCATTGGCCAGCTGGGTCAGCTGCCCCGGCTGTGCTCCCCCCCAGCTCCCCCTGCACCTGGCAGAGCATGGGAGGCTGAAAAGTCCTCGGTGCAAGCACCACCCAGCAACAACTAAAGCATCAACGGGCCGTCAACATTCCTTTCATTACCAAACCCGAGACACAGCCCCCCCTCCAGCTACTGGGAAGAGAGTTAGCTCTGTCCCAGCCRGAACCAGGACAGTAAACGTCGGCTGGCAACCAAACTGTAAGCAGCTCTGTCCCGCAGCATGCAGTTTCTCTTTAATATGTCCCTAGTGCTGTAGAGTAGTATTAGCTGCTTGGCCTAAATGCACTTTCTTAAACTAAACAAAGTAAGTGTGGTGCATTTGTTACTGGCTTAAATTCTTCATAGCTGTCCGATGCTACAGGAACTGAGAATTTATCTTTAGTCACAGCCTACAGYGTGCCCTTTCCAGAAACAGCTCTGCAGTGCTCACAGAATTGGGTATGAGTGAGTAAAGTGGATTTTAAAACTGGTTTTATCTTCTGCTCAGACTTGGTACATTTTAGCAACAAAATATCCTGACTTGCAGGGAGTCCAAGTCCCTTTCCACATCCCTGTTGTGTGTCTATTGCCAAAAATACAATCTCAGACATGGAGGATTCCTTGCTTTGTATTTGAACGCATTGTGTGCTTGAGTTTCAGAGTTGCTAAACACTTGAAACTGCCATTGGAGGTGGTGGAACTSCAGATGTGCTGCTGCAGTTCAGGTTATTTGCCTCAAGTGTTTTGAATTTATTTAAAATTTAGGTGAAGCAAACCTCGGTTGATGTAAGGTTGGACAGCTTGTGGCTGAGCATCATCTCTGCTTGCAGGAAAAAGTTGTTGTTATTCACACGAGTCTGACAGCTAATTACAAATAATAAATTGAAGATTGTAATTAAGCTGTCACCTTAATTTGATTCTAATCTCCTTAGTGTATGCAACAGACTGAGCTCTCTTGGCTCTTCAGCCGTCTGTAATAGCCAGAAGGGTCCTGGGCTGGATCTGACATCGCTCCTTCCTCCGGGCGATGCGACATGTGCTTACCAGGTGGCATACCTATATTAGTGCTCCTGGGAGCTTTTCCATCAGCACGCTCTAAAGAATGGGCTGTTTCATCGCCAGCCTGTTTTATAACCGCGCCTGTTGTGCTTCCTTTATGAATATTTCCCTTGCACAGCAGTGTAGGGCCACCGAATGTAGGTCRGTTCCTGATTTTCCAGGGTCGAGGTGGAGAGGACCACAGGTACTGATTAACTAGTTAATTCTGTTTGACACTTCTTCTATGCTAAGGGACATGAGGGAATACACGAACATTTCAGACTAGCTAGGATTCTTCTTTTAGCTTTTTCACCAGCTGGTTTACTTGCGTYCTAGACCTCCTCCAGCAGAACTTAGTGTTTGAGGGAAAGCAATACAGCAAACCACAACTATAAGGTAGCCAATTTCCATCCGTCTTTGCAGACAGTTCTGCCACTTTATAGAGCAGTAAAACATTTGCGATTGTCCAGCAGCTTCTGGTTGCGGCTGTGGTTGTAGGAGACCTGGTACCAATTCTAAAATGCTGCGGCCCCATCATGCAAAGCACTAAATCAGGCTGYTTAAGTTGTGTTCAAACTTTGTGCCCATTGCTCATGTTTATCTGCTCAGCTTTATGCTGGCTCAGCTGTCTCCTGTCCTCTCAAAGCAGCTGCACAAATCAATATGGAAAGTCTAAAGTATTTTGGCTAACGTCGTTGTATGGTGGGCCTGGCTCAGTCGATAGAAATTTGAGATCCAGTTGGAATTTGAAAAGACCCTCATGGTTTTAGAAAGTTTTTGTTTTGAGTTTGGCAAATAAGGAAATACATCGAGCTGCTTCCCTCTTAAAGCTTCTGGGGAAAAAAACATGCACCATTCTTACACTTAGCAAAACCAGTAATTTTCAGAATTGAAAGTCATCGAGACAATCATGGGGGGGGACCTGCGGTCCAGACTAAGCTTCTTCCAAAGGGTTAACCTCTAGGTCTACTTATTGCAAATGTGGGGCGATGAGCTTTATCGTATTGACAATATATCCTGAACACAGCGTTGCTTCCCACTTCTGGTGCTGCCAGTCTGACAGCACCTGAAAAATTACTGACTCTTCTAATGGATGTTTAAAAAAAAAAAAAAAAAGCCAAACAAACAGGAAAGCCCCAACAACCTATTGCCCCAAGYGTGTTGTAGTCTGGAGGTCAGACTGTTCTTGTTTTCCCCAATCTTTGCTTTCCCAAGCTCTGGATTCACATGTTAAAGACCCTCAAACATAGCACTGTGGAGATGAATGCCATCACAGCAAATCTGATTTTTTTTTTTTTTTAATCTTTTGTAGTTGTCACTGGGTATTCTCAAACTAATACGAAAAAGTAGGGAACATTTTYAGTGTGGTTCAGCCAAAAACTACATCAAATGATGCTGCTTTTAAAGAAAATAATGCATGCCAGGGAGAASACGTATATATTGAAATTGCCTACTCCTTTAATGGGGTTCATTTTTCCTTTCCATGTTAATAAGCTCTTTATGTATATCTGCCCAAGTTAACTCTTGAATCTAGTAGGAGATGAGTTTTCAAATTATTTTTAAGACAGGTTTGCATGCAGTTTGGTACCTTGTGAAATAGAAGCTTTTCRTGCAGCCTGTCTTGGTATGTGGGCAGATTTCTCTGTAGGAAAACCTTTGTTGTATACTTCAGTGAATATTTTTATTTGTGATAGAGGTTCCAAAGTAATGACTTGCAGGCAGAAGCTGCAGAAAGAAAAAGAAAAGTACGTTTAATTACAGTCTTGCATTGTACATCTCCGTCTCTGATGGTTTTTATCTTTTTTTCTTTCYGTGAACTTTGAAATGCATTGTAACTTGTTTAAACAAAATAGGAGCTCCCTTGGTAAAATAGAGAATGTGGTATTAGTAGTCATAAAAATGCAAAGTGTAAGAACTACCATGTTGTGTCAAACCAAACACTCCCGTAGCTTTGTGTCCTGTCCCAATGGTACCAAATCTGGAAGAATTGGTGTGTGTCGGCGAACAGGCAAGTGTGTCGAAGATGCAGAGTGGCCTTTCAACGGCTAAGAGGGTTTTCCTCTTGTGAACTTGCACCTGGACTATCCCCTGCAGTAGGCTATTTGTCTAGATACTAATCTTATCTAAAGCATTGTAAACCCATGTCAGCTTTTGGCCTTACTGGGTTAATCATGTATGAGCACTGAAGATAAATTGGCATAGAAAAAGGTGAATGTTAATCAGTATCCTGGTGGAAGTTTCACTTCTGGCCTTTCCATTTGATCCAAGGCGGCAGATAATTCATTGTACAGTGTATGTGCCTAGCTGATGTTGAATGACTTTTATCTCTTTTTACATGACTTTTCAGCTTCTGATCAGTTAGATTTGTTACAGAGGGCTAAAAAATGTCTGAGTCATCTTGTTTAGCTGTGCTCAGKTGGTGGGATAAGAGGTCTGATAAAGAAGAATGATATCTTTCAGATAACCTGATTTCCTGCTGCCTAAAGATTCTGTTTCAATTTGACACTTCTGATTGCAGAATAAAAGTATTCTGAAAATTTCTGATTATCATCTGTGCCATTAAGTGCAAGTTCAGTTGCTGAGTAGAAGCAAGAAGAGTTTGGAAATTTGTTCTCCYCATTTTCCTTGGACCGCCCCCCTCACCCCGGCTCAGGTACGTGTCGTGTTTGTGTGCATGTATATGTGTGTACACAAACACACCCCCCCTCTCTCTAGGAAAAGTGCTATTCTTGCCTATTCGTTTGGAGTCGCTTGTTCGTCATCATCTGGGAACCCCCATCCAAACGCTGTCATTCTAGCTATTGTGTTTCAGCTCTCAAGAATTCATACAAGGCACAGCTTATTTGCGTGCTCTCCTGATGTAATTCTCAAGAACAATTCCTGAGGAATGATCACATCTTCTTTGAGAAGATAGCAGTCTTACTGTTTTGCAATGAGAAGTAAAATAGGATTATATGGTCTTTTCTTCTGCATCAGTGGAGGTGCTAGTTAATGCTAACTAAGAAGCTTATCGTGCCAGAATACCTTAAACCAGATCTCCTGAATGGCAGGTTTCCTGCTGGTGTAACTCTTACACTGGTGTTTTATTGGCATGGCTGCATTTGTAAGGGAGGTGTAATTCTGCCCTTTCCCTTTTCCTTTCCAATCTGAGATGATAAAGCTGCCAGAGTAAACTGTGCCTGTCTCCATCACTGATTTTCTTGGAGAATAAAATATGTCTACATTGACAGAAAAAGGCAAATTCTTTTCTTTTTTTCTTTTTTTTTCTGGTGTGCTTAAAAAAAAAAAAATCCCTCGTGCCTCTACAGTAAAAGCAAGCAAAACCCCTCAAAAAAACTCCCCACCACAGACACCCCCAAAGCTTTAACTAGGATCTGTCTCTTCCTCCTCTCTTACTTGTTCATGTCACCTCTCAGACCTGCATGGGCAGCTTTGAGACGAACGGTTCTGTAAAGATTTGAGGAGGCATCGCCAGTTATTTGTGCACAAACTCAGAAGCAGACAAACTAATTTAAAGTTGCTGTTTCTGTCTGGAGATTTGCACTTTTGAAGGGAGAGTTTGTGGTTGTTATAAAAATGGGAATGCCTTTTTTTCAGAATGGTGTGACGGTGAGTACTCAAACTAGTCTTCTCCTTTAATCTTAAGTTCAAGTGAGAAATAATTAATTATGCTATCTTAGTATTTACTTTAAGAAACAAGTCTTAATTAAACCCTTATTTGAAGGCACTACTTTCCATTCCATTTTGATTTAATTAGAGGTGCTTCAAGGGTATCTCAGTGCCCAAGTCGTATTTCTTATGTACGTGTATTTTCCCTYAGAAAAGTTACATTGCTTTGAAAGATGAATATCTCTTTCACCTGAAGTAACCAGAATTTTCTAGCAAATGGGCAATTAACAGCTATTAAGAGGTCCTAAAATATTAGTGCTCAGTAATTTTTCAAACAGTCCTAAATTGCCCCTAGCAGAAGGGTCTTTGTCAAGTTTCATTATTATTGCAATTACAGTAGACATTCAAGCTGCTGGCATTTTCTTGAGCAGCATTTTGGAAGGGAGGCTTAAGAAAAAAAACCCAAGCCCTACCTTTTTGCTTTCTGTGTTTTTTGAATGTCCATTAGCTGYGTTTCCATCTCTTGCAATTAAGTTGGAAATGTCATTAACTTGCTTCTGAAGTAACGCCAGTGTGCAGTGGGTTTTGCTGCTTGATTGTGTTCCTGGTTTTGCAGAAAATTTTGCTTGATATGATTTTGAAAAGGCCATTTTTCAGGTTCTGTCATGTACTTTCATCTGTAGCTTAGCTTGTTTCATCCACAGCTGTCTGCACTTTCTTTTTTGAAGCTCAGTAACCACAGGTTGCAAAACTTGGTTTGTTGCAGMATTTTCTATGCTGTCCTGTGAGAAGTTTAAATTCAAATCTGTTAATTCATGTTCTTTAGTCTTGGAAATGGCAAAAGTGTGGATGACCATGGACTGAAAGGTCTAATTTAAGGAGCAAATGTGGGAAAACTATACTGTAGTGACCCACCTGGGAAAACAAAAGAGAACCAGTAAGCTGTACAATCTTTCCTGTTCCTGTGCCAAAATAGTAGTGATACTAATTAAAATGCACAGTTTTATCCTGACACAGTTGCTTCGACATCATCAAGCAGATTACTTTGAACGTCCCTCGCRCAACTGGGATAATTCCGGGTAAGGGTGTTCAGCAGAAAGGACTGTTTCTGTCTGTCTGAAATAGGCTCACTGAAAGTGGGGYGTGCTTCACTGTCCCTCTAGTCAAAGCTTCCTGGATGCTTTTTATTTAAAAATAAGTTGTTTTAAAAGGAAGGATTTAGTTATACAGAGGTGAACTTGTGAGTAGATCTACAAATTTACAGTCTTTGAAGAAGCACAAGGATTGTTTGCAATGGATGTTCAATAACAAGCTGTTCTACATTGCTGCGTAGCTGGAGTACAGGCGTACTTTGTTCCCAAAAAGTTCTATGGAAATGACTGTGAAATTGAAATGAAACCAAGGTTTCAATATACAACTAATAATTGAAGATCACAAGAGGAGAATGAGAGAATAATCACAGTATTCCCATCCTGAAAGAATTTAAAATACAGTCAGCTTTATCTTTAAATGGTGGTCTGYTAATTATCAAATCAAAAAGGAATGATAAAAGTTGGTGAGTCATGAGTGTGAAAGGGAACCAAGGCTGCGGAGCATGTGTGTTTGTACATATATCTTAGGTAATCAAGAAAAATTTAATTTATCTCTTCAATTCTAGGTGCCATTGATGCTGACGATACTTAAAAAAGCAACCCTAATGTCCCAGCTGGATTACTGAGCGCTTTTGTGATTCCTGGAAGTGCTGCTGTTTAAACAARAAGTTGTCCTTAGTCCTTGGCCTGTCATCCCAGAAGCGTCCGCTTGGGTACTGTATGCAAGTCCTTGACATTCTGGAAACAATGGGGATTGGTAAGAATACCACTTCGAAATCAGTGGAGGCGGGAGGCTCAACAGAAGGCAAATACGAGGATGAATCCAAACATCCCACCTTTTTCACCCTGCCTGTAAGTAAAACCTTCAAGTACTACGCAGTCAAGCTCAGTGTGAATCAGTGAATAATGCTTTGTTCTAACCACGTTGTACAAAACCTTTATTTCCACAAGTAGTTAGGAGAACCTCTTTTGCCACTTCTGTTTATATAGAAACATGGTCAGTTATGTTGTCTGTAGTTACTTCACATCTGCCCTCCAAAGCAGTGCTGTTCGCAGGACRTGCGATTCCCCAGGCAGTTCATGATTAGAACAATCAACTGTCCTACTGCAGAATGCACCAGCCCCTGGTGTGTCCCCAGTTGCTTGACTAAGAGTAGCAGGCAACAGCAAGGAAACATTTGCTTGTTGTCTTTTACTTACTCAGATTTTCAGTTGTAACATTCTGTTGTACGTGTTTGCCTCTTAAGAACTCTTCCAGCCAGCCTGCTGTTGGTTTTCCCCCACCCTCAGTTGACACTGTCCAGGCTTTGAGGAGCTGTATGAGATGTTTTTCAAGTTTCTGGATATTCCTAGACCTGCTGTTATAGAAACGATTGCTTACCACGCTTGTAACATTTTCTGACAAAATGTCAAAGGCAGATGTCAGGTGCCAAGGGAGAAAACTGAGTGACATGAGGTATGATTGCAGAGGAAATGTTTATTTTAAGACATTGTGTTTCTTTTTTTGTTTTATTTTTAAGGTCGTGATAAATGGTGGAGCAACATCCAGCGGTGATCAGGATACAGAAGACACAGAGTTGATGGCCATCTATACTACAGAAAATGGCATAGCAGAAAAGGTATGTAATGGTTTCCTTCTAGATGAGAACTCATTCTTGCTTTTTCAGTTCTGTTATTCATCCACACTAGTTTTATTTGGTTGAGAGATTTTCTGTCTCTAATCAAATGTGCTGACTTTTAGATTCAGATCAGGCTTTGGAGAGTTCTGTCCTCATGACTCTTCTGGTCACACATTTTGGTTGCAGAACGCGGGGGATGACTCAGCAAATGTTAGAAGAAGTTAATGCACTTTGACCTGCCACTGAAATTCATAATATGCAATTTTTTGATTTCTTCATTTCCATTGGCCTTTTGCATGGTTTCCCTGATAAGATAGTTCTGTTCTGTTCTTCAATTCTTAACCTTTTCTGCATTTAGTCAAGTAAACTGGTGGTGTGGAGCACCTTCAAAAGTGAGATCTTTCCCACTCTCATTCCCAATTTCTTCCAAACTCCAACCTTATAAACTTAATTTTTCTAATCCTTCTTTCAAGTAAGGGGCTGTTTATTATTATTTAGTGACAGCTTTGTGAATTAAGTTCAGGTTTTTCATAAAAACCCTTGAACATTTTTCCTTAGGATAAGGGTGATTGTATCTCAGCTATTCAGAAAGACCTAGTTGAGGCCTCAAAGGAGACCAATTTTGTTTCCAGGTTTTTTCTCAATTCCATCATTCCTCAAGCCTGTTCGATAATAATCTTGCAAGAAGAGACAGTGTGAATCTAAGCTTTTGTTTAAAGTAAGGAAGAGGATTACAGTAAATCTGAACAGCACCTTCTTCTGAAATGTTTATATCTTATTGGCTTTGTGGTTAAGCGTTATCTCTGAAAATTTTTCAAATGTCCTAATTGAAACAAGAACAAAATTCTCTTGGTTCCAAGCAAGAGTATCATGATGCTCATTTCTTGGAGGCTGTAACTTCTGTTGGGGCAAGGATGATACCAAAGGGTGTAGTTAAGGTTTTCTAACTCAGGCATCAAAATTCACTTCTGAATTTCAGATGTAAAACGTACCCTAAACAGGTGATTCTCACAGAGGTCTTTTAACATGCTTTTAAAATGTAACGCTATGAATGCCACGATGTGCCTTCGTATACTCTGTCTCTTACAGATCGTCTGCCTGTATGTCTCGAATACGTCTCTACTACCATCTTGATCATGCTGATATTTTAATGGACAAATTTTGGCAACTGTTGACATGCATATGTCTGTGATGGCTGATTTTTGGAGCATGCTCAGACTAGCGTGGAGAGAGAGAATCTGATAAAAGCCTTGAGCAAAAGGTGTTGGGATGAAATTGTGCAACTAAGATTAGCGATCTCCAGACATTAAAGCATGTCTTCATGGCCTGTTTTTACCAAACGCATATTTTTCTCCCTTCCACTTGATCCATGTGATCYGAACTGTAGATGATGGATGATAATTCACCTTAAAGAGACCATGAGCTTTTAATCAACCAAATCTGCTTGAGTTAAAGCTTTGCTGTGGCTTACAATGAATGATCAGTGAAAGGAGGGGCCGTAGCAATTAACAGCCTCATGTATTAAGATAGTGTTTCTGGTAATCTAGGCAAACCTCCTGCTTTTCACTTAAAATAAGCGTGTGTATGAAGCATGTTTGTTCTTGGCTTTCCATTCCTCTTGGGAGATCATTCACCAAAAAAGCAAATGAAAGACCTTGAACAAAAAGCCTTTAACAAAGAGGACTGAAACATCCTTAATTGCTGGAGGATGCCCAGTGCTTACATTGTCTTGCAATATTTGTTAGCTGAAACAATAAACTATTAGCCCAGATGAGAAGTAACTGCATCCCTATAAAATAAACAATACTATGTTGCTTATTGCTTAATAGAATTAATTTGAACATGTTGGCTCTTTATTTAAGGTATTTCTCTAAAGGCCTTATTCCCTGCAGTTGATCTGTTTTCTTTTGGTCCTTCCCACTAGTACTTGGTAACAGAGCCTTCATCTTGCACTGTTGTTGGTGTTTGCTTCTTCGGATTTTGGGGTGTGTTTGGTTTGTCATCGTCCCCCCCGCCCCAACATATTTGCTCCATCTTTATCTCTGTCTCATTTTTTTCCCCCTGTTTATACTTATTCTGTGCTTTTTTTCATTTTTGTGTTGTCCCACCTTTGGCCAATTAAAAATAATAAAAAAAAAAATTAGTCTCTGATCGGTATCTTTTTCAAAAAGGTGCAGTTCATTCCCAGCAGTTCCCYACAGCATACTATGGCATACTTGGCGAGCACCAGCGCGTAGTCAGTATATTAAACCAGCAGGCACATGCTCGAGATGTGAAAGGGCCAGTGACTACCCAGTGACTTACCAGCAGGATAGCTGGACCTCACCCTAGTTCTCAAATTCCTCATTGTTCGGCCTTGGTCTCTTTTGTACTGGTTCCCTTTAGCCATTGTCTGCTAAAAGTTTGATGAAGGTGAAAGCTTCTTCCAAAGCAGAATAAGTCTGGCTTTTGGAAGAAATGAGGAGCGGATTTTTTATATCCGACCACTTTGCTGTGTAGGACAGACATTGCTATGACAATTATGCCTTAAAGTGTGAAATTCTTTTGTTAGAAGACCTTCACTTTCTAAAGGAGAGCTTAAATTGGGTAGCAGTTGGCGACCTGTGCCCAAAGAGAGCTTTCTACGTGCTGTGGACGAGTTGACTTGTTCCTAGGCCTGGTACCTGCTGATGTTTTTGTTCTTTGCAGGCAGATGTAGGCATAAATGTAATCACAAATGAAAAGCTCTGAAGGGACTAATAAACTTGCTGCATGTGCCATAGTCTTCCTGGTGGAAACAGGTCATCGTTTCTGATTTCTGCTGCCCAAAGATGAGGGGGAACATAATAAAATATAATATAATAGCAGGTCATACAATATAATAGCAGGTGGAAAAGTTAAGGAATGTACTTGATGCAACCTCATTAGTCCTATGAAGAAAAATTAGTGTTCAGCACTAAGTGGAACAGTTAGGTAGCTACTGGATATTGGTCTGACAAAGAAAAGCTAGAAAAGAGGCCAAAAGATGGGTTTTCAAAAGGCAGGGGCCAAAACAGAGCCAGCAGTCTGCACAAATCACTGGGTTTTAGAGAATCTGGTATCCTGCATGGGAACATGAACTTTGAAAATCCCATTCCTGTCTGGCCTTGGAAGGAGTAACGCAGGTTGCTCAGTGCACAGGGGTAGGTGTTTCATCTTTTCACACTGCAGTCGTGGGGAGCTRTTCACAGTTTGTTCTCCTAAATCTGTGCTGCTATTTGGGTGGCTTCAGCAAGCTAATGTTGATGTGATTCATGAAGCAAACAGTTAATTTCTGCTAGTACCTCTCTGTTCCTACCTCATGAGCAGATGTTGAAACCATTCTTACTTTTCCTTCATGACCTCTGCCTCTCTGAAAGTGTATGATRACCTCTTAGTCAAAATGTTGAATAAACAGGCAGTATCACTGGTGAGCAAAGTTCTCAAATGGAGTGTATGTTGCAGTGAAATAGAGGAGAGGTGAGGCAATCGTACATGCGCATGGGTTTTTTTTATCTATATATGTGTGTGTGTGTATGTGTGTGTTTGTATAGTCTCTGGGAAAAAGTTAACAAAACTGCTTTGTAACAACAGAAAGTATCACATGAGCTTCTCTGAGTGAATCTTTTCCAGGTTCTTGGAAGAAGCCTCTAGTGATGATAAATGTCCTGCTGTTTGTCCATAACTACGTTGGCTGTTGAGTCTTCCTCCTTCTGCCTGTCTTTGTGGGTCAGCCGCTTTGTGCCCTGCCTTGGATCTACACATAATTGCATTGACATGAGGATGTACACGTTTTTTCCTAAGTTCCAGTTAGAGACAAGACATGTACAGGTTTACTGCTGCTCAGTGCTCTCCCTCCAGTATGACGTGAAGCTCTAAAACTCAAGTTCCTGACTTTTTTTATTTGTTGTTTTTTAGAGAATCAGGTCAGAGAGTGGTCTTTCATTTTTCAGTCAATGAAAAAGTGACATTGGTGCTGCAAATTGGCAAGATAAGTTGTGCAGTGAACAATTTCCCTTATTCCTCTGTTTAGGACCTGTACCTTATTTAAAATAATCCTGGTGAGCAATGCTGGTGAGCAGATTGCTTGGTGCTTAGTGTTTCTGTATTTTGCTTTTCCATTGTAATACCCTCGACCTTACCATAGCGGTGTGGTCATTTGCACTCCCTGAATTTGAATTAAACCAGTGGCATTTGTTTTCCCAACAGAAATCGGAGGTAAGAGGGAGGTACCATGGGTCAGTTTGGCTTCCCTGACCTTGTAGATGATAAACCGCATGGAGATTATCTAAGTATAATTTGTGGATGTGTTGTGATTTTTGAAGAAGTAAAGACCATTTGAGGCAAAGTCACGAGTATGGCAAAGTTCCCAGTCTTTGTGTAAGGCTACTTCACATGAGTTTATTATGTTCCAGTGTGGATTAGATCAGAACAGTAGTTATATAAGGTATTTTTTGGTTAGTTGAGCTGAAATTATAAAATCTGATACTTCCTCCTGCTTTTGTTGTTGGTATTTGGGTTTTGGAGCATTGTGGGTTTGTTCTCAGGAATTTCAAAACCAGAGCGTTTGAATGAAACGGTTCCACTTAAGTTGTAAAGAAGAAATGATTGAGCTGAATCTTGTTTAATGGCAAATCTGCAGGGATTTTGATGCGCGTATATGTGTGGTCAGTTGTCTGTTAGCTCTCTGCGAATTAGGGCACATGGTAGGCCAGAATGTGGTCTTGCTTAAATTCCTGTAGGTTTGGAGGAAGTCCGGTTGACTAATATAAATTGCCTGTGGATGTATTCAGTTATAATGATTAGCATTTTTCTTGACTGCTTGAATGTGGGGTGGAAGCAAAAATAATAAATCTTGTGGCTAAAAAAGGTTAACCAGGACTGAAATTGAGTAAGAATTAAGCAGGGAAGTAATTACCATAATGAGGAGCTTTCTTGCCTGTGATTTTGGTCTCTTATGCAAGGATAGCCATTCTGCTTTGAAAATAGCCATTGTTGACTCTTCTGCTTAGTTCAGATTCTTTCTTCTCTCTCTCTTTCTTCTCTCTCTCTTTCTTCTCTCTCTCTTTCTTCCTTTCATAAAGTTCTGTCATGATAATCCCTTTTTTTGGGCACCTTTTGGCTGCCAGGTCAGTTATATCATAAACAAACAATTGTTGTGTTAGTATAAATAAGCAGGGAATGGCTTATAGAAGTGAATGTGTTTGGTACAAGTTCAGTAGCTACAGCTGGAGATGAGCTCATCGTCAGAGGTAAAAGGCTTTAAAAATGTAACATATCAGCATTGCTTGGGTGTATTGTACCAGCCTTGGAGTATCTGGGAATTGCCTGATAGTTCAAATTCAGTTTATTCATATGTAACAGTAACCTGCTGTTGTCCTTTGTGTCCTCCCCACCTTTCTACCCTCTCTATCAAAATAGAGCTCTTTGGCAGAGACGCTGGACAGCAGTGGCAGTTTAGAYGCACAGAGAACTGACATGATTTACACTATTGAAGATGTTCCTCCTTGGTATCTCTGCATATTTTTGGGGTTACAGGTATGTTTCAAACCAGTTACAATATTTTTCTCTGTGAGTTTTAAAGCTTGTTTAGCATTTTCTGTGTAGCTCAATGCATTTGTGTATGTGATAATTGTATTCTTCCAATGCTCTCACATGTTTGAAGAAAGTGTTAAGATAGTTTCTTCTGAAGTTGATCACAAAGATTACTGTGTTGATAATGATCTATGTTAYTGTTTACTGGCTTATGCATTTGTGAGATTCACTTCAATATTTAGTCTTCTAAGCAACTGTTAGTAAGTAAGTGAGCAAATGCTACCTGTTAAGCTTCAGAAAGTGACTTTTGGCACCTCTGGAGTTAAAGATGGAGAGAGATAATGGTTTAGTCCTGAAATTTTGAATATTAAAGCTGCTACTGTAGTCATTTCAATTCTGCAAGCTTGATAGCATCATCCTGGACCTGTAGGCTCRCTATTAAGCGGGGCAGGCAAATTCTGCGCTCCTTGGAGTGGGAGTGTGTGCTTCCTGCGATGAGTAGGACTGTAGTGGTGAGCTGGACCCTACTACYAGCTCAGCCATCAATTGTGTGAAGCGGAACAGCTTGTTTCATCTCCTTTCTTTCTCAAATGGTAATAATATCTGTCCCACAGGAATGCTGAGAATTTGTTAATATCTGTAAAGTATGTTGAGATCTCCAAACAAATACATTCCAAAGCATCCTTTTTATTTCTGCCTTTCCTCGAGGACAGGCAGTTCTGCAGGGATTATATTTTTACTTGCATTGTTGAATATGGTGACTCGTGTTTGTTTGTTTGCTTAATGTATTTGGATTGAAAAAGAATTAATGACTACCTAATTTCTGGTACTTGTGAGCTTATTTGCAGCCTAGTTTGTGTGTGCTCTAAGTTCATTTGTAAGCTAATGGTTTTTCACATGGTTGAAAGTGAATGGAGTTATTTATCTGCTTTTCTGAGTTAGAAGCTGTTTTCAGCACAGTTACCTAGATACCTYCTCATCAAGAACAGTAGCCGTGTAGCTATGTAAATAACCTAGTTTGTCCTACAGAAATAGCGATCATTAGCAACAGGCTAGTGGTAGCTCARTGTGGAAGGAAAATACTTGAAGAAATGCTTAGGAACAGGAAGTGAGAGCTTTAGTGGATAATTCAAAAGCAAAAATATCCAATGCAAAAGTAAAGATGGTCATAAATTTATTTACTTGTTAATATTGGCTGCAGTATTAACAAACCATTTTTCTTTTCACAGCATTACTTAACATGTTTCAGTGGAACTATAGCAGTGCCCTTTTTGCTAGCTGATGCCATGTGTGTTGGGTTTGACCAGTGGGCTACCAGCCAGTTGATTGGGACCATTTTCTTCTGCGTGGGCATCACTACATTGTTACAAACAACTTTTGGGTGCAGGTGAGATTCGGGKCTTGTTTCTAGTTGTTGCGTCAGTGGTAAGAATAGGCATCTGTTGGGATTTCCAAGAGGCAGGTAGTCTGTTTTCAAAGGGTGAACGTGGAACGCAAGATAGCAGGTCAAATACAGGGCAGTTAGGGAAAGC
Organism: Oceanodroma leucorhoa; assembly: GCA_030449065.1. Classification (NCBI taxonomy): domain Eukaryota; kingdom Metazoa; phylum Chordata; class Aves; order Procellariiformes; genus Oceanodroma; species Oceanodroma leucorhoa. The sequence continues at coordinate 457,146 of JASVER010000191.1, read as the reverse complement.
TTTTGGAAAGCTGCTCCCAAAAAAAGGTGGATCTGAAATCAGAGAAGGCATTCCGAGGGTAAGAAAATACAGCAGGGGCAGGGAGAGGGAAGAGGGAGGAGGGAAATCCGTGAGGACAGAGAAGGTATAAGTGTTTCTGGGGGAAAGGAAAAATTCATACACCTTGGTAAAGAGGAACTAATTTTGATATTTTTATTAGTTTCTTGAATGATACTATATTCTTGCCAATATTTAGGTGGTTGTGATTAGTCCTATAGCAAATTGTGTGCTTGTTCCCGTAAAGTGCTTGTCAAATTAAAAAGGTAGGGAAAAATGTTGAGGGTAACTTTTTATTCTCTGAACTGAGTGTCTCTGTTACCTTCCAGTACAAACAAATCATTTGTTTTTATTTGTTAGTTGCTCCGAGTTGCAGGTAATGATCCTTCCYCGAGTTGGGAAGAAACACATATATATGTTAGTGTAGCCTTATAGGGATGCCTGTCCCTCTCCATTGGTCTGCTCTCCTTAGGAGGATGCAGGAGACCAATTCAGGTGTTAGCAAATACTTGTAAAAATCTGGTGTTGGTAAGAACAGTATGTTGTAAGTTTTATTAACATGAAGATAAATCTTTTTTAAAAATGTGTGTTCTACAGTAAGCACTGTAGAGAGATGTTTGACAACTTAAACTTTTGTTGACTCTGCCTGTGAGAACTGGGAATAGCTAAAACCTGCAGAGTTATTTCTGCATCTTCTTGAATAAACCAAGAGTGATAAGTAAGAAGAAAAGTGCATATTTTAAGAGTATGCCCTCATATGGTTCCTTGAATGATTCATGGGTCATTTAGTTCAATTTAAGAACAATAYGAGCTGAAATCTTGCATTCCAGTAGAAAATGGACAAACACCCCTCACACTTTTAAAGATTTATCTAAGAAACAGAATCTTTGGCTGGAAAGGTTACCTTAATAGGGTGCAGAAGACAAGCCTATGGTAGATCACTTGCAGTTGTAGGTCAGCTTTTCTTCTAAAAATTTTCCAAATATTTCAAGTTTTCCAATGTAATCTTTAGTTGCTATTTTAGTTAGCTTTAGTTAGCTTGCTTGTCTTTTTTCCTTTGGAAAAAACCTTCCCTTTATTTTTTTTATTATGTCTTACTAAACTTAAAAAATCGCTCCACTGTTTTGTATGAAAAGTTCATTCTGATGACAAAACAGCATAATGAAAACTGTTGAAAGAGAACATTTTCTTTCCCCAATGTGTTTTCTTTCRGCCAAGACTACCTGCAGTTAATAATCACATCTCCTGCCTGATTGGCTCTTTGTGCTCATAGGGTGGCTTGCCTTAGCTGTAATCATAAATTTTCAAGTACCTCGTCTGAAAGGAGGCAGAGGAGCAGGGTTGTGCCCTTTGGTGTTTTGAACCTCTCTTTTAATGGGAGTGATGTATTTTTTTTTCCCCATCTTCTATTTGTATAGGGAATGGAAGGATTGTTGCCCTAGGCGGGAACTGGAAGATAGCCTTTTATTGTTCAGCTTTGAGTGTCTYCTCCCTGGATTTACTGAAGTTTAAAATCTTCCAATTTTGCAAGAAGTGCAGAGTTGCGGATGGTGATGAACTCAAAGGGGAGCTTGGTTTTCCTGTGCTTTTACCAGCTTTAGTCTGCCTCAAATTTATGAGAAAAAGCTTAGTTTTTATGCTTCTTGAGACTTGTATCTCTTCACAGAACTAAAGTTTGTCATATTTTGTTTTTTTCCCTAACTAATCTTGGGCTCTTTCTCTTTATTACTTTCTATAGAGTGATTTTGGGTTCTGGCAGAAACCAGTGTGATCCCATCAGTTTGAAATGCTCGGTTCCTTCTGTATAATCCCACCTCTGCCCTTCGTGGTGTTTTTTTTATGCTTTTCAGTGGCTTCCGCTTGCACATGTTTATATACTGAAGAGGCAGTTGTGTTTGGGTCTTAAAATAAGTGAACCTTGTATTTAAGGAGAACATTTCTGCGGTTGACTGTTTTATAACTATTTAACATGTGATTCTGCTTTTATGTAAGGGTGGGAATGGGATATAGCAGCGACATTCGCTAAATGAGATGTTAAAGTATTTATTGGCAAGTCTGTCAACTGCTAAGTATTTCAGCAAATAAAGCCACTATGGTTTCAAAAGGTCAAGTTCCATGGTTTAAAGGTCCTTAAAGATGGATTTAGCTCAATTATGAGGAGGAGTTGTGGTCAATTTGGTACCCATACTAATTTTAGGAATTCAAGCTATTTATTAGGTTATGTAATAAGCCAAAAGTATTGGCAAGGATTCAGAGTGATTAGTATGACTGAGACAATCAAATACAGCTTTACTATACCTAAACATTTTAGGTTTGTTGCTGTGCCCATCGCTACATTGTCTAAGCATTCTTACATCTGTGTGACATGTTAAGATAATGAAGACATTTCCAGATGACTTTAACTGCATGAAAAGCTCTGTCTTTACAAGGGCTGGTGCCAAAATTGAGCAGCTTCACAATTTAGACATTAAATTAAAATGATATCCCAATCATAAGCTGGTGGTGCTTTACCCAGCTAGTAGCAAATGCCTGGCTTAGCAATCGGAAGGGTATTTCGTAAGTCATGTTCCAAACTGCAGCTGTCTCTTCAGAAAGAGACTGATCATAGTTGGCTGATTTTGAGTAATAAGTTTAAAAAAAGTAGTCTTTTTCTTTCTGCTTAGGAAAAAAAAAAGCAATATTTTGAGCCTCCCAGCCCTTTTGGTAAATATTCCAGGTTAACTGTCTTGTATAAAGGTTGAGCAGATAGCTAAGCAAGACATACTAAGACCTTATTATGCAATATGTATGCAGGGTATTTTATGTGATACAAAACTCACCATCTGGACCTAAGTCTCAGTACAACTGAGACTTCATCACTGGAGAATGTGTTTGCAACGTATATTTACAAAATCATTGAGCGGGGACAGCGTACTGTGTAGGTGGGATAGAGGAGTAACAGCTTGTTACAGGTATTGCGTATTTTGCCATGGGCACCAGCTTGCTCAGTTTGCTTAATGAGGCTTGAAAAATAAGGTGACTCATTCACTCGTAGCTACCAACCGTTTCTTCACCAAAGATAAAGCTTTGATTTTTGCTTGAAGAAACTTAGAAGGGTTGCATGCCAGTCAGGTGTGCTCAGATGGCTCGTGTATTTCATGAAGTTTGACTTTCTATCGCAGTTTTCAACGTTTGCAGTAGGTGGGTCAGCTTTTTAGATTGCTCATGGCCCAAACTCCTTTCCAGTGGTAGTTCTACTGTTCTAACTTCCTGCCTGTGAACTTTACAACTGCTGTTAGTAACGCGCTTCTGGTTTGATCTTTTCTGTGTTAAGCATGTGTAGGATTTTTTCCCCACAGATTTTTTTTTTTTTTTCCTTCTTTGTGCCTTTTCTGATCTTTATCTGAATCTGCTACAGTTAGTTCTTTTTCCTTTACTGGTGTTTGCACTGGCATCGAGGCACTTCACTGCGGCTGTAAAACAGCCATAAACAGGGTGCAGTAACTAGAGCCGCGTGAGCAATTAAGTGTTCCCCATGTTACAGTTTGAGATCTGCTATTAAAGAGAATCTTATTACAATCCATTAATGACGGTATTTATAGAATAGTTCAAAGTGCATCTGCGCTGTAGTTAAGTAACATCTGGATATTTTTAATGTTATGCAAGCTACGGTTGATTCAATAAATATGTAGTTGGTGCTGGTAAATGCTCTTTAGATCTTAAACCTTTTGGGAGGTCTAAACACCAATGCTAAGAATGTCATCTTGAAATTCTTGCAGCATTTGTATTTATTGTTGGTAGCCACCTGGAACATCTAATCAGCCCTTATCAACCTAATAGTTATTTACACATACACTTAAAAATGAATGTATAAATGACTGTACTTCAAGTCATGCAAAGGGAAGGTATTGAGTATGCAGACTGCATACTGCTCTATCAAAGAGCTTTTTTAATGTGGCGGGACGGTAAAAGCTGCATGTTCAGCAGTCTGGCTGGTGCTTACATCAGAACGTGCATCTGTATCCTTGTTGTGCTGCTGAGTCAAAACCTTCAGTCAGTGTCTGCTACCTGCATGCTGGTGTCCGGTAGTTATCTGTTACAGGCGTTGTGTTAATAACTTCATGCATGTAGTGTCTTCTGTTAGGTCTTTGGTTTGTGAAGTCTTAGTATTTCTATGTCTGTTCTTTTGAATAAGAAATTTTCATATTTCTCATTTTTAATTGCCCCCAATAAAGGATGGTTTTGAGGATGAGTAACCACTTAACTGCAACTGATATCCTGTCACAGTACCATAACACTGAGAAATGTCAGCATCTCTTCTTTCCCTTTCCACCAGGTTACCCTTGTTTCAAGCGAGTGCTTTTGCATTCTTAGCACCTGCTAGAGCAATACTCTCTCTGGAGAAGTGGAAATGTAATAATACAGGTAATTGTCGTTTATGCTTGTTCAGGTTTAAGTGACAAATGACCCTGATCACATATTGTGAAACTGCCAAACCTTTTGATACGGAAAGTGGAAGTAATGAGCAGGAGTATGAAAAATTCTCTYCTCCAACAATGTTAAAACTTTGTGCCTCGGAAAAAGATTCCTAAAAATGCCCTCGTAGAATTCTGGTTTGGGGTTTTTTTTAATATAAAAAATATTGACAAAAGAAATCTAGCAGTAGCATAAAACAATTCTTTTGTTAACAATGTAGAGAAAGGCAGAAGGATTCGATTCCTTAAATGTTCCTTTCCGGTATATAGAAATAATAAGTCCAGTCGAGTCCTTTTAAGTTGAGTAGCAGGAAGTTTGAGCAATGTTCAGCATCACCTCAAGACCAATATTTTTACCTGTTTAACTCATACCTGACAGCTTTTGCAGAGCAAGCTTCGACAACATTTGGATGTTCATTTTAACTTTTTCTGTGCTAACTTTGTCATTCTGAAAGGCTTTGAATTTATTTAGAGTGAAGACGTGCAGTAAAACTGGTTGGGTAGGGGGCTTTTTCTTTAACTTAGGTTAGAAAACTGAAGTGGAAACAGCTCTGGCAGTTTTCTTTTTAGTGGGGTGTGGTTATTCAGTAATAAGGCTGTGGGCAGTGCAAGACAGCAGTACAGAGAAGCAGGCTGCTTGCTTCTAACTAAAGTTCTTCCCGGGGGCCCTTTTGATTCTCTAAGCATTTATATTATTTATGTGTTTATACATCTCTTTTGATTCACTTACGACCATCTAATTAGTTTTCCTAATGTTTTTTCTATAGAAAACATAGCTTTGAGCATTCACATTTTCTCACTGGGGGAGTCAGAKTTAGCTACTGGGAAATAGCACATGGGTTTTGGTGCCCAATGTGTAAAGGCAAACTGTGGTGTGCTTTAGTAGTGCTAGCTGTGTTGGACATAYCTGTGCGCCAAAATGTGCCAGTATCTTAATACACACCTTGTTGAAAAAAATACTGTCTGTTAACCTTTGATGGCAAAGGAATTTTTCCATTACTTCRGCTTTTCAGAAAGAGCCTTTGCTGCATCTTGCTCTTGAACCTTTTAACCTTCAAAAGKTGTGAGATGGGSTTGTAACCACGGGTCAGTTCATTAYTCAGTGAGTGACTTAAATTGGTGAACAACAGACGTTGGAGTACTTTCTTCCTAGTGTGCAGTTGAGTAATTCTCCATTCATCCGTTTATTGGAGTGGGAAAAGAATCCCTAATTGACCTTTCTTTCTGAAAGTTACGATTTTTTTCCACTTTGGTACAGTGGGTAAAATCAGTGGTTAGCTCTTGGGGAATGTAAGCATGTTATTACTTGATTTGTWACATTGCCGAACTTCTGTTCTGTGTAAATCAAGGCTCATTTGTCAGACACAGCTTAAGGAGAGATTTATTTTGTATTAAATGCTGGCAAAGTGGCTAAGGAATAAATACCTGTGTTTTTTCTCTTTTTTTCTTTTTGTAAGATATAACAGTTACAAATGGAACGACAGAACTGCTTCACACTGAGCACATCTGGTATCCCAGAATACGAGAGGTAATGTAGGAGTAGCCTTTAGCTGTTATTTGTCCAATTCCAGTTCAGTTTCCCACCTAACCATCTAACCATCTGTGTGTTCTCGTCTTTAAGTTGGTAATTTCTTCTTTCACTGTGATTTCATTTGAATTTATCCCTTTACTCATTTCATGGAAGTCTTCATCTTTTCAACTTGTTCATTGCTGGACAGCAAATACAAGGAGTTAGGTACCACATTCCAAAAGGTGCGCAGTAAAATGCACAAGCAGGACGAATGCTCTTCTTGTAACGCTTTGCGATTTGTGCTCGCTGGTAGCAGTTCAGCTACCAGCTACCACTTGCCTGCTGTCACTCTGTTCAGTAGGCTGTCCCGTGGAAGGTAAATATGCAGTTAGCAAATCTGTTCATCCCTAGGTGTCTTAAGTTGGAGACTATTCTGATAAGACGTTGATTCTCCCAAGAGACTTGCTGAAATATATCAAACTCCTTCTCCACTGCAGTCTGAACTTCATCATGCTCTGCAGAGCCCAGGATGAGGGTTGTGCCCAGGCGTCACACTAGAGTGGTAGATAGCGTAGTCCAAATTAAGGCGTGTGTCATGGAATTTATCTCCCATCCCGTTGCTTTGGGCTGCACACTTTTCCTTAATTAAAAACAACCCCTCTCTCTTCCCCATGTTCAAACCATAGCTACATCCTGCCAAGAGCCCTGCAGCCAAGAGGGCTGACAGTCTCCTGAGACCACAACGCTGCTCTATACCAGCTTCTAAGGAGCACTTGTGAACAATGCAGCATACACTCTGCCCCTAGGAGCTAGGAGCATCACCTCCGTGGCGCCAGCAACCCTTGCCGGTTCGATCTGAGAGCTTAAAGGTTAGCCTGGGACCCAGGTCTCCTGTCTGACAGTGTGATGTGCTATCCACACAACTACCAGACTGGCCCACTGGTCTGTTGTGTAATAGTTTTGTGGAGAAAGCCATAAGTGTTATGCTTAAGCAATAAGTCACTTAAACATAATGAGCTGTTTTATGACGAAAAATTTGCTGAGTTCTTCTGTGTCACTGAATTCTTTTAACTGCAGTTTGTAATCCAGAGCAGAAAAAGAAATGTTTGGGGTTTGCTTTTAAGATTTGACTGAACTGTCTCTTTCCCGTTCTTGTGTGTTCAGATCCAAGGTGCGATTATCATGTCCTCCTTGATAGAAGTGGTGATCGGTTTGCTTGGCCTTCCCGGTGCCCTRTTGCGATACATCGGACCTCTGACCATCACGCCAACCGTTGCTCTCATCGGCCTCTCCGGTTTCCAAGCTGCTGGAGAGAGAGCAGGCAAACACTGGGGTATCGCTATGTTGTAAGTACTCCYGGGTGTTCTTGGCTTAGGCCAGGGGGTCCCAGTTGGTAAGTCGTCATGCAGGAATTTTGGAGTGCCAGGGAAAAGACCGAGTCGGCTCGGCTGCCGGAGGTAGCGTTGCAGTGCTCCCAGCGTGGAGAARTACCGTGTGCAGGAATGTGCGTGGGTGTGGGTAGGGTCAGCTGGCAATTTGGGARGAAGGACAGCAGCAACTCAAGAAGAGGAGGAAGGAAGGGGCAATGGCTGAAAGTGAGGTGTGGAGAACAGAGAATTTTATAAAACAATAGTTGRCCTGGGAGCCATTGGCTGGGTCTAATTCAGTGCTATAGAAAAGATGATTTAGCAAAACACCAGAGAGATTAGTGAACAATTTGTTTTTCTGTTTTTATGATGCTATTGTGTATGTTTCTTATTCTGCAACAGCAAGCAAATACCATTGGTAGTTGTGGTCCATTTGTCATTGTTACTGGTTTGCTTACCTATATAGCCAAGAGAAATTTGTATGAYGACAGAGAGCGTATGTATTTCCATGAATGCCATCAGTCGATGAGGCATAAGTAGTCAGATTTCTGTTTAGTAGACAAAAAGGCTTTTAGAGTGAATTTCAGGGCATAATGTGTGTTCTTCTGTAGGTATAGATGCCAGGGAAATTAAAGAATTGAGATTAGTGGTACGAAAGGGAATAACTGAGAAAAAAAGAGATGAAGAGAAGACAAAAGCTTCCTGTGAGATGCTGTGGATAACCAGCCAAATAAGGATGGAAACCACATTTTAGGGAGAAGGAAGTTGGCTGAAGCAGTTGCAGTATTCARTGGATAGCGACCAACTTTGTGCTGGCTCTGGAAGCGGAAGGAATGACTTGATGAGATCAGATTCTGATCTGACTAATCTGTTTGCACAGTACTTTGAACATGTAAAGTATTCTGTAAGTGCAGCTTATGATTAAAAGGGCTGTTTAATTCTCTTTTATCTTGGATGTTAGCATCATGAATATTTTTGTAATTCTATTATGTTAAGCAGCTGACCCAAAGGAAAGTTTTATTTTCCTGTAAAACAAATTCTATGCAAGTTGGGACTAATGTTAAATCAATCAAGCAGACCTTTGGTGAATTGGACATGGAAACGTGTAATTAAAGTTGACGTTTTGCAGATGGAAAAAAATAAATCAATTTAGGAACAGGATTTAAATATTACCCAGTCAATATGTATTTCTGGCTTCTGCCACGCAAAAATGTGCACTAGATTGTTGAAAATAACTCCATAGCCATCTAGAGCCACTCAAAAGTAACTTGATCTCTACAAGATGTGGCACTTGAACTTGTCTTGACTGTTCTGGTGAGATAAAAATACCGTATTGCTATCTAGCACAGCAGAATAATACCTGTGTCAGAGCTATTATCCTCTGTTAGCTGCAGATGCTATTTGACAAGACTTTCAGTTTCCCAAACAGTTTTCTGACCTTGCTTGTTCTGCGGGTGCCAGGCTGAAATAATTTAATCCATAAAACACGTCGCGTCGTGATCTGTAAAAAGGGAAATTATTCCCGAATTGGTCTTTGCCTGKATATCTGGTGAACAAAACTGTTTCTTTGGGCATTTAAAGGTTTGGTAATACTTTACAGAATGGCAGTAAGCCCCCCTGCCATGTAGCCTATATAATATTATTTACAATAATATAATATTATTACACTATTTACAACTCTGTACTAAATAAATCAAAATACAAAGCCACCTGTCCTCAGAGCTGGCGTGGCAGGATAGCTGCTGCTAGGGAGTGGAGCCCATCTTTCYATAATGGGCTTTGGGCGAGATGCCAAAATGTTTCCTGAATGCAAGGAAAAGGTGCCTTTATCATTCGACTCTAGTCGGGGGTAAAGGCTATAAATGACACCCTTCTTGTGCAGAGCTCTTTGTTCCTGGAGACTGAGGGAGAATAAAGCTCTGTTTTGTTTCTTACAGACTGAAACTGATCTTGGACAGAAAAGGGAGGGAAGCCTAAAATCCACCTTTTTTTTTTTTAAGTCAGCTGATAAAAACATAATCTCAAATTTCAGAAAAACTTTGCTGCTTCTTGCAGCTTGACTCTTTGTGTAGCCTTTTTGTAGCAAAACTGGTTTTGGCTATTTCAGAATTGAGCAATCTGCCCTGGCTTTTTTATTTTTCATTGCAGTGGATACTTACTCTAGCTGTAGAGTTGAATTAATTTTTAACATATAGAGGAGCTTAGCAGTTTTGACGAGGGAGGAAGATGCTTAATACTTGAGGCATCTAAAAACTACAATAAACTGGGTTACTGGTGAACTTCAGCTGAATGGAATCTTGGTTTTTTGGGCTCTATTCTGCTTGATTTACAGCTGTTTAGTGGAAGATGCATATACAAAAAAAAATTGGGATCTTAAGAATTGAAGAAGGAATTTCCCTTGACAGAGATTTTTCAAGTGCTTTGGAGTCTTATGCAAATTTTGAAATGTAAAAATCACTGTATACTGGCCTTCGGTTTTCCTTTGTCTTCCCATTTGCTAGCAGCAATGTTTATGCTTCATCTGCAGAGCAGACCTGGACACACAGATAGTTAGAGTTTGAGTCGAAAAGAAGCAAGCAGTGCAGCGCAGCTCTTTGCTCATGGCTGCTTACCTCTGAAGATCTTTCTCTAGTCTGATTAATTTTCCTGGTTTCATTTACCTGTTTGCTGCTGGCTGTTGTTGCAGCACTTTAGAATACAAATTACGTTGTTTTGGCTTTCGTGGAATAATAATTTATTTAAAATATATTCTCTTGTGGTGCTTTGTCTTGTGCTAAATTTAAAATGTACATTTATATTCTGTGTCTGAAGAGCCTGAACAGGTTTGTGCTGAGAAGGATTTTTACCATATTGGTGCTAATGACATGTCTCTCTTGTCCCACCCTCCTCCTCCTTTTTTCTCAGGACTATTTTCCTAGTATTGTTGTTTTCTCAGTATGCCAGAAATGTCAAATTTCCCTTACCCATTTACAAATCTAAGAAAGGATGGACAGCATACAGGCTGCAACTTTTCAAGATGTTCCCTGTAAGTAGCTGAACTTGTTCTTCAGGTGGCAAAAAAAMCCCTAATTTGTGTTTTGGGTTTTTTTCCTTGGTTTTGATTTTTCCTAATAATGCGATAGATCACAAAGGTGAGATAAAAGCTTAAATGGGTGTATGGGAAACTTAACTAAATGGCTCATTTGCCACAGGAAATAGTCTCCTATTGTAGTCTTGCCAGATCCCATTCTGGTATCCAGCTCTGATGAAGAGTTGTTGGGGTGATGAAGATCATGGAGGGGAGGAAAGGGGGTAGAGAAGAAGGTATGTTTATGCATGCAGTGAAAGCCTAAACTGAGCCCTCTAAAAAGGGATGGCGAGATCATTATCTTCTAGTTTTATGAAAGCAATACTCCGTTCCSCCATGTGAAAGACTCCTTTTTATTTCTCTGGTAAAGTTGAGACTAATTCACTAGTTTGTTTAAGTGCCCATTTGGAGACTTTCCCATTTGTTAGGGGAGAGAAGAGGCTTGCTCTAACTCTAAAGCTTTTGTAACAGCACCTTCGTTAGGGGCCGGGGGGAAACACCTAACGGATCTATTACAGGATTTACTGCTTGTTCAGACTTAAAATATCACTTAAGATCACACTCAGATATGTGTGTAACAGATATTCTGTGCAGGAACTGTATTTTAAACAGCTTTTTTCCYCCTCTTTCACAGATTATTTTAGCTATTTTGGTGTCATGGTTGCTTTGCTTCATCTTCACTGTGACAGACGTCTTTCCCCCTGACAGTTCCAAGTACGGCTTCTACGCTCGCACAGACGCCCGACGAGGAGTGCTGTTGGTAGCTCCGTGGTTCAAGGTTCCTTATCCTTGTAAGTATGTCTGGTTTTAAGGGCTGTTTTTCTAATAATATGCCTGTGAGTATCATTTCTGTTGTTTTCAGAAGCGTTGCTGATTTTTTTCCTCAATACTCTGTTCTGATGCACTTCAACATGCGCTGACTTAAAGACATTGTATGTGGGGATGATGGGTTTTTTTTTTCTTGGTTTCCGCTTTAATTTAATACCTTAATGTCTCACCCAAGAAAGACCRAGTCTCTGAAACTTGAATTTGTAGAAGGCACTTATAAGGTTTATCTAGGTAACTCTCAACTTCTAATAACATAGTGTGACTGTATTTATAACATGGATTTTTAGGGAATGGTTGATTTATCTGCACTTGTCAATGTTGTGGTCAGCTGCTGTTAATGTTACACAACGATAAGGATGGGTTATTACAACTCCTGTGGAGCTACTGAAGTCATTGATTCTCGTTGTCTAAGGAATCAGTGGTGTGTGGAGTTTTTTCCAGCTTAATCCACTTCCGTGCCCCAAACACACCCATTCTTGAATTAGCAYAATTGTTAACAACTGCACAAAAATGTCCTGACTTGCAGAAGTGGCATTGGAATCSGGCTGATGAGCCAGTCGGAGAATGCCAGTCGATGCTTGTCAAAGGACAAAAAAATATTTAGAAAAGGACATGAAACGCTCTACGCCACATCTTGGATGTTTGTATTCTTTTGCTGGCCACCTCTAAGTTTAAAGCTGTTAAAGGCTGTTTCTTATGGTATGAGAGAGAGTTGCACACCTGGTTCATCCTTGTGCTGCTCAGAAATTAATGGGGTGATAGTAGAATAATATTCTACTAGAATAGTAGAATAGAAATGGTTAGGAATACCACTACGTTGTAATGAGGCAGCTTCGTTGTGATTTTCCATATGCTTTGGTTCTGATTAGTTCTTAAAAGAAACCACTTCTAAAGCAGTTCTTGCAAGATGTATAATAGAAGCTTTTGGGAAAGAAGAAGAGAAAAACTTCTCCACCCTGATTAGACCTTTCTTATTTGTGAAGCCTTGTTCATTCACGTTTGTGTGACTTAAAGTTCCTTTTGTTGCGAGAGGCTCATCTATTTCAAAGAGATAAAAGCATCAAGGCAATTGCTGTGGAAAACCTGCCAAGCTTTTCTACAGGCTTAAATTAATCTTATTTTCTGTTCTACAAAAATTTGGGATTGGAAGGTGTTTGTGCAATGATCGTAGCTGGTTGTTGGCCCTTCTCTTTGGTAGACTAAACTTGTAACCAAAGACTGAGTTTTCAGAGCAATAATAATTAAGTGGCATTTGCCTCACTGATCAGAATTGTTTTTTCACAAGGAGTAGTTCAAATTCCTTCCTTCTGAACAGGAGGAATTTTTTTGGTGGGGTTTAGGGGTTTCTTGGGTTTTTTCCAAGCATGATCAAAGCRGTTGGTTAGGTGGTTTTTCCTTTGCTCCTTTCATCTACTTGAACTTGCCAGACTGTGTTACTGTGAAGGGAGTTTGTTGATTCCATTAAAGATGAATAAATTGCTGTATGGTTTGATATCTAAATTGTTTTCTGTGGCACAAGAGATTTCAGTTTTCTTTTCTTCACAGTTCAGTGGGGACTGCCAACAATTTCAGCCGCTGGAGTAATAGGAATGCTTAGYGCCGTTGTTGCTAGCATTATTGAATCAATAGGAGATTACTATGCCTGTGCCAGGCTGTCTTGTGCTCCTCCTCCACCTATTCATGCAATAAACAGGTATGTCAAAAAAGAAATATTTTTCAGTGTCTTAAGCTACTTCCCCCCCCCCCCCCTCACTTTTTTTTCTCCCCCTCACTTTTTTTTCTCCCCCTCACTTTTTTTTCTCCCCCTCACTTTTTTTTCTCCCCTCACTTTTTTTTCCTTGGGATAAGACAGGAATGTTTTCTGAGTTTAAATGTTACAATTTGGTCAAACACAAGGGCCAAGGATCTGAAATATAAGATGCAGCTGTCATGTGGAATTATTTTGTTGCAAATGTAACATTGGAAACCTAGTCCTCTTCCTGCTGGAGTCCGTGGAAGTTAATAGTACACTTTCCGTAGGGACAGAACTCTAAATCGGTTCTGGAATCGGGGTAGCTTGTCAAATTCATCTGAAATGCAATTTTGGAAATAAAGAGCAGCTCTAAGTTTGACCTGAATTATTTTGTAATTTCCCCAGTTTAAGAAGGTGCATATCTAAGACGTAGAAAACAGAACTCCAGTTGGTTTTCCAGGTGTGTTGGAGCTATAAACGTGAATTATAATAATTCATGTGGGACAGCTGCCTTAACAGAGACCAATGTAGGTTGCAGTCTTAAAGCACCATCTGAAGTGAGTCTAATACAAGTTTGACTCTTTTTCTGTTTGTGATTTACAGAGGGATTTTTATTGAGGGTCTCTCCTGTGTTCTGGATGGAGTATTTGGGACAGGGAATGGATCCACTTCTTCCAGCCCTAATATTGGTGTCTTGGGCATCACGAAGGTATGTGCTTTACCTTGATGACTCAGTGACTTGAGTATTTTCTCTCCTCTGGTGGGTGGCTTATGCCATTTTCATGTTTCACAGCACGATCCTCTTCCAYGAAACCGTACTACTTAGTACTTTGTGCAGACAAACTGTACATAGCATTCTGAATTTACATAGCTTGTCTGTGCCAGCCATTGTCTAATGGAAATGCATTCTAGATAAGGACCCCAAAAATCTTATTTTTATTCGGAATAAACAGCAGTTAGAAAACCTGCATAAAACAGATGATGCTAAATAAGCTATCCCTTTGAAAACCAAAAAGAATTCCAAAGCTCTAGGGTGTTTTGAGTTGAGGCATAAACACTGTGAACTGTATAGAAATTGATACTCTTTTGGATGTCTTGGCTCTGAAAGCATTGCTAGAGAACTGACTATTTTTTATGTCTCACTTGCACACACAATAAAATGCAACTTGAGGTCCTTGGGTCTTATCTACGTCTGTACTAGGACATTACGCTGACACAGCTAGAACAGGAGCTGCAGTCAAGGTAACTTCAAAGTTAAATGTGCCCTAAATATTTGTTTCCATCATGACAGGTTTTTAAGGCACTGAGCATGCTTAGGGGATTGCATATTTTTTGGGATGTTACTCAMCAATACATATAAGCACTTGAGGAATTCCTTTGTTCACATGTGGAGCTGGATGTGTGCTTGAATGCCTTGCTGMACTGGGAGACCTTGGACTGCAGATAGATTTGCTTGATACTGTTAATTTAACCTTGTTAAGAAATACCAACAGGATTGGTAAGAGTAATTTATGTGTAAATACGTACATCTTGATGCGTATTTCACTTGGAAGCTATAAATCTTCATGTGTACAACATAGATGATGTATGCTCTCCACTTACAATAAATCATCCCTCTGACTTAATCCAATATAGATGATGAATTTATCTTCAGCCATTTTTTTTCTGCACAAAAGATGATTCTGTTCAGTTTTAGGATGGAATATAAATACTAATAGCACCATCTGCTGTCTGTATAAGTCTTCCATTCAGTTGCTGATGGAAATTTCCTAGAAGAAATTTTGGTTAGAAGAATCCTTAAAGAAAGGTTTACTCTGTTCTGCTCCCTTTCTATTGTTACTTCATAGGAGTTGATATGAATTATCCTATTAACAGTCCACAGAAATGAATGTACATTTTGCTTTGGAACAGCGAAAAATGAATGTTAAACTGGCAGCTGTTACAGGGAACGGAGTTAACAACAGTTAGGTCTGTTCAGAGTGCATGATGGAAGAATGAATATGCCTTACCCAGAATGGCACAGCTGGATGGCTGTGCTCCAGTTTTTTGTCTTGTTTTCCTGTCTGCATACTCATTCTTAAAAACCTAGTAGTTTTTCAACTTCAATTTATATCAAAATAGATTTTTGGCACGTAGATACTCTACTGTTTATTTGGGAGAGGAAATCTTTAGTGCTCATGAGCAAAGACTACGTAGTCCTGGTGATCCTGTTATACCACTGCAACGTTTGAAAAGGCATTTACCTCCCTTGAAATCAGTATATGATTACGCTTAGCATTTAAATTTGAGGCTTCAACTGGATGTAAATACTGCAAAGTCTTTGAGCTAGTCTGTGAACGAGTTTGATGAGAGGAGAATCAATTAAATCTGATTAGTTGGGGCAAAAGTATAGGCAGCTTATGYCGTAATGTTGGTAATGAATTGGTGATGAATTACTGGATACTCCAGTAAGGTACTAGGTACCATATCATGCACTCCAAAATAATCACATTAAGTGTGTGTACAAGTGCCTGGGAATAAATATGTAGTTTGAGCTAAATGCTGACCAGGATGCTTTCAGTAGCTTTCAAAAGGAGCTTAATTTGTTTGCCTTGCAGTGATTGAGCATTTGCATAAATAATGTCACTACCGTGTGGATTTTTTAAAGACTCTGCCTATTTCATGCAGGAAGATAATTTAGAGCAAGATATTGGTGGTCCTAAGGAAATGAATATATTTATAAAAAATAGAGAAAGGTGCAGGCTAACTTCTGTTGTTCTGGTAAACACCCTAATTTACTGGTCTAGCTTCTGTTTGTAGGTGAACACATCTCACCTAACAGTTAAGCAGTGAAGARTATGGGGGAAAGAAGTATTTTGACTCTAAATATGCCTACTGTATCTTTTTTTCTCATTTCACTCACTTAGCTTAGTCGCACATGATTAACAAATTAATGTCTACTTCTCTTTGAAGCTTAACGCTCTGTAACAGGACACCTACAAAGGGCTTTGCTAGAAACCACCTCACCACATAAAGGGGTTTTTTTTTTTGTACCTGATGCACCTCTTATGCAAGTATAACACTATTAAAATATTGAATGTTCAGTTTTATCAACTACCACTAYGACATAGTGCCAGAGAAATACTGCCCTGAAGTTTGAATGCTTAAAATAAAAATGGGAAGGAAGTGCAGGCACTTGGTTTCACAGTGTTAGCACAGCCGTGATTTGCATATGAAGTGAATTCAGTTCTGATCTCAGAGAGGGATGTTATAAAATCAGTTAATACTCTCTATCTAGAAAGCCTGCGTCTCCTTCAGGTGAACTGCGTGGTAGGTGACTAATACATATATTCTCATGTAAAAGGACAGCAACGCATGGATTTTTTTTTTCCCTGTTTGCATTACAATTGATCCGTTTGCCATCTCTGCTAGTTATGGTCTATTTGTTTTCTTTATTGTAGATGGGACTGTGCCATGTTTCATGGCGCGTAACATTTCATGGTTATTGTGGCTATAGCAGTTACAGATGGTTTTAAAGATGACTTAATGTTAATGAAAACAAAATCAAACAAAGTTACGTTAGAATTGGAGTGCAGCYATGTTACAGCTGAGCCCTCCAAGACATTTCTAAAGGCTCTGCAGCCTGTTTTTTAACACCACAAAAAAATACGCATGGAAGCTTGAAAAGAAGTTTTAAATGCGAAAGAGAATAACAAAATCAAATGCAAGGCATGAAGTTGGACTAAGTGCRGACTTTTTCCAGTGTCCTTTCGTTTTTGTTCTCCTGCAGGTTGGAAGTCGCAGGGTTATTCAGTATGGGGCAGCCTTCATGCTCTTGCTGGGGATGGTTGGCAAGTTCAGTGCTCTCTTTGCATCGCTGCCTGACCCCGTGCTTGGTGCCCTCTTCTGCACTCTCTTTGGTAACGTATGKTTTTTTGCTCCTCTCTGTGTACTGTGTGGCTCTATCTTTTTACTCTAGTGCTGTGTTTATATGTGTGTTGCTATCTTTTTTTGAAGAAAAAGGCTATATAAAAGCTGAGACTTGTTTTATTTTTATTTAGGGATGATTACAGCCGTGGGTCTGTCTAACCTCCAGTTCATAGATTTAAATTCTTCTCGTAACCTGTTTGTACTTGGATTTTCCATTTTCTTTGGACTTGTCCTTCCAAGCTATCTCAAACAAAATCCACTGGTCACAGGTATGTGTTTCTGCTCATTTACACGAAGCATACTTTTACCTTGTACTAATATGCAAAGTACATACAAGTACAAAGTAATGTAAGGGGTAAATAAGAGAAAAACCAAAGTATTATGGAGACAATATAGATAAGAAGGCTTATCTATACACTTATTTAATAAGTGTTCAGAGGRGAATTAATTGAGCTGTTTAGACCTGGATTGAAAGTTTCAGTGGGATACAGCGGAAGTTGTCATGCTTTCTCAGGGTACGATTGTAGGGCAACGGAAGGAGGCGATTGCCAGTTGGACTGGAAGAAAGACTAAAAGGGTGAATCTGAGTTGTAAATGATGTTGAAAGAACAAGGGGAAATACCAAGGTAGAGCTTGGAAGCTAGGAATTTGTTTTGGGTTTTGAAATTTTTTGTCACTGCAGACATGTGTTCTGGATCTGAATTTTAATTAACTCAGTTTCAGACTGTTATGTTTGTAATGCAAACAAATAATATTGTCGTGGTAAATTCATGGAGGTTTTCTGTTTTAATGCTGCCTTCTCACTAGTGGTCATGGCAGCGTATGTCATCAAAGGAAGACTCTACAGGAATACTTAACTTGATTTTTTTTTTTTTTTTTGAAAATGAAAGATTAAATTTTTTTTTTTTTTTTTTTGAAAATGAAAGATTAAATAACTTTTTATAGCTATCGTTTCAGAACCAGATTGAAAGCGTATCTAACCTACTAATTTGTTCAGAAAAGTAGATCATTTAAGCAGAGTTAGGTGATGATATATAAATACAGTGTTTTTCTGTGAATTGGTGCTATTAAGTCTTGCCCTTTTAAAAAGTAAAGRTTTATAAAAGGAATTATTTCAGTCCACGTGATTTTACGTTATGGACGTTTCTCCTTTTCCATTTTGTAGTTTTCTATTTCATTTAAACTAAGCAGTTGTGTCTGCAGTAGAAACTAAAATGGCATTTCATGACATTTTTACAAGCAACAGAACGTTCACAGAGTTAAGTTTTGGGAAAGAAGGGGTCCCCATGGTGTGCTACATKAGTTGAAGGTTCTTCTGCATCTATTCCCGCGTGGGTTTGAGAGTCCTATTTGAGCAAATTCCTCAGTAGAGAGTTTTCCCGGTTGACCTGCGTGTACATCAGTAGGATTTGTGTGTGTACGATAACAATTCAAGTTCTAAATAATTTTTTTTTCCTGTTCTTCTAGGAATAGCAGGCATTGATCAAGTATTAAACGTTCTTCTCACTACAGCCATGTTTGTCGGTGGCTGCGTTGCGTTTATTTTGGATAATACCATTCCAGGTCAGCATGTGAACTTGTCATTTTATCTGAAATAATAACTGCCTTTCTGAATGAAGATAGCACAGCATTTCRTGGAGGCAGGAGATGAGGAAGAGATGACGGCTTTTGTTGTTGACTTCTTTAACACCTAGAGCAGTCTGCTTAACACCTGCGTGCCTCAGTTTCCTTGARAATGCTTTGAATCTTTTTGGGGTTAAGGTCTCCATCCTATTAAACATAYAAAATMGCTGATAAAAATCAAACCAGARTAGTCTTCTTCAGAAGACAGATTAAAAATATTCTTAAGATCCAAACCTGCTTCCATTCATTTGAGARGAAAAATTTGCCTCGACTTCCAGTTACAAAATAAAACAGATAATAGCCATTTCCAATAAATGTGGTTTTTTCCCTTTTCCTGCCTCTTTGAGGAGTCTAGAAGATCTTTCCAGTGCTTTGCTGAACAAGGTGTCTGAGACTTGGGTTTTTTTTCCTTCTCTTAACCTCTGCTATATATGTGTGTATTTACATAAAGATATTCATATATATATTTTTTTTTTCTCTTTTTCTTTTATTTTGACTTCTAGGAAGCCCTGAAGAAAGGGGAATACGGAAATGGAAGAAGGGGATTGGTAAAGGAAGCAAGTCAGTGGATGGCATGGAAACATATGATTTGCCTTTTGGCATGAACTTTATYAAAAAATACAGGTGTTTCAGCTTCCTGCCCATCAGCCCTACCTTCATGGGTTACACGTGGAAAGGCTTCAGGAAAAGCAGTAACTGCAGGAGTTCAGATGAAGACTCAGAAGCTACAGTATAGCCTTAGTTGAAATTATATTATCTAGTTGTAGTAAAAGATGTATTTGCAGTTTCTTGCTGATTAAGAAGCATTAAAATATATGTTTTGTATATCTGCATTTAAATTCTGGAACCAGAGCTGAGACTAAAAAAAAAAAAAAAAAAAAAAAAGCTTTCCTGTTGTGGGTGGTGCTCGCCAGATCTAGTGTCTCTGGGTCAAATTTGCAAATGCTCCTCTGTTTGATTTTCAAAAGTTACAGATACCCGCGCACCTAAGTCTGTTTATTTGAAATGGGGCTTAGGTTCTGGAAGTATGTAGGTGCTATTGAAAAATGTTACTTTTTATGGTGATTTTATTTAAGTCATTGATGCTGGCATTTTTGGCGCATTTATTGCTGGCAATGTTAGTTACGCCAGAAAATTTGAATCCTGTGAGGGGGGGTGGGTGGGGGATTTACTTCTAGTCATTCAAATCCCATATATATTGTTTTCTGCTCACTGATTTGCACATTCCATATTTTCAGCCCCCTGGAAACCAGACTTAGTTGATACTGGCAAATCATGAGAGTATTTTTTTGAACTACTGATAGTTCAGTCACATGTCCAGTGTTAAGACAGAAAGTTTCTGTAGTAACTTTGCTGGTGAAAGCTGTGACCGACTTCTGATAGCTTAGTGCTGTAGAAGGAACCACTCACTTCATGTCAGTTCATGTTTTTAAACGTTTGCTTTTTCTGCCTGG
Source organism: Oceanodroma leucorhoa (assembly GCA_030449065.1). Taxonomy (NCBI): domain Eukaryota; kingdom Metazoa; phylum Chordata; class Aves; order Procellariiformes; genus Oceanodroma; species Oceanodroma leucorhoa. Next base: position 437,166 of record JASVER010000191.1, on the reverse strand, counting down.
CATTTAACCACCTAATTACAGTGTCCAGGTGCAGGTTTTCTTTAAAGGGACGCATGTAGCTTGAGTTTTACAGAGATGGGAAACTTTTAACTATATCCAGCAAGACATTTCCTGACAAAAATGCTAATTTGTTGAGCAGTTCTAAGCAATTAACATCTGTATACGTCCAGCTTTCCCTGCGGGGAAAGCCACGCGGTCAAAACGCGGCTGGCATTCGCTGGTTTGGGTCTGTGCAGAATTTTCCTGATAGGATATCGAGRGGCGATGCTGCCTGCGAGCGGCTTACGTTGCATTGCCTCTTGTTCTTCTCTCTTTGTGGGGCTTCTGCAAAAGCTCGTTACTACTGCGGAGGTGATCGTGAACGGCAGAGACACTGCATTTGGTGTCCTCACCCACTGGATGGTTTAACGGGTATTGGGTCCAATTAGGGCACCATTCAGATTTTTTTTTTTCCTGGAATAGTCTCAGCTCTGATGTTACGTGGGTGTTCATGCTCATCATGCATTCATAATTAAAAGTTTTATTCATGTTTAATGTTCTTACTATTGCAAGTTAGTTTTAGACTTCAGTGTGGCCCCAAAAGCATTTTTAAGCTGTGGAGATCATCAGGGAAATGTAGTGTAATGTAATTTCAAGGCCAGTATGCTCTACGGTGCTTGCGTTTTGTATTCCTGGAAAAAACATAACAGTAGATCCTGTAATTCACTAATATATTTATCAAAGTTTGACTACTGGACAGGAGCGCAGGAACTCTGTTTTCTCTGAGTACTTCCAGGTGAATTTGTTATTGGTTATTGAAGCATGGAGGGGTTGGGGTGGGGAGGGCAAGGAAAGAGCTTAACGGATCAGTACTGAATAGTGTAGAGTTGGAATGATTCCATTGATATCGTTCTCAGCATGCCATGGCTGTTTCCAGAAACTATTTTATACCGCTTTTTCCATAACAAAGCATGTGTTTGTTCCTGCTTCAGGGAACTTTCAGTAGTTTGCAGTCTTGGTGTCAAATGGACTAACTATCTCGAAAGCTGGTCGGAAGAGTTACTGTGTAGTAGACAAGGTTAGTTTGCCTGTGAAACAAAGTCACGTTCATAATTTTCAAATTTTTCCTCTTCAGGTAGTGAGGTGTTAGATTTCCACATCCACTTGCAGGTAGTTTGAGTGTGGAGACCTCTAATCAGTGGCACGAAGCTTCCAAATTTCCCAACTTTATGTGCAACCAAAGATGTGTGGGAGACATGGGGGAGTTAAATATATATATATATAKATAKATATATATATATAAAAGGAAAAAGAAAAAGCCACCTATGTATGGTGGTTGTAATGATGTAAAATGCCAAAGGTGGTTATCTTGTCAGTGTTGAGAAAGGGAGGCAAAAGTTTTTGATTTAAAGCAGTGCCACCTCAGAAATACAGAAATGTCAAGTCCAGTGATGCCGCTGGGCATGGAGCGCGGCAGTGACGCCTGTGTCCCGAGGCTTTTCTAACTTCTCCCCCCAAATATTCTCTTGGTAACTTCAGTGCTTACGCAGTCAAGAGACGAGGCGATGAGAAGTAGCGTTTGTCTTCTCTCACCTTTGGCTGAAGTAAAGCTGTGCGTGTTCTGTATTGCCTTCGCTTGAGAATTGCCAAGACACTTCAGTCAAATTACAGGGCAATGAATCCAAGGATGTTTTTTTTCCTTCTCCCCGGAGCAGAACACCACTCCTTTCTTGCGGCATAGGAAAGACTATCAAAATAGGCGAAGTCCGATTACTCTGTTTAACTGTTGGATTTAATTCTTTTCGTGACTTCAGGTTCTACCGTGCTGATTCTGTTGACTGGCTGAGAGAAGCGCAGTGGCGTTTAGCCGGCGTGTTTGCTTTTCTAGCCACTTACCTTGTTAACACTAAAACAAGTAGCTGTAGTTAGCAGTCATTTTTGTAAGCAAATTTGCATATGTAACAACTCTCTCCATCTTATTACGAACATGAATGATTAAAGATGAGCCTCAGTTTTGCGAAGGAGATCCGCTGAAGCACCTGTAATGCGTAGCGAGGGGTTACGATGGAGTCGTTGGCAGTACCTTGACCGTACCGGGCGTGCAGCCGCCGCAGCCGGGATATTGCTGCTCGAGCGTGCGTCTCCCCAGCACGGAGAGGTGAGCAAAGGACGGAGCTGATGCGCGGGTGCCTTGGAAAGGGAAGCTCCCCTTTCYCTTTCCGACGCGCCCGAAACCATCCCAGAGCTGCCAGTGGAAGAAGATGCGCTGCTTTTCTTTGTGAGGGAAATAATTCTGAATTGCCCCCGGTTTTGTGCGGTTGCGGCAGGCGATTGCGGACCTTAAATCCTTCTCCCACCTCCGCTTTTCTGCATGGGGGTTTTAGTGGCCGCTGTGAAATGCCCTGGCCGGGGGGAGCACGGTGCGCAGCCTGAGCTGCTGCGCAGCAGCTGCTGGCAGATGGGTTGCAGAGGATTAACTTGCAGTTTTGAAAAGCATTTAAATACTTTGTGTTTGCTGGTTATGTCCAGGCTTTGATGCGTAAGAGTGGCTGGGTATAGAAATCTGATTGTAAATGCAATACTGTATTTTTCCTATATATGTTATTGCCTGCCTTTCAAACAGCTAAACTAAACAAAACCACATAGAGAAGACGACACCTGAGAGATAAGAGGCGATGAGATGTTTCAACCAAACTTTAAGACGGAAGGGCAAATATTCATGGTAGAAATATCATTTTGTCATATCAAAGATGGTATCAGCGTATGCAAAACAAAATAACTTGGGACTTTTGTAATTGATATGCTATTGTATTTTTTTTTTAGGTTAAATTAAGTATTCTTGCTGACATGTTGAAACATGTTTTCTAAAGCAAATACTTGCAAATTATACCTATAGAAATTTAGGTTTCATAGCTAACAGCTATGACTGATTAATGTTGTCATATTAGAGTGCGTTGGCAGAGGAACTTAATCAGGTACCTCGCTCAGAAAGTTCAAACTTTAAACCCAGAATTTGCTTTATGCCTTTTAATACTGACTTTAAATATGGCAACTTGGTTTGTACATGAATATTGCAGTATTTTATTTCCATATATTAAAAATAACATTTCCACTCAGGATAATAATCGCCGTTTTCCTGGGAGGGAGTGGTATGATTGTCATGACAATGTCATGTGATGGTAGAATTTCTTCATTGACGAACCTATAGTAGTTGTGTATACTTTATTTACCCATGTTTATGTTCCTACCAAAAACTAAAGGGTTTCTTTATTGTTCATCTCCCTACTGAGATCTTGGTACTCCCGATGCAGAATTGGCGCTTGCAAACTGAAATCCTCGGTACTATTTATACCACAAGGAGCATCAGTGAGTGCGACCGGTCATTTATAGCATTGCGTCCTTAATAAAAAGTGTCGAAAATCGCATCACTTGCGGTATAAGCGGCACTGCAGGCGCACGTGGYTTAAAATAGCCGGCTTCTAATGGTGTGAGCGAGCCATTGGATGCTTACCCGCAATCCAAACCAACCTGTGCTTGACAGGATTTGTGTATCGATGTAGAAAATGCATGTGCGACAGACCAGCACAACCCACGGTGTTTCTTTTACGTGGCCGCCTTAAACCAAAAGCGACTTTTTTCCTTTTTTTTTTTTTTTTTTTTTTTTTTTTTTTTTTTGAGGGAGGCGGGGAGTGGTGGGTCACTGATTTTTGCAGAAAATGCCCCACTTGGTGCATGTTTCTTCAGGCTAATGGCCTCTAGGGCCGTGGAATGACAGGTACTCTACGCTCTCACGTTTATATAGCTGCGATAGGTCATTGCAGTATTGGAGGAGGCCACGAGTTTGCCAGTGTTTCGCTTCTGCCCACGAGTCTGTACAGCTTAGTGCTGGGCTGCTTTTAGGTATTGGGGATCTGTGTTCAGAGCCATCCAAAATATTCCTGTCTAGTTCTAATTTGACTGTTGACTGTGCATTGTCATCCGTACATGTTGATATGAGAGATATATTTAGAATTGCCTTGTGTACTATCTGGCATTTACTACATCTTTCCAGGTAAATCATCTTGCTGCCAGTCCAAATTATTATACTTTGGCTGTTTATAACAACCTTTGGCGTAACAAACTATTGACTGTTCTTAGGCAGTGGGGATAAATATATTTTTTTTTTCATTACTTTTTGTGACTGACTTTGGCTGTAAAACTTTTTTGTTAAACAGCAAGAGGTTTTTTGTTTTGTTTTGTTTTTGTTCTGAGATGTGTAATTCTTTTATGGAGTTTTGTTTAATTTCGTATTTTTTTTTCTAACATTGCTTCATTAAACAATTAAATATTTAAAAATGTAATATTTGGACCAGATGTTGTGAATAATAGTAGATAAAGCTATTTTATTCTGTATTTTTAAAGCTGTTCAGTATAAATAAACGCGGGCATAGATGCAACTTGGCAGCGTGGTGTTACACTTCCTTTTAAACGTCCCCTTCGAAGGAGAATCGACGTTTTGGGAATCCAGGTGATGTGAAGACCCAGCATCTCTAACAAGTGCCACCCAAAAATACAACCCCCAGACCCCTTCCCGACCCTTCCAGCTCTCAGCCTGCAGCTCGTACCAGGAAGACGCATTAAATTTCCATCATTTATTTGGAAGAGGCACTGCTTAGTGTCCGTGTATCTTATTTGCTGGCTGTCCCCGCTTTCAGTTGAGGCACCTCCGAGATCTTCCCCCRAGGAGGTGCCGGCTGCGGCGTGGGGACCCGTCCCCCCTCCGCCACCCACCCCCTGCCCCCCTCCTCGGGCAGCCAAGGGGCAGCAAAACTCCCTGTAAAAGCAGCTGCACGGTCAGCGCTGACGCGTTCCTGAGCCATGTCCGTGCAGCAAAACTTCAGTGACTAATTCCCATTAAAAAAACAACCTCCAGGTTCTCTTAGTAATTTCCACTGAGCAGAGGCTTTGAGTTATTCTGTCTAGTTAAAAATACGATCAGCCAAGAGTTAACCAGCAGAGAAATAACCTCTGGGTTAGGGTAAAGCCTTAGGATTGGGAATTTGTCTAAATTCTTGCCCTACCTTTGGTAATCTGTAGCCAAAACGAAGTCTCCTGGGCCCCTTGTCAGGGCTGCCGCGTGCCCAAAGCGGTCGSCGGGGCAGGGGGGATTTGGAGATACCCTTTTGCTCCTCCTGGRCAGCGTGTGAAGATAAAGGAGCTGAGTATCGCCTTGCCTCGTCWCCAGCATTTAAAAAGCAAAAAGCTGACTAGCACCTTGCCTCATCCCCAACCATTTAATGAACTCATTTGTTTTATCTGGAGCCGTAATACGAAATTCCTGACGGTAGCCTGGAGCACCAGTGGTGTGCGGTAGCTGCCTGCAATGAATTAGGACCTGGAAATGTCTGGCTGAGGATACGCAGCACCTTTAGACGTCTGTCAGCCTTCAAGGTATCTGAGCTACTATTGATTTTAAGGGGAATTAAGACACCAAGTACCTTTCTTAACTTAGGCGTAGCCCRCCGTGACTAGTCCAAAACCGGTGTAGTCGGATGGGAGGAAAAATGGCAAAAAGCCACCTAAGTCGGCAGCGAGAGGGGGTGAAAGTAGATCTGGTATCAAAGCTGGTGGAGCAGCTGTTTGAAGGATTTCTGATCGTTCTGAGCTGGGCTGGGTTTGGGTCCGATGAAAACAGCTCTGATCTTAATCCTGATTAATCCTTTGTGCTACTGGGTCAGAGCTCTGCAAATAATTGAGTTTTYTCCTTGGGTCTTGCCCGAATCAAAATTCAGCCTCAGCTGCATCGACCCAGTAAGAAGGGCTTTACCCCAGGCTTTACCCACCTCAAAACCTGAGGATTTTCAGAATGACTGAAACATCCTCAAACGGGGACAGTGACGGTGTTTCAAAGAAACACGTATTAGGTACGAGCAAAGGGTTTTTCAAGAGCCACGTCTCTTCCCATCTGGTTCCCGGAGGCTGCGTAACGGCTAACAGATGCTCCTAAGCTAACGTGTATCCAAATGCGTAATATTGTTTGGCATTTACTGACAATTAGCTTGGGGGTCTTAAAGTTGAAATCATGGGAAGCTTGCCAGGGTGTGAAAGAAGGGAGTTTGGATGCTTGCTCTGTTTGGGGGGAAATACTTGAACTTTGGAGAATTTTGGAGCTGGTGCCTTATGCTTGGGTCTGACTGAGGTCCTTGACCTCCAGGCGCAGCTACGGGAGCCRAAACAGGAGTAAATCCATCGAAGCTGATGGTTTAAAAGGCATCGACCACGTTCCCTGCGTGGCGTTTAGCCCAGAAACGCTGATATAACCAGCGGAACGGGTGCCGTAACATCCCCCTGTGGGTAAATGCGGGCTCTGACTTCCAAGCATCCTTTTCCTGGGAGATTTTTGGCACCCGGGAGGGATGCTGGGGCTCACGGCAGCTGGCCGGGACCACGGTGGGGCAGGAGTTTTGGGTTCCTTCCACGTGGGTTTGGTTCCTCCTGGGTTCATGCTCACAGCCGCTGTGCGGGTAAGGAGGAGCTGGCAGCCTGGCCTGGCCTCGCGGGTTGCAGGAGCGAGTCAAATTCCTTTTATTTGGTAAATAAATATCTCCATCCAGGCTTGATCCCTCCCGACCCATGGAGCAGGATGTCACAAAATCAGGATTTAACCCCAGCAACCAAGTTCCTCCTTGTGCTCATGCAGGTGCCCACAGCAAAACCCTGTATTTAATTTCCTCCCCCCCTCCTCTTTTGCTCTGATTGCATCCACCCCGTGGGCTGGGGGGTATGGTAGAAGCTTTCCCTCTCTYTGGGGCTAAATCCCTGGGTTTTGGAGCTGGGGTTTGCACAGTGCRGGCGGCCGGGGCCGGCTCCGCTCCATTGTGTGGCACGGCCGGGCTCTCCCCGCGACAAAGGGCCTCTCATCTCCGCCAGCCCGTGAAGATGCTGCTGGAATATAAATACTAACCCCCATCCCCGCTCGCTTTTGCCGAGTCAGTGTTTCCCCAAGCCAGATGGCTCCTCCTGAACTTCTCATATTTTACATTCAAATCAAAAAAAAAAAAAGGGAAAAAGAAAAAAAAAAGGTCCGATTACAATCTGTGGTTGTAAAGACTTGCTTGTTTTGCTAAACCAGCTGTTTAGATTATTTCTTTGTTTTTCTTTTTAGGGTTTTTTTTCTCTTCGTGTGGGCCGTTTCTAGGCAAATTCCTTAAAAAGAAAAAAAGCCCAGAGAAGCCACAAAGCACTGGGAAAGGTCAGGAGCAGACAAAGGCGGAGGGACGTGGCCGCACGCTGCTGCTCTTCTGGAATACTTAATAACTCCGCGCTCCCCCAAACCCTCCCCGCAGCGACGCGGGGTGCGCGGGCAGGATGGGACCCGCAGCCTGGGAGCAGAGGCTGGAGGCTGAGTGCCGTTTCGGAGGTAACCGTGAGCCCAAGCTGCAACATCTGCTTCCAGGCAGATTTTTTTCAAATTATTTCCTCTTCAATCCCCTTCTCGGGGGCGGTTTTGGATCCGGACGGGATCCCACGGCCGTGGTTGGGAACTGGTTGCTGCCAGCGCACAGCCCTGTTGCACCGTTCCGAAGGCAGAACAGCAAAGTGCGATGCCTGCATGGCTCTGGCACTGAATATCGCAGGGTTTGGGGCATTTTAAGGCAGAAATAACCACTTTAGCTGTGTGATGCAGCCTGCAAGGCTCCCTCTGGGAGTCCTGCACAGAGCTGGAGCCGATCATATGAGCATTTCCAGCCTTGGTGCATGGGATGGGGCATCCTCTGGGATCCTGGTCCTGGCACCGGGGATGGGGCATCCTTTGGGATTCGGGTGCTGGGGTGCAACCTGGCTGCCAGAAACAGGGTGTCCTTTGGGAACCCAGTCCCAGAACCTGAACCAGGGGTTTGAGATGGAGCATCCTTTGGGATCCCACTCGGGGGGGGGGGGGGGGGTGTGCCCGAAGTAGGGCATCCTTTGGGGGATCCCCAGTCCTGGCACCCGGTAAGGGCTGTCCCTTGGGTGCCGGGGTGACCCTGGGTGCCGGAGAGGGGTGTCTCCCGGGATTTCAAAACCAGTAGCTCGGAGCGTATCCCCCGCCCCGGCCCCGCCCCGCCCCGCCCCGCCGAGGGGCGGCCCTACGGGGGCTCCGGCTGCGGCGCGGAGCGGAGCGGGACCGGGTGAGTGCGGGCGGGACGGGGCATCCCCATCCCCATCCTCATGTCCATCCTCATCCTCATCCCCATCTCCATCCCCGTCCCCATCCCCGGCGCGGCGGGGGAGCAGCCCCGGGGCTGAGCCGGAGCCCCCCCGGAGCCCCATCCGCGGTGAGTAGAAGGCGAAGGCAGCGCCCACGCCTCGGGGAGGGGGAGGGGGATCCGGCCCCCACGCCCGTGGGGTGTCACCTCTGCACCCAACGAGCATCCTCGGCATCACCCGCTCTTTTGGGGCTGGCTGCTCTCGCAGGCTGGAAGGGAGCCGCAAGCACCCGCAGGTCCCCAGCCTGGTCACGACACCTTCGCCGCGGCCCCCATCCCACCCCGGGGGGAGACCCACCAGCTCCTTTCCCGTAGCCCTCAACAAGCCGTTGACGGCCACCAGCTCTGCTCGGCGGGTCTGACCCGCCGAGTGTGGCCAATGGGTCCCCTCGCTTGTCCCCAAGCAAGCCGGCACCCCCATGGCATCGCCCGCCAGCGACTCTGCCACCTCTCACCGCTCCCCTCCTTTCCCCTCTGCAGGACGGGGCTGAGCAATTGGGCTGACGAACAATAGCGGCGCTGGAAAACAATGGAGCCGCCTCACCTTCGCGCTTAGGGACGCCGGACGGACGCTCGGAAGAAATCCCRGCTCCGAAATAACGCCTGGGTGAGAGCCACTGCTGCACCGGCTCGTGGGAGCCGGCCGCCGAGCACCGTCGGTCGAGCAAAGGATCTGCTGGCACGGGGTGAGAGCGCTCGGTCGTATCCCACCGCTGAGCAAAGCAGCTTTGAGAACCTCTCGGTGCCTACAAAGGAGAAACTGTTGCCTCCGGATGATGCTTTGCTACCGATTGCACCGGGATCGATGCGCCGTTGGGCTGGTTAGAAGCTGCCCTGGGCTGTAGGGAAGCGGCCGGGTTTGTGCAGGAGGGAGCATCGCGGCCTCCCCGGGGAGCGGGATATTCCCACAATCCCTCGCACGGCCGGGGGGAAGCATCAGCTGCGCCGAAACCGCGTCTCCCRCCCGAACGGGGAGATGCCGAACAGGCAGTGGGGATGCTGCCGAAGCACCTGCGTGCTGCGGGAGGGGACCGAGAAAGCAAACCCCCCCCCCAAAAATGCTCCTTTCTTTGCAGGAGCAGGACCACCCCTCTCCTGCTGAAAACATGATCTTGGTTTCTTTTTTCCTATTTTTTTTTTTTTTTTTTTTGTTGTTGTATTTGGGCTGTGCATCTCCCCGGGAGCTCTGCAAAAGCGAGCGCTCATCCCCGCTCCATGCGAGGGGCTGCGAGCGTGGCCAGGCTCCCTCTGCACCGCAGGGCAGCTGGGGCTGTAGGGATGCGGGGAAGGGTCTTAGGAAGGTTATTTTTAGGGAGGGGAATAAATCCGGGGTCCGTCAGGCCTGAAAGTGACTGCGGGAGCAGCCGAGGCTTGTGTCGGGAGGCAAAGAGGGCTGAAATCCTCCCGCCACGTGTGCAGGGGGAATTGATTTGATCTGATGTTTTTTTAAAAGCTCTTTGCAAGACAGCAGCGAAACCTTGGCCCGCGCCGGGCGCGAAGGAAATACGTCGGCTCGGAGTGGGGAAACTGAGGCACGGGGGGTGCCGGGAAATGAAGACAGCGCTGAGCTGCCGAGGTTGAGCAACCGACTGGGCAATTTGCACGTTGCCAGCCCTTTTATTTTGGCGATTTCCAGCCTTTCGCCAAAGCCATGGCAGAAAATCGGGGGGAGCGGCGGCGGCAGGTCTCTGTTTGAGGATCTCTGGGCGGCCGCCRCTCCCTTCCACCCACAGCCCAGCGCTCTCGAGACCCAAAAAAGGAAGAATTTGCCCCTTTCCTYGCTTGCTCGGAAGGGGATGTGATGACGGAGGCGAAGGTGGCAGCGCCGGGCCGGTAAACAGGAAACCGGACTCCTCGGCGCAGGGGGATGAACCTGCATTTCAGGGCTCCCCTTCCATCCCAAAATGAGTATTTTTTTTTTTGGCTGGAGTTCACCCCGATGTCCCCTCAAGGGAACCGGGGCTTTGGCTTCACCCCTTCGTATCGCCGCGGTGCCACGGAGCAAAACTCCTGCGATACCAAAGGCTCCACCCCGGGCTGCGCCACTGGAGGGGAGTTTTTTTATTTTCAGCCACTTTGGTATTTTTGGCAACATTTTTGCATGGGCCAAGTAGCCGTGCCGTTCAACCCTCCCTCCCTGTGGCAATGCCTTAGCGGTGGCTTCCCCGGAGCTTTTTCATCAGCTTTCAGGGGACACCCGCAAGCGAGATGCATATTTCTACCGTTCCTGTATCTCACCCCCAAATTTGGGTCCCCGCCGCAGCAGGTGCCATGCAGCTGCCGCGCCGACGTTTATCCCGAAGCCACAAATCCGGCTGCAAAATCCCCTCCCGATATCATTTTTGAGRGGTAAATAGGATTATTATTGGGTTTATTCCCTGTGGGAGGATGGATGGATGCGGGAGAGGCAGCTGCCGGCCGCAGGAGGAGGGTTGATGCCGRGCTTTGCCGGGATGCTCGTGGGGCTCCTTGGCTCGTCAGGAAACCCGAAGCTTTGTCAGCTTTTCCGTCACGACGTGCGATTTTTCGGCAGCGGGTTTCTCTTCTGCTTTCTTCAGGCAGAGCTGGAGCCCCGGGGGCCGGGCCGGCTTCCTGCCCTTCCCCTGCCTGTTTCTGCCTSCTTAAAGGCAGGCTTCGCTTTTGCAACCTCTTCTCTGGTTTGAAGCATGACGCAGAATATTTTTGCTGTTGCATATAATTTATTTGCTAGAATATATCCCCATGTGCGGGGTAAGGAGCGGGGATTGCTGCTGGGCTGAGGTTTTAGGGGCAGGTCCGTCCTCCGACACAGGTTTTCCCACACGGCCTTGGTTGAGTCATTTATCCGCCTGGATTTTGTTGTGGGGTTTTGTTTTYTTGGCAGGAAAATGGGTTTGTTTCCCAGGGGATKGGGAGGAAGCACATGGCGATGTGGGAGGTGGAGGAAAACAGCGGTTTGTGAATCAAATGCTCTTTTCTCACCTCGGTTTCTCTTTCTGGAYAAGGGAAGGGAGGGGAGAGACCCTGGAAAAATGAAAGCCCGTCTGTAGGAGAGTTTGCACAAACATCCGAGGAAAAACGCGACCCGAGAAGCCTTTTCGCTTTGCTCAAAACTGCCCCGATGTTGCCCTTCAAGGTCTCTCCAGTGCCTGATTTCCAAAGTGCTCCGAGCCCGCGAGCGACCCTGAGGGCTTCACCCTAAAACTCATTTTAATTCCGCTTCGTAGCATCCAAAAATCACTCTCGTGCCTTAAGCCGGGGCTACTCCAAAGGTGGGGTTTTTCGGGAAGTTTCTGAGTTGTTTGCACGAGAGCAATGGAAATGTTTTGGCACTGGAGGGAGCACACAAAAATTTAACCGGCATCATAAAAAAAAAAAGATAAAGGAACCAGCCCAGCGTCTCTCGCTGCTTGCGGAAGTCAGCCCTGGTGCCCACGGCCCGGTTTTGGGACGGCACGAGGAAGCAGCAAGCTGGATCCAGACCTGCGTGGCCAAAGCTTTGTAGCAAACCCCTACTAAAATAAATGGAGAAAAGGAACAAATCCCGCTTGTAACCCTTCCACCTCCAGGTCTGGCATCGCCAGGGCGGTCCGTGGATGCTCGAAATGCAAATGTTAGCGTAAGCGTATCTCTGCCGGTATTAAATTTTCAGTGAGTTTACGACGCTTCTCCCCTTATCTGATTTCCCTTCCCTCCCCACCGGTTTTCCTGGAGGAGCCGCATCAAACTTTACCCGCGGCTGCATCCGCTGGAGCCTTTTCCCAAGAGCTCTTCCAAATCCAAGCAAGTTTATTTTTTCCCCGTTATCCCGGGGTGCGTATCGGGGATGCGGTAACGGGGCGGTTCACGCCGATGCTTTTCTCTCCTCCCTCTTTGCAGTTCAGCTCCCATGAAAGAAGAGCGGGAGGATGGATTACGGCGGCTGCGAGTACCTGGTCCCCTGCGGAAAAGGCAAATACATCTCCAAGTAAGATGCTCGGCAGGGCTGTAATGCAGAAATACGGTCGGTGCTGAWAGCTGGGGAATTATTTGCAATATTCCCGGGGGTTTTCGCCTTMCAGCTGGGCGGAGGGGAGTGACCCTGGGGTTTAACTCGATTCGGTTAGATTTRGAAAGAAAAAGCCGTTCTGGGGCAAGAAACGGCAACTTCCTTTAAAAAAAAAAAAGGGTGGTTGGTGGGATTTTGAAATTTTTTTCTTGRGAGCGTGGCCAAATGCTCTATAAACTTTCATGAAATCTGGGTTTTGCTGAAAAAGGTCCYGATTAGTAATTGCTCTTTTATGCTTTGGTAAAGAAGTAAAAGGATTGTTAAGTTTCAAGGAAGATTTTGGAGGAGATTAAGCTTATATGTGATATTTTTTCCCCCCTTTTTTCTTTCTCATAACCCCGAATCCCCGTGATTCATGCTTCTTTATACTAGTCTGATGGTGCTGAGCATCCTTCTGCTCAATCAGCCAGCTGAATTAACGACAGCTTTATGAATTAATGCCCAAGGCATCACTTCCTCATGATTCGTAGCGGTGCTTAGACAGCCTGGGTTGGTATTTTTATTTTTATTTTTATTTTWATTTTTATTTATTTTTATTTTTCATTTGCAACTGGAGCAGGGCTCAGACTTTTAATTTGAGCTCGAGGTCAGGGTCTGGAGCGACGAGCCGACGTGATAAACTCGCCTGTGATAACTTGTGACTCCAGCATGACCCAAGGGCTTGGGCGCTCCAAAAATTTCCTTGTTTGTCAGCCTTGTGACTGACTCCACCAAGGTCTGACGGGTTTTCTTATGTCTTTTTGCATGGCTTATGGAGGGCACGGTTGCGGGAGAGCTTGTCCCCTCTACTCGTGGTTGCGAAGGGCAACCCCTGGTTGAACCTGCAGCACATATCCTCAAGAAGGGAGGTCTAGAGGCAGCAAAACACCCAAATTTGCCCCAGATGAAGCTGTTTTGGGTCCCCCAGCAGCATAGCAGGTTCACTGCCCAGCCTGGCCCTGGGAAGCAATTCCTGCTTTCTCCCAGTTCCCCAGAATTCCCCCCCGGCCCGCTCAGGGGGTCCCACGCTGGGTACTGAGCGGTGCCTGCAACGTCCCCCCTTGCTCCTCCGCATCTCTTCTCAGCATTTTTCCCATTTTTTTTTCCAGAAATGAGCTGCTCTTACACTTGAAGACGTACAACATCTACTACGAAGGGCAAAATTTGCAGCTGCGGCACCGGGAGGTAAGAAACCCCCGGGGCGGGCACCCAACTTACCTCCGGCAGCAGAGAAAAACCAAAGAAATTGGGTTGGATTCAGACTTGCGAGGTCCAAAAAAAAAAATGCCTCGTAGTAATATTCCGCGCTGTTTGTATTTCGGTTACCGAGCTGCCCGCCTCTCGCGCAGGAGGAAGGCGAGCTCATCGTGGAGGGGCTGCTGAACATCTCCTGGGGCTTGCGGCGACCCATCCGCCTGCAGATGCAGGATGACAACCAGCGCATCCGCCCGCCGCCCTCCTCCTCCTCCTGGCACTCCGGCTGCAACCTGGGAGCCCACGGGTGAGCGGAGGGAAAAGAAATGCCCCCCCCGGCCGCGTTTGCTGGGTTGCAACCCCAGCTACCTTGTCTGGGTCCTCATGGGTTTTTTTCCAACACGCAACACCATGAAGAAGCCAAGTCTGAAATAAAGTAGCTTGGTTTCACTTTGCAAAGACTCTCCCCCCTTTTGCAAAGACTCCCCCCTTTTGCAAAGACTCCCCCTTTTTGCAAAAACTCCCCCCTTTTTGCAAAAACTCCCCTCTTTTTGCAAAGACCCCATTTTTGCAAACACCCCCTTTTTGCAAACCCCTCCTTTTTGCAACCACCCCCCCTTTACAAGCCCCCCCTTTTGCAAAGACCCCCCCCCTTTTGCAAACCCCCCCTTTTAGCCCCCCCCCCCCCTTTGGCAAACCCCCCTTTTTGCAAAGACACCCTCCCCTTTCGCAAACACCCCCTTTTTTGCAAAGAACCCCATCTTTTGCAAAGACCCGTCCCTTTTTGCACCCCCCTCTTTTGCAAAGACCCCTTTGCCTGCAAGAAGCTCCTTCCACAACCAGCCTGGRTTTTAACTTCCATACAAATTTAATGCTGGATGTTGCTCCGAGCCCAAGTAATTCCCCCGGSACRGCCGGTTCCCAGCCCGCTCTGCACYGCCCTGGGGCCCTGGGCTGCAGCTTGGTCCTCAGGCGCCCAGGAGCAGCGAGGCCGTGGGTTGTCCTGGCCGTGGTGGGCTCTGCCTGGTTTTTGCATGATTTTTTGGATGTCTGCAAAGAGAAAAAAACGGGCAGGTTCAGCTTTGCTGGTGCAGGTTGTGTGCTRGAGCTTGCAAAAAGGCTGTTTCGGGCTTCAGTATCCCTTCCTGGGAAGAGGGCAGCTGGGATAAGACCCTCCAAGGGGTTTTTTTGGGAGCGGGACAGGATGGGATTCAGGATTTATATTGCAATTAGCCCGTGCTGCGACCCTACAGGGCTGGTTATCTGCCAAATCTGCAGGGAGAACAGGCTGCTTCCCATCCTGGAAATAGCAGCGTGGGKGCTCGGAGGGGAAATAATCCTGGTTATCGTTCCCTCTGAGCTGCACGCTAACAGGGCACCCATCATTTATTATTTTTTATTGCCAGGTCCGTGCTGAAGCCCAGCACCTTGCCGGACATCCAGGTTACGGATGCGGAGGCCACGCCGAACGCGGAGGCTCCCGGGAACGGTGCAGGTGAGCCGGGCTCGGATCCGGTTGGATTTGGCCGGGTGGTTGGGAGCAGCTGCCTTATGCTCCAGTTTGATTTGAGAAAAATATAAACCAGGTGTTTTTTCACTAGAAATCGGTGTCTCCATCTTGCTCCAGGTGACTTTAAGCCATTTCCAAAGCGCCTATATTTAATTTATTTAATTGCAGCAAGAAAATCTTAGCCCCGATGGCCCGAAACCCTTCCTAAGGGCTTTTGCTCGGGGAAGGGGCCACGGTGGGATGTGGTGAAGAGGAAAGAAATAGGGGGATGAAGCCAAGAGCCTCGTGGGATCGTAGGGAAAAGGATGTCKGCGCTTCCCCTTCCCGGCGGCTCCGCTTTTAGGGAAGAAGAATAGGCGCCGTTGGGAAGTGCCGTTACCATGGGGAAGTCAACATTGCTGCAAAGTTGGTTTTTTTTTTTCCCCTCCCTGGTTTTTCCTCTGTAGAGAGGGGGAAGAGCTCGTCCGCCCCGGCTCTTCGTTAACCCCTTGTTTTTAGCACGAGGCAGCGATGGAACRGGATGCAAGCTGTCCCACTGGCAAYTCCCACCGGAAAAACCTGCTTTATGCATTTTTCTCATTCGATCGGGGCATTTTGCGGATGTTCCTGGCTTTTTTTTTTGAGGGAGGGGGAATGTTTTTATGGAAATACACCCTGGAGGCAGAGCAGAACCAGCTAATCCTTTCGGCTTCGGGATGCTCATCCACTTCCCGGCTCGGGGAGGAGCTGAGCACTTCCAAAACTCATTGATCCATGAAACCCTTTGCCCCATCCTTCATCCTCCAGCTTTTCCCCTTTCTCTTTTTGATCTCCCCACGTATGACACTTGTTTTTTTCCCCTCTTAATTAAAGCTTGCCCAGGCGATATCCGCAACGCATTGGGCCACAGAAATAACCCAGCGGCTATTTCAGCCAGCCACGTGGTTAATCCTCTGCCAGCGCATAAGAAAGAAGTCTTTTATTATATTTTTCTCCAAAAGCCTGTAAAAATCAGCGCATAACGTGCGTGCACGGCTCCTCGTGAGCAYTTAGTCACCGTGGCCCGTGGCGTGCATCTGGAGCGGCACGCACCAGGGATTTTTCTTGCTGCAGACATGCTTTGAATTAAAACATCCAAGCTCGAGCCCGAGAGGTTCATTAAAAATGGATGAAGAGCTAGTTTATAATAATCTGGACCCAGGCCAGTTTTCACGCAGAGATCTGAAATGCTGGCCTCGTTCGCCTGTTCTCATTAAAGGAAAGGAGAAGAAAAAAAATAGTTAAATTAAGAAAAAGCGAGTAAAGATGCTCGAGTCCTCGGGAGAAGAGGCTTTATCCAGGTAGCAGCCTGGTTTTACGCAGTTAATTCTGAATTAATAGCCTCTTTCAGGAGCTGGGAGAGAATAAACCAGTAGCTGCCGTGGTTTAAATTAGGGGGTTAAATCTGTCCTGGGAAGTTTGCAGGGCTGGATTTCTGGGAAGGGAAGTTTTGCATCCACGGGGGGACTCCCAGGAGCTGTTTTGCAGCAGGGAGATGCTGGGGTAGGACCGCAGGGGGGGGGGTTCTCGTTTGCCCCCGATCCTCAGCCCCATCCTCCCACCCGTGTCTTTTCCAGCCGCCAAATCGCAGCCGGAGGAGACGCCGCAGCTGATGCGGACGCGGAGCGACGTGGGCGTTCGGCGCCGGGGCAGCGCCCGCACCCCCAGCGAGCAGCGGCGCATCCGCCGTCACCGCTTCTCCATCAACGGGCACTTCTACAACCATAAGGTAAGCCCCGAACCTCGCCGGCTCCCCAAAACCTCCCCCGATGGGCCGGTGGGGAAATCCAGGGTGGGGTTTAAACGGACTTTGCGCCCCGTAGACGTCCGTGTTCACGCCGGCGTACGGCTCCGTCACCAACGTCCGGATAAACAGCACGATGACGACCCCCCAGGTCCTCAAACTGCTGCTCAATAAATTCAAGGTACGTTCGATATCCCCCGCCCCCCGCCGCCGCGCTCCTGGGTTGCTCTGCGTGGGGAATTTATATCCCGTGGATACAAAATGCAACGGCGGAGCGAAATGATGCGCGGGTTTTTTTAATTGCTGGGAAAGTTTAGGGTAGCACCGTGGACCTTTAACAGCGATTTATGTCTCCGTTCAGATTGAAAACTCGGCGGAGGAGTTTGCGCTGTACATCGTCCACACCAGCGGAGGTGAGTCTGCAAAAAAAAAAAAAACCCCCTCCCGGCACAGCCGGCACATCGGCCGCGGCCAAGCCCGTCACCCGTCACCCGCCGGGCCGAACGCCGGTGCTTTTGGCGTTGCAGAGAAGCAGAAGCTGCGAGCCAGCGATTACCCCCTGATCGCCCGCATCCTGCAAGGCCCCTGCGAGCAGGTCTCCAAGGTTTTCCTCATGGAGAAGGACCAGGTGGAAGAAGTCACCTACGACGTGAGTTGGGAACGCTCCTCGCTTTTGGATGGGCTCGGGATGCAGCCGGGGCTGGAAAACCGGGGGGATGTCTCCATGCAGGAATTGCTTTGCTTTGCTCTCGCGTCTCCCGGTGAAAACTCCCCATCTGACAGGAAAAAACCTTGTTCTGCGCTTAAAGAGCGTCTCTAAACTGCAACCGAGAGCAAATACCCCCCAGCCTTATTTTGCCGTCCCAAATCCGATCGCCGGAGAGCAATTGCTGCACATCCTTTGGTGTAATTGATATTTTTTCCAGCCGGGGAAAGCGCTGCAGGTGGGGAACGGCTCATTTATGCCATCTGCCGGCTCCCTCCTACCCCGGCGCTGCTCTGCTCTTAGATCAGAGCACGGATGAGGCACTTTTGGGGTRTATTTGGGCTTAAACAGCGCTCAGTGTCCCGTTGGGGATGTGCAGGGCTCTCCGTATGAAGGAGCTAAGTCTTGCAGCCAGTGGGTAAAATAAAATAAACCTTAGGTGGATTTTTTTTCCCAATAATTAGCTAGCGCTCGGTCGCACAAGCTGATGTTCATGCCGCGCAGAGGAAACGTGGGGTTTTTTAGGGTTTGTTGCAAAACTCGGGGGGGTCCTTGATTTCCCCAGTGAAATCCGGGGAGAGGATGCTGTGAGGTCGCCTTCAGCCTCGCGGGGTCGGTGCATCGCCCTCTTCATCGCCCGGCTTGGCATTTCTCTCCCCCCCCAGGTTGCTCAGTACATCAAATTTGAGATGCCCGTCCTCAGGAGCTTCATCCAGAAGCTGGAGGAAGAGGAGGATCGCGAAGTGAAGAAGCTAATGCGCAAGTACGCCAGGCTGGGGGGGATTGAGGGGCGATGCTGAGAGTTAAGGATGTTGTCGGGGGGTTATTTCGGGGCCGAAAATTCACTTGCACAGCATCGCATCCCTAACGCATGCGTGAGCCACTGAGTTTTGCATTATTCCAGGGTTTTCTTGGTAATTTGGGTTAAAAGGCCAGCTTGATGCTGCAAAAATCCTCTTTTCCTTGTTCCTCGCCTCTGCAGATACTCCATCCTCCGGCTGATGATCGAGCAAAGGCTGGAGGAGATTTCCGAAGGTCCGACGGCGATGTGAAACGCTTCGCTGGCTCCAGCTTGCATCGCACGAAGAGCCATTTGCCTGCAGGGTGTACTGTACTGAATCCCGAACCCCCGTCATTCCCGGAGCGCTCCAGGTGTCCGCCCGGATCGCTCCAGCTCCGAGCCAACCCATCCTCCCACGCCYTCATCTGCGCAGCATCCTCGGGGGGTTCCTCCTCTGCAAATGGGGTTTTTCCCAGCAAGGCTCTGGCTGGTGGCAGCTTCGGCCAAAACCTCAAATCCCTGGAAATAACAAGGGGGAAAAAAAAAACAAAACAAAGAGGAAATCCGTGAGCAGGGCGAAGCCGCCGAGGACAGAGCTGAGCGAGGGCTGCAAGCGTTCGACAGCAAGAATTTGGGCTCAGTTTGAAGATGCTCGCGGCGGCAATGCCCGCGCCTGGCTCCCGGCGGAGGACCCGCTGCTCGGTGGCAAGAGAGCACAAAAAATTCCTCTTTTTTTTTAAAAAAAAAAAAAAAGCACATTTCTATTGCAATAATTTGCAGGTGACGGGAAGCTTTTGTAAATCGATAAAGGTCTGCTGAGAATTGGGGTTTTTTAACACTTTTGCTGCCGAAAGCAAACCTGGGGTCTGACGGTTGGATTTACAGCGAAAGAGTAAATYGCCTTTTTTCCGGCGCGTTCCCTTAACCTGCATCTGGTCGCGTAACTCCCTCCTTCCCCCGTTTCTAATTTGCACTAATTTTAGGGATTTACAAAAAAAAAAACCACGATGTCAAACTTCTCTGGTAGCTGCGACATGCCAAACAGCGCTCGCAGGAATGGTTTCTGGCGCTGAGCATCTCTCGAGGGATGCTGTACAGAAAGCGGGGGAACGGCAGGAGGAGGGAAAGGCAGAAATAAAGAGGGTTTTATTTTGCAAATCGGTTTTGCAGCGGTGCTGGCACATCATCCTGGTGAAACCGGGACTGGGACTGGCTCCGTTATCACCATTGCACCTGGAAAAACCTCTTTCCTCCCGGGYTAAACCAGCAATAGCAATTTTATACCTCGATGGGAACTAAAACTCTGACTTTCTCCCTCCCTTGAGTTTTTGCAATGTATCTTTGTAATTTTTTTTTTATTTTGATGGTACCTTTWCCACCTTTAACACGTGTTAGAGCARRTATTGTACAGCRAGAAAAGCTTTTCATGTATTTGAAGGATGACTGTGGCATTGCTTCGTTGATTAACAAGAAAACAAAATATGTAGCAACTTAATACAGAATGTAAACCCCCGAGTTAGAGCCTGGTTTGTTCAAAATAAAGCACTTTGTGGATAGAAATGGTACTGAAATGTGCTCTGCCTGGGCTGGGAGTGACGAGGGAGAAGAGAAAAACCTGTCTGAATCCTGGCGGAGAAGTTTCCCAGGGAGAAGTGCTCCTGCCCTGCAGTTTTGGAGACTCCCAACTGAATCGCTGGAGGATTTTTGGGGCTCTTGTAGGGTTTATCCAGCCCTTAGAGACTCTTCATCCCCATGCACCGTGGTCAGCGGGCTCCATCCTCTGGATATTTCCCTTCCAGAAGGTAAAACTCACCTTTCGAAGATAAACTTAATTGCTTAGCCTTGTTTTAAACACATTGAGTTTTTAAACCTGATCTATTCAGGATTTTTTTTTCTCCTCCTCGAGGCTGAGCTCTCTCCATCCCCGAGGTTAYCCCCAGCCGCGCTTTGCTTTCTCCCCAAAGCCGCCGGCCCCGCGTTATCCAGCCCATTGAAGCCGGTTTATCCCTCCCCGCGCAGGAGGGGGATACGAGTGACGTTGGCTCCGCTTATCGAAGCTTTATCCGCCGGGAAAAGTCCGATGTGAGTCGAGCCCGGCGGGCGCAGACGGGAAGAACCATCGCCGGCGCRGCCCCGGGCGCACGGGTAAGGGCGGCATCCTCGGCACGGAGTTGAGGGATRAAAAGAGAAGGATTTGGGTAGATAGCAAGGTGAAAAATGTTGGGGTTTGGCACGCACCTGAGCTGGAGGTTGGGGTGGGGAGAGCAGCCCCGGGAGGCACCGCACCCTGCCCGGCYGCTTCCGCGCCGGGGTTTTCCCTGGGTTGTGATCCATAAGCTTGGATAGTGCAGGGGAAATAAAGGGGTGAAATAAATAGGAAGGAAAAAATCCCCATGTCTTTAATTTTTAAGGGGTTTTGCTGCCCGGGTTTGCGGCGTTTCCAGCGGTGGTGATGCAGCTGCAAACAGCTGGAAGGGGGACACGCGCTTCTCCGGGCTTTCCTTAAAATAAACCCCATTAGTTGGAGGAGCAGGGCAGCGAAACGAGGCAAATTAAATTAATCAAGCCCTATTTTTTTTTTTTCGAAGGGGGGGGTCAGGCCTGGCACCTTCTAGTGGGGGCCGCAGGAGGGAAACGCTGACGCAGGGATGCTGTGGCCGGGGCAGGCGGCCAGGGGGGGCTCTGCTTTTTCAAAAGGCTTTTTGTCAACACGGCTCCTGCTATTTTCGGGACGATTTTGGGGCCGCGATGGCTCAGCAGCTTCGGTACAATRAGCCTGTTTGCTCAGCCGCCGGCTGGAGGGGTTGCAGGGTGGGGGACGGGGTGGGGGGGGAATGGCATCGTGACGCTCCAGGGCTTTGCAGCGGGGTGGAAAAATGAAGGTGCAACTTTGCTCGGGAAGTCGGGAGCGTTTGCATTGCACCACGCCGGCGGCGCCCACCCTCCGTATTTATTAAATATATAGAATATGGTAAATATGTACAATAATACATTACATATATTAAATACATTAAATTATTAACTATATTAAACGTAGGTTGGCCAGAGCCTACGGCAAACCACGCGGTGCACGGAGCCGGGATCCCTGCGCTCACCGTCCCTCCTTGTGCCCCTTTCGCAGGTCGGGCAGGATGAGGCCCCGCGACGCCTGGTGCTGGGCGGCCATGCTGCTGCTCGCCCTCTTCAGCGACGTCGCCGGCGGCCGCCGCGGTGCCGGCGGGAGAACYGGCGGGCGAGGAGGCGGCGGCGGCGGCGGTGGGGGGCTGCGCGGGGGCTTTCGGGCCATCTCCCGCAGCGGTGGCACCCCCGGGCGCAGCTCTAAGGTAGCGGGGGCCATCGCAGCCGGTGCTGCCGCGGGGTACGGCATGGGGCTTTTGGGGCGCCCGCGACCGTCCCGCCTGGGTCACGGCATCCCGGCAGCCCGGCAGCCCCCGCCGGCGGGTGGCTTTCACGCCCCGAGTTGGCCAGACGTGGGTGCCAAGCGGGGACCCCCCAGCCGAGCCCCCGGGGACCGGCGCGGTGGCATCAGCCCCGCTCTGCTGCTGGCGCCCGCCGTCTGCTTCGTCAGCCATGGGCTGCAGCACTGAGCACGGGGGGGGGACCCCGGGTGACCCCCGGCCGGCCGAGCCCGCCGGGATTTCTTAGTGAATGACTTTTTTGGGAGATTGGATGTGGCTTGGGGAGGTGGAAGAGATGCTCCGCCGCTGCCTCGGTTTCCCCCCCGCCGGCACAACGGGAGCCTGCGCCAGCGGCCGGAGCTGGGCAGCCCTCCCCGTGCTCATGGGATCCTGCAAACCCCCATCTGCAAGAGCACGTACGGGAGCAAATCCAGCCCTGAAAGGACATGTGGATATTTACGCCCGGAGAGATGCTGGATCAGCCCCACCAGCGCTGGGCTCTGGTTTCCCATTACACAGCTTTACCAAAAAATGCTCCTTTCTCCCCCAAAAGAGCGCTGGGACTCGGGGAAGGGGGGGGATGCGGGGTTTGAAAACGGACCCCTCTGCCTTGCAATAAAGTTTGGCCTTGAGACACCCTCTCTTTTTTTAACCAACCCCAGTGTGTTTAACACCGGTCGCAACCCGAGGAAGAGCCGCATCTTCGAGGGACGCTGCGGGGGGGGGGCGAGCATGATGCTCGGGGACAAACCCCCACCCCGTCCCAGCTCTCTGGCTTTGGTATGATCAAACATGTCCCAGTCTTCAGCACCCCCAGCCCAAAACGCACCCAGCTGTGGGACTGACCCTCCCTCGGGTGCTTCACGTTTGGCAGAGAGGATGCAAATCCTCCCTGGGAAGAGCTTAGAAGGAGYGGTGAGGGATGCTTTCCCCTCCAGCGTCTGCATTTTTGTTCTCTGGTCCCTGTCTTGGGTGCTTAAACCTTCCCTAAAACCTGGTTTAGCTGCAGCAGCTCAACCATTGCTGTGAGCAAAGAAAATAGGGAGGCGCCAAGCGAAATATTGGGGATCCCCAAGAAACCTCTGGGCAGCCGCAATCACCGTCCTCCAGCAGGTAAGTCCCTCACCGAAGAATTTCTGAGCCTGGATGTCTGTGAGCGGGTCATCTCCCCTTGCAATCAGTGGGGTTTTGGGGGGTATCAATATCCGTATCGTCTCCCCAGGGGAGCTGCTGAGTCGGGTCTCGCCTCTATCGAGGGGTGGAAGGAGCCCTGGCCGATGTACGTTGATTTTTTGGGCTCTTTTACAATAATTACTTAAATTTTACAGAAGTTATTTGGCTCCTGAGAGATTTAATAGCATTTCGGAGCAGGAGGGCATGGGATGCCCCCGAGGCCGATGCCTTTATGCTGTCGAAATCACCGTGGTGTCTCCCCCGGCTTAGGCGTCAGCTTTTAGGTCGAACAAATCCAACTATTCCTATAATGCACTGAGGAGTTATGGTTTTTTAATGTGCTTATTTAAAATAAACAATAAACCAGGCAGAAACTCCAGCCACAGCTCAAATTTGCATTTTTCCAGCATATATTTTGCATCCAAACCTGCTTCGATGTCCGGACCCCGTCACGAGCGTCCTCCACGCACGGCCCTAATTTACAGCCTGAGCTCAGAAACACCCCAGGGGTGATCCCGCGCTTCCGACATCGCATTCCCAAATTTTTCTTGCTTTTTCCCTCCTGCCAGCGTGCAATACGTGGGGACACGCTCCCATCCCCATTACAATGGAGACAACTTAATTTCCAGCCCTTGCAAAAAGCTGCGCTGCAGGAAAAGGCCTTAAAAGCAATTAACGTCCTCGTTAATCACCTTGTGCCGGGGAGTTTTGGGGTTGCGTGTTCAGTTGGGGGAGCGGGGCTGCTCGTGAGCAACCCCAGACGCCGAGATCCCTCGGAGATGTGTTTTTCTAGGCGAGCGGTTGCAGGCAAAATCAAGGCTTTTTCATGCATTTTGCTCCGAAACAGCAACTGAGCGAGCACCGGGCCTCCAGCGTGGCCGGCTGCAAAGCTCAGCCTAAATTTGGAGGGTTCTTTGGGAGACCCGGCTTTGCAAAACCAGCCCCAGGGTTGATGCTGGGAGCAGGGGCTGGGCTCAGGCAGGAGATGGTGCTGTTCGCCCGGCGACGCGTCCCCTCCGATTCCCCACACCGCACCAGACGCACCGATAAAATCATCCCCGGGTGAGGTCTAGGCGCTTGCTTTGCATTTCAACCCTCCAAATCAGACTCTTTCTCCCCCAGCTCTCTGCAGACCATCCAGCCGTGCACCAAAAACCCTCTTTTTGCAGGTTTTTTTCAGGCAAGAAACAAAAAAAATCTATTCGGTTGCTCTGCCTGCACGGGGGATGGTTATTTGTGGAGAGGCGGGATGCAAAGCGCCGCGGGACGGGCGATTTGGAGGAGAATATAAAAAAACAACCCCTAAAATTAYTGCATTTGTATTTTGGGGTGTATTTATCATTAGCCTGGTAAATCAGAAACGCTTCCCGTCCTCGCTTGGCGGCAAGGCTCCTGCCCGCACTACAGGATTTGGAGTATTTAGCTAATTAATCCAGAGCCATTAATTAATCTAGTTAAAGAGACCACTCCAAGGGCTCCAGGGTCATTGGATCCAACCGCCCTTAAAGGACGCGAGGGCTCGGACGGTGTCCCCATGTCCTGCTGGAGGGTTCCCGGAGCCAGGAAAGCTCTGATATTCCCGGCAGCAGGGAGCAAACGGCTCCAATAATCACCAGAAACCCCAATTAAGCAGCAGGACCCCGCGCTGGTTAAAAAAACCCGGGGTGCTGTGGGCGCAGAGAGGGGGGAAATGGGGTTTTTTGAGCTCGGCTGAGCGAGGCGGGGGTTTGCCGCTGCGTGGGGGGTGGGAGCAGCTTCCCCGTGGGGGGGGGAAGCGCAGGGGAGATGGGGAGGGGGTTTGGGGGCTAAAAAATACCATTTGTATCGCTGCCTGCCGAGGTCAAACCCTCCCCGGGCGTTTGCTGTGCAGGYGCTGCCAGCCCCCTCCCGGCAACGTCCCGGCGCGCCTCCAAAAATAGGGGGATTTCCTTCTTTTGGGTTTTTTTTTCTACTTCTTTTGGTTTGTTTTTTATTTTTTTCCTCCTTATTTTGTTTTGGTTCTTTTTTTCCCCCTTCTTTTGAGTTTTTTTCCCCTTTT